>VXAA01005390.1:91675-326774 GCA_013399115.1 Anseranas semipalmata | reverse complement strand
CCCCCATCCTGACCATTGCGGTGCTCAGGCGAGCAGGGCTTTCCCATTGCAAAGCTGCTGAGCCGCAGCGAGAGCTCGGGGCTGGAGCCCCAGCCATGGGTTTCCACCCACCCGCCGTGGGAGCGGGCGCTATCTGGACAATCTCCTGCATTCAGAGATGCTTTGGGAGTGACTCATGTGCTGCCGCATGTGCTCCGAGTGCCCTTTTCCACCGCGAACTGGAGGGTCAGAACAGCATGTCTTAGAAAACAATGTTTTAGTAATGTTGGGAGGCTGCTCCCCCCCACCCCTGGCACACAAAATAATTCCCATACTACCTCTGGAGCTGAGATGAGGTCAATCTCTATGCTTTCTTTCTTCTTCTTTTTTTTTATTTTATTTTTTATGTTTTTTTTTTTTTTTATTTCCCCTAGCGTTGCATTGCTTTTTTCTAGCAATAGTGGTGTTTTTTTTTCCACAGAAAGTGCTTTTCCAAGGGGCTACAGCACCACTGTGGGGGGCGAGGGGGGGGGGGGGGCTAGGCAGGATACGCAGGGTCATGGGCAGGTATTTTCTCCTGTGCAGCAGTGCTGTTGGGTCAGAAACCACGATCCGCCCTTGGTTCTGCAAGAAAGCCACTGTGAGAGATGAGAAACTCATACACTCTACCAGGCTTTTGTTTTCTCACCTGTATGATGGAAAAAAAGTATTTATGTATTGTGGACTTTAACAATAATTTGTAATCACAAACTACTTTGACATGTTTATTAAACACTGCATCCTAGTGCCTCCCAACCCAAAGCAAACAGCAAGCATGGCTTGTGCACGCCGTATTGTACCGCCGTGCCAGAGGAGGAGCGAGAGAAGGCAGCCTGCCCTTGCTCCCACCTCTCACTGCACAGCAGGCATGCGGGCCACAGACACATGCAAATTAATGATTAAGCCCAAACCGAAATTCTGAAACAAAGCTGTGGAGTTAGGAGAAGACAAATCCTCTGGGTTCAAACCTGAAGTCCAAGCTTTCTGGATGGCTGCTGAGGTAGTTTTGTACTGAGGCCAATCCAAACCACCTACAGCTGTGGAGGGCTCAGCACAGGCACCCATTTCTTGTGATCTGTCACCAAAACCCTCAGTGTGAGGTGAGACTGATCCATCCCCTTCCCACCAGAGACAGAGCAGCTGAGATGACCAGCTAAAGCCTCGTCTGAACACCTACACACCTGCATCAGTGGGTGAATTCTCCACATGGTGGTTTCTCTAGCCAGCTTTATCATAGTGTTAGGTTGATGGTTGTACTTGATGATCTTCAGGGCCTTTTTCAAGCTAAATGATTCTATGATTCTATAGCAGGACCAGTTTTCAATACTGCTGAGCTCCTGCAGTCCTGCTTGAGATCAGCAGCAAAGGCACAAGCTCATCGCTTCATGAGAGCAAGAGCTGTGAGAGGAAAGACTCTGCCAATTGTGGAGAAGGAAGTTTGTCCTGAAGTCCAGTGAACTCTGCAAAAACTTCCTTGGGATTCAACTGGCTTTGTATCAGTGTTTTGAGGAAGCTGGGAATATTTCCTAGAAAATGCACTCCCTCTCTTGCCCTCTTCTGCCTCTGCTGCTTTGTTGTTGCTGCTCTGTTTTTGTACTGAACCCTTCCTGATGTTTTGCTCTTGTTCTGATTTGGTGCTGCAACTTAAGAAGGGATGAGGCACTGGAGTAACGTTACATGCAGCCGGGCTTCCCAGATGAAGCCAAATCCAGCCTGCTGCCTAAGGTGTGGCAGTGGCAGAAAGAAAAGTGAGCAAGAATGAAAGCAAACAACTCTTGTACGTGACTTTGGTCACTTAATTGCTGGTAGGTGTAGGGGAGGACAGGGTCACAAACTGCTCTCCTCTTCCACAAATAGACCAAGAGCTCCACCTGAGCACATTTCAGCCATTTAGCCAACAATGAAAAGCGCTTCAGAGGACAGAGCACTGAAGGCTGGGGACACTGGGTTGGAAGAGGCATGGCGAGGAGAGGCTCTCACCCAGGAGGAGTGGTGAACCCAGGGGCTGGGTAGGGCTGAGCTGAGCGCTGTGACGTGCTCCACTTCTGGCGGGGCTGGCCCGCTCTGCAGCCAGGACCTGCAATGTCTCAAGAAAAAAAGAGCAAGAACCAGTAGGAAACGTGTCACACTCCCTGCCTGCGTCTGCCTTTGTTTTTCTGTGTTGTTTCTAAAAATACTCTCCGTTGCATTTTTTTCTGTTTGGCAGTGCCGTGGATGGCTCTTTGCTGCTGCAGGTGCTTTGCCGCAAGCGGCACATGAAATGCTGAGCTTTAAGAGCACCGAAATCCACTTCTGTTGGAGCTGTCTCTGTGCAACAGATGGCTTTGTGAAGAACAAAGCAGAGGGCCATTTACAATAAGGGAGGAGTGTGCTTTGGTGAGTGCCGGATGTTTGCTCTGCAGCTCAGGGGACCCAGCTGGTAATGATGCAGAACCTCTGCGTTTGGTGGCCATGGGAAAGATGTGATTCCTGGCTGCGTGTAAGCCCTGTGAATGTTTGTTTCACTCTAACAAGAGCAGGAATGCTGCAGGCAGGGGGAACAGTTCTTCACTTTCCTGCCCACAGGACTCTGCTAACACATCTGCTTTCTGCTCTGCACCATTGCTGAGACTGTCGTTCCAGCAAACCAGCACAGCATCTCGGTGTTACAACAAAGCAATGTTGACCTGTGCCAGGCTCCATCCTCTCCCTTCCCCTCATCCATGTGCACTTATGCTTTCTTCTGCCTGTCTCCCAGAAAGGCCACATCAGCCACTGAAAGCTGGGGGCTTGGTGACATTGCTATGAGACAGGGATATGAGCTTTTGTGAGCACAGCCTGTGCCACACGATGAAGAAATGCCGGCTGTAAATGCCCCGCTCCTGTCTGTGCTTGTGCAGCTGGAATAACAGCAGTGACCTTATCGAACTTCCCCAACACACCGGTGCTGTCAGCACTACCCGCACAGAGCCAAGCCGTAAAGGATCCCAAAGACATCGTGCTTGAGTGTGTACATTTGCCTCCCTAGCTGAGTTGCTGTGGTATTTTCTTCAGGCCTATACCACTTTGGGAGACTCTGTCGTTCCAAGCGCAAGCCATTGCTCGGCAGGACTGTTTCCTGCCACTAAAGGCATTTCTCACAGCCACACCAATGGGGTGACAGGCGTGCGGCCTGGTTCCGAAGCGCCCTTGGTTCACTGCGGCTGCTCGAGCCCAGGCCTGTGCCCTGGTGCCTTCAGGCCTCTGGGGCCGCCAGCCATGGGCCAGCTGGCAGGGAGGGAGGCAGGCCCGGACGCTTCCAAGAGGGCATTTTGGGCGAGAGCTGATTTTCCAACAAAGTCAGGGCAACCTAAAGCAATCCTTCTGGCAGAGCGCTATGGCAATCAGCTTGCTGTTGGCTATGTGTCATCCCGGTTATTTCTCTGCCATGGGAGCTCTTCAAACCCTGACAGGGCCCCATCTGTTGCTGCGAGTTACTCCCAAGTGTGTTACAGTTCAAAAAAGCAGTTGCTTCACACTATCAGATAGGGCCAAATTTTGATGCATGTTGTCAATCATGATTTGCATAAACCGCAAGGACCATCCCACGGAGCCATGCTGCTAGCTATTTATATTTTCTCACTATGGAGAGCAACCCATCAAACCCGAACATTTCTTTGGCATAGCCAGCCATTTGCATATTGCTTAGACTGCCTCCTTGCAGCTCCAGGTGATTCCCTTGCAGTCCTTGTAATGTGGCTTCCCTGCTGAGATGCTCAGTTAGCACCCATCAGCTCAGCTCCTTGTCATCCAGGATTTAGTTACCACTGAGACCATAAAATGCCTCCAAAGTGGTCAAAAACCTGATTCGTGCAATTCTGAGGTCCTGGCCAGACGCAGGGGCCAGCTCAGAAGCTATGAGCAGCTTCAAGGTAAGCAGTGTGCATGGTTTTGTCTCTCCCGCCCTGCTATTGTTGCAGTAGTGAGGAGCTGCCAAGTCAGTGTCACGTTGAGAAAACAAGAGTGTATCATCCACGCAGACAAAGGGCAGGGAAATGGGATATTAGCAAGGAATGGGAGACCCCTCAGACGGGCCATGGTCATGCCTAAAACGTCTCAGTTGCAGTTATGTGAGAATTGCAATTAAAAAAAATGTGAGAGTTAAATGCAGGCTGTGTGTAATTCCCTTTGTTTACCATACTACCGCAGTCAGCTTGAACTCTCCCTTGTCTTCCGCTTGTTATTTTTTAACGTATCATTTCTATAGGCAGGTCCTTTGTTCCCAAGCAGTCACAAAACAGCCCTGATTTCAGGACCTGCACTAAGGAGATAAAGGCCAGAGACAAGGCAGCAGAGCTGAGAGTTGCACGTTTTTAATGCGTCCTACTTTGCTTTCAGGTCTCCCTTTATTCAAGGCCTTTTCTCGCACTCTGCAAGTGTTTATTGAAAGGATAGGCTCACAGTCATCAAATAGCAGATAGTGAATAATGAGTTAGGCTCCCGCACAGAAATCCAAATGGGTTTGTTTAAAGTGGTGTTTGGTATGCAAATAAAATTAGCAATCCAAATGAGGCTGTTTCTCCCCAGAGTGTTTGCTCAGCCTCTCCCTGGCTTTGGCTCCCAATTGCCGGTACTGAGGTAATGGTTTAACATAGTCCATTAAGTGGTTTGCCTTTGGACACTGAGATTAAAAGGGAACCTTTATCAAATATCAGCCTTTGGTTCTTCCAGACCCACCCCGGGCGTTCTGCTGGCCCCAGGGCAGTGGCACAAGCACCAATAACCTGAATTTGGAAGTAGTGTTGATGCCATGTACTTTCAAAGCAAGTTCACGATAGCTGGGGAAAATAAAATGCTGCTGCCTTGAAAAGGGCAAATAGTTTGATAAAAGTATATTTTATTTATTAAGCAATTTCTCCTATACTTAAATCTACTTTTGTTGAGTAAAACACTCAAATTACGTGTTCAGAGTTTCTGCAGTCTGAATGTCTTGAACTTTGCTCTTGAATCAGTTTAGATTGTAACAGTTGTGCCAGGAGGTGCTTGTTAAATTTACTGCCCTGGGAGCTGGCTCCACCTACCTTGCCTAAAATAAACTGACAAAAGAACAGGAAAAGAGCTTCTCCAGAGCAGGAGTTTCTTCAGGGAGGCAAAGTATTGTGTTTTTAATACCACCTAAATATCCAAATAGCCTTCTACAGTGAGTTTAGGGCTGAGATTCTGGAGCTGTAAACACCCATACCATACTGAGAACAATCCTTGGTGTTGGTTGTGCTTTCATCATAGTAAAGGTTGATAGGGACGGTTTTTAACGTACTCAACTTTTTATTGCTTCTTGATGAGTCATAAAGTATTTAGAAGGGTTCAAGCTGTTTTTCTGGTTAAATATTTTGATTCATACAAAATACGAGGAAAATTAAATGCTTTTTCTTTGCCTTTGATTAGCTACATGTTAGAAATCCGTTTTATTTTTGCTTGTTTTTAAAATTCTTAATTATAGGAGAGGAAAGGAGGTGCTGAACTTTCTTTTAAATGCATACATTGTTATGGCAGTATGTTAAACATTAATGTTAGTAAGTTAAAGCCAAATGAGATGCCTGAATACTTGGAGTCTACAACAAAGTCTCTTGGTTATTTTCTTCTGCAATTGTCTGGACAAGTTATTTTCTGTGTGTGCCTGAGTCTTCCCAATTTAACATGCAGGTAATACACAGCAATTTGATTGCAATGTGTGCAAAGAGTGTGGTGGAGAAGGGCATGTTGGTCTTATGAGCTGGAGGGTGCAGTATTAATGGACTGTGACATTACTGTATAGCATTACAACAGCAAACAAAGCCAGTTCTGAAACTCTTCATGATGATGAGCAGCATTAAAGCATCAACAATGCCCATGTATCATGGGAGGCAAGCAAATAGGAGCTTGTTGGGGGACATGTCCAGTAAAATGCTGTCTTCAGTCTGGTGCTGTGCTTGATCACGTAAAGGCGTAACGCGCTGTTGCCTGATGATGGAGGATGGACTTGCATACGGTGTGTAAAGCGTAGTGCAACAGAGCCCAACGACCCTTTTTGTACTCCAGAGCACAAGCTGGAGGCTGGTAAAAGGACATTTCATTTAGCTCTTAAATTTAATTTTAGGAGAACCTGTGATCACCTTAGAAGTGAGGGCCTTAGGGTTTTGGAGGAACCATTATGGCTGAAAAAAAAAATCATTTTTACAGTCTTAAGGGCAGTATTTGTCACTGTTTTTCAAAATTTTTAGTATGAAAGCATTTTAAGTCTAAGATTAATAAAAGGAAAGCAGACAGAAATGAAAGTTAAACTTTTTTTTCCTCCAACATAATACCTTGCTTACAAAGTTTTATTAAAAAAAAAAAAATCACTAGGCACCAAAACAAGTCTTAAGAAGTTATGCCCTTACCTAGAAACCAGAGACAGCACGAGGTACTCTATTTGGAATTTCTTTATTAAGTATTGCTGAAGATACCATGACGAGCTGGAGGATTCCTACTTGCCTTGCTCTTATGGTAAGTCCTCAAGCAACAGAGCAAATACGTGAGCTTCAGAAACAATGCAGAGCTCTGCACTGCATTGGCCACACAGTGATAGCAATGCCACTTACATCCAAACTAGTGCAGACTGTTCTGAGGAAGTGCCACATCTCCACACCGAGCTGGGCTGCACCATGAGGACGGGACCTCCTGAGAAGCGGTCACTGCTCTTGGACAGGAATTACTGGACTAAAGTCACGCATTCGGGAATATTCTTTAGTTGGTTCAAACACACAAAAATCTGCGTTGCTTCAAAATAAATTCAACTCAGAGCTGGGTTGAGATTCAACTCTTTTATTAAACATACTATTAAAATTCTTAAAATTATAAGCTCTAAGGCAGTGAAATACCAAGTTAAACAATATGTAAGATATACACATGTATTTATACAATAGAAGCCTGTAAAACTGTTCTTCCTACTTCTATGAAGAAAATCTTTGTGTTTATCCACATATGTGGATTCTAGTGATAAAATACAGTGACAGTAAAATATTCATCATCATAATTACAGTAATTGGTAAAAGAATATGTGAACACAGCATTAAGGACTATAGTCATATCTTTGGTCTCTTTAAGAACGTTTTATACATTCCTACCCTTTAAAATTGACTACACAGGACATCGTGCTGGATATATATATATTTTTTATTACCAACTTACCTAAGAACACATTTCTTAAAAGGGATGTAGTTCTTGTTTTTACTTCTTTTAAAGATAACCAGCAAAGGGCAGTGCTGCTGAAAGGGCAGATTTGTTTCATTTCGAGGAACACCTTGACTCCAAAAAACTACTTGAACATCAGGTTGAGCACCTCATGCAGAGAGAAACAGAAACAGGGAAACTTCCAATAAGAGACTCCAGCCTCTGTGAAATCCAAAGTTGTTGGACAAGGAGAGGCACGCAGAGAAAAGGAAAACAAGGAGTCCAACAGTTGAAGTTCAGGTATAGCACAGTTAAATATATAAACTTGTCTTGATGAGCCACTGCAATATACCAGAGGAAGTAGGAAGTTTCCATAAAAGAACTGTACTGTGGAAAGGGATATCGCTTGTACCCTGCAAAATGAGACCTGCCAGCATGACTCATTTTAAGGAGGACACAGATACCATCTTCACCGCAGGAGCAGTTTGGGGCAAGGAGATTTCCTAACTGGGAAATTCCTGACAATTTAGCGAGGCTGCGCTGATGCAGAGAACTGCGCCGTCCTAATTCTAGTGCCTCGGGGCACAGGGTGCTCATCAGCTGGGGCCGGGAATACATCCTGTCTGCTGCTCCCTCCCACTGCTGCTGCCCCGCACGCCAGCCTGCCATACCCAGAAATCCACCAGCTGGCACAGCTTATTGCTGCTTCTCACTATGGGGAGGATGAATTTAGGCATGTAGGGAATCAGAGCACTTCTCAGGAAGTCCACCTACCTTACTGCATAACTTAACTACGTCTCAAACAGAAGATTTGCTGAACTGAGGGCTTTGCAGGCCCTTTTATTTTATAAGCCACCTTAAGAAGTACTTTTCTATCAGTGTAAAAATGAAGGAGCACTTATCTGAAGTCGCAATGTAGTAACAGGATGTACTAATCAATTGTTAAGTTTTGCTCATTTAACAAATTATTTCCCAACAGAAGCAGCTGCTTAACCAATAGCAACTGCAGATGGCAAAATGGCCCAAGTTTACCCAGAAAAATTCTCTTTGTCTTGAACAGTAACAACAACAAAAACCTTCATGGTGTTTTCTGTGTTGAGTACAGGAATAACTCTGGAGGATGAAGACTGTAAGGTTCAGGAACTGTCAGCTTCCCACGGTGTGGTGCGGGGAGGTTTCTGCTGTTCTGCCCAGCCATGCTCGCCCTGGAGGTTAACCATCACCAGGGCGATGCTGGTCTCTGTGTAGATGGCTTATTTTTATGAAGTCCTTCTCAAAGCTACTGGGTTGTTACAACTGTGCCCATCATTTTTCGGATAAATTTGATAATGGGTCCAAAAGTCACTAACGTACAGATAGCTAGTGAGTTCAGAAGCCTAGTTTCTCAGGGAAACAAGTTAGAAAACCATACCCTGACCTACCTACGTGTTATGGACGTGCACGCTTATGCCCTCTTGACTTTTCTCATCTCCCTGTCCCTCCGCGTGCAGCACAGTACACCTCGCGTGTTAACAAGGCAGACACAGAGCCAGGGCACTTGAAGGAGCTTTCGGCACAAGCCTGGACTCCAGCAAGAAGGCCCAGACATCAAACTTCATTGCGTCTTCTGATAAAGGCAAGCTTTTGTTCTCCACGTTTCTGTCAAGACGAAGATTTTTGCCAATGCGATTGACGGCATTACCAGACAGTATTAGACAAAAATAGCTAGATCTAACTTTGCCTGGTAAGACAGCAATCAGCAGGCGCTCGGGCTAGAGGAAACCACCGACATTAAAGCAAGTTTTCCAGATCCAGGACTAAAACAATAGGACGGGGAAAGGCTGAGCACCTCTCCAATAGGCATCAGTAACCAGTAAATATTTAACTTGAAATACAGGCAGCACAATTCTGAAAACACAACCGTTTCTAGCTCACTGGTATGAGAGCTAAAATATTATTGTAAAGAACTTGCTTAACTTACCACCAGCTCTGTCCTGCGCATCCACGTTGCCATGAAATTGCTCCCCACGCCCGCCTCGTGCAGCTCCGTCAGCAGTAGCACAGCGGGGATGCAGACGCACGTGTTTCAGCTGCACCCTAAAGGCCGTGCCCTCATCGATATTAAAACTCCCAGACAGAATTAAGCCTAATGCAGACCAGGTTTTAGACAGTTCTTCTACCATGGTAAGCATCGGTACTGCCTGTGGAATTGCTCTCCTGTGAAACTGAGTTAAGTGAGATGAAAATTGGTAGGAGAAGGGGAGGGAGGAAAAGATATTGAGGCCGAGGGGATTTCTCTCGGTTGTTCCTGGCTCCCATGACTCATTGTCTCTCTCTCAGATAAGACTGAACGGACACTTTCCTAGGCATAAATCATCCTGTGGGAGGGCAGGGGAATTTCCCTGGTTCCATTTCTTTTTTTTTCTTAAGGTGACATCCCTGCGCATGCCATGGATGCCCAATTACAGCTACCTTCCTTTTTTTATTATTATTTTTTTTATTTGTATTTACTCCATCCAAGGTTAGCGCCCATATTTTGTTTTAAGAAAAGAAGATGGATGGAAGGTGGGTGCGCGCTCCAATTCATCTTATTTAAATGCTTGTTAAAAGCCAATTTGCAGAGTCACTCAAATTTCACACCATTTCCTCAATCCCTTGTGAACCAGTTAATAAGTAACACGGAGGCTAATCACCAAAGAACGCTCCTCTGCTCCTTCCTTCTCTCTCCCATTTTACCGAGAACTACGACCTGCAAGGGCAAACACAAAACAGAGCTTGCTCCAGGCAACCAGTGGAGCTGAAGCAGGCGCAGCCAGCGCCTTTCAAGCTGCTCACACTGCGATGGGAACAGGCGTTGGTTCATTTTTCTACCATCCCTGTATTACACAGCAGTTTTGGCAAGGCATCGTACGCCCGGCCTGCTGGAAAGGGTTGAAAAAACATTTAGAGATTTCCAGTGACACAGGCAGAATGCAGAATTTGCTTGCATGCCACTGGGCTGCTGTTCCTGTTTTATTTGGTAGGGAGGGAGGGGATTAACGCCGAGTGGAGGATGAGGCAAATGCTTTGGTGCTGTGACTCAAACACAGCCCAGTCCTGGGAATCCATGTAGAGATCTGGGGCAAGGAGTGTGTGGTCCAAGTGCGTGTGTAACATTGCCTTATGTTTCTTACAGAAAGGACCTGAAAACCAATGGGTACAACTCTGAAGAACCAGTGCAAGGCCTGTGCACCATCTCACCCCAAGGCAGATCCCCAGGAACCCCAAAACTTTATGCACTTTGAGAAATGCAGGCAGTAAGAACACTCCTTGTGTAAGGGTGAATCTCAGCTTGTACAGTGGCCTGTTAATGAGTTTTGACATCAATTCTTATTCTCTGGAGGTAGACCATGCTGAAATCTTCATCCGGATTTGGATGAAGCCAAAATTACTGATTTGTTAACTCTGCTGCTCTAGAAAATCATCTCGTAAAGGGACTCAGTGCTTTAAATGTGGTATAGAACTGGGGTACGTACATAAAGTTCAGACAGCTCCTGACTTTTGGTTCACCTTCTCTCTGAGTAGCATACAGACTGAATTTCATCTTCATCTTTAAAGGGCCCAGTCCAGGTACCCCATCTCACCAATGCAACTATCGATTTCAAGGCAGGACCTAAGCAGAGAGGCAAGGCTGCACATCAGCACCTGTTGATGCAACACCATTAACTCACACTGTCTGAGGAGCCGATATGTTGTACAGGGCCAGGTTGTCTGCAAAACAGCGGCTTGTATTAACCTGTCAAGGAAGAGAATGGACCTGCAGGGTAAGCAAAGGCTGGCCCTGAATATCAACGTGCAGTTCAGGCAGGAGGCATTACTATCACTAGAGGAGGGCAAGATATCATGTCATTGGGTCCCCAGAATGAATTCTTGTAAGGCCATAGCTCTTCATGTCCCTCTGCTTGGTTAGGTAGAGTGGGTAAGCACTCAGTAGTTGTTCCTTGCCTGGGTTAAATTGCTTTGTTTCTTAATGGAATGATTAGCATGATTAACCCACCTGCTCTATACGCTGCAAGCACTGCCTGCAACAGGGCAGGTTATAAGGTTGAAAGTTCATAGGCTGTTCAACCATGGAGGTAATTGAACTGTAATTGGGAAGAACGACCTTTGCAACCAGCATCCTGCCCTAACCACCTTTCACAGCCAAGCATGGCAAGCTACAAGCAAATCTTTCAGCCCCTGGCCTAGAGCTGTGCCGTGCAAATACATCACAGCTCTCACCCCACTGTTTGGAGAGGAGAGCGCAGTCCTGTGCCTCTGAGAAGATGTGCATTTTGTGTGCTAGAACTGATGTATCCTGCCTCACCTCCTGCATAGCAAGTGCAAGGCTTAGCAGCACCTAACGGAGTGGTTTCCAGCAGCTTCTTTGTTGGAAGTATTTATGATTGTAGCCATTTACTACATCTAAAAATACTTAATATGTTAGCCAACATCCTTACCCTCTTGTCCAAATGTTCCACTTTGGCCTAAATTGTGGCACAATGTCTTTCTGTGAGAACTCTTCCTGATGCATGTTGTTGTTTGGTTCACCCTTTAAACATCGTTACCAGACAGTGTTAGAGTAGATCCAAGAAATCCAGCACTGTCTAGTAAGATGCCCACAGAGGACCATAGTCTGTCCAGCAGTTGGAGACATGGAGCATCTAGTAATGATTCCACATTCTTCAGGATGTCAGTGGTCCATAAAAACTAATGGAAATGTCTTGAGAAAGATGGCCTTGCATCACTGGGTGTGTAAATAATTTACCAGATATGTGATGGGCAGAAGGAGAACATTGGATACTAAAAGATAATATAAAGATCATGGTGGGTTTCAGGAGACAAAGTTGATATAGAAAGTTGATTTACTTAAGATCTAAAATAGAAACACAAGGTTAAGTTCCATTTCAACACAGTGTAAAAGCAGGAACATTTCCTTCATTTTGTTCCTCGCTTTCCTCATTCCCTCCTCCCTTTTGAGTCACAAAAATACCAACAGCTTCAAGCCTTTCCAATCAATTAAAAGGACAAACTGAAAAACAGTATACGAACAATACAGTACTAAGAAGGGCACAAAAAAGTGACAAAGATGGCCTAGCATTTAATACAGTTCATTGCTTTTAGAACAAATACTTTATTGTACTGTTTGAGTTTAAGAGATACAGACAAATTTGAATCTTAAAATCACAAGAGAGTTACGTGTGCAGTTGTTGGTGATGTAGTTAAATACATTGCATGGTAACGATAAAGATGCAGGGTAGCTGCCTGCTTTTACTTTCCATTTTTTCCAAAAGCCGGGGAAGTTTGCTGCGGCACATCGTGTAACAGCGAAGGTAGAAACCTAGCCCAGTTCTCAGCCTGAGGCTCTGCCTTACCCAAGAGCTCTGTGCCATGCAAGGATGCCAGATTCCTGGCTGCCACTGACCCTCTGTGCGTGCAGGAGGGGCAGCAGGATTTGTTCGCCTCCCTTCCCTGGCCCCTCTGCTAGCCGTACCTCTTGGGGTGCTATCATGCAATAGCAGGAGAGCTCTGCTCCGAGCTGCACTGCATCGGCACCGTTCTACTGCATGCAATATTTATCATTGCCCTGAGACACTCGTGTTTGTGGATCCAGCACAGTATTTCCCATGGAATATGCAACCTTTGTATAAGACTGAACTGTAACGCAATACATCTCGTCCAGGCTACACGTCTGTGAATCAGTCGGTTTACACTTCTGACCAGCGTTCAAGGACCAACCAGCCTTCTCCACGCAAGGAATCAAACACCGCAGCACAGCATGCGCCAGTAAGAGACCCTGGGTGGGGAGGGGGGCGGCTGCTGCTGCTGCTGCGTTCTGGAGTGCTTCACAGCTGCCAGGAACACTGAAACACCTGCCCACAACGCCTCGTGTCCGATAAAAGCATCTATCAGCAGTAATAACCTTTCCTGGTGGTAGCCTTTACACAGTACCTCCGATACCTGATAACTGGAGAAGTAAAGCTTCCTGTATTGCCTTAGTTCTCAGAAAAGAACAAAAAGCACCTGTGAACTATTTAAGACAACATTCTCACGCCTAAGTCCTTTTAGACTGAGCTAGTTCTTTCCAAGTGACTTTAACCAGTATCACTGATTTGTGGAAAGAAACCTTACAGAGTAAGAATCAAGTCCACTGTACCTTAATATTATAGTGTTAGTCCACTAAAATAATGACAGCAATCAGGGGGAATGGGAGTTAAGTGCCCCCCCACACACACCAAGAAGTGATAAATGGAAATAAAAATACATCTGTGTAAAAATAAAATAAAGGTGTGCATTACTTAAAAGTTCAAGGTTTTAAAATAAATGGCTTTGCTATTAGAACATTCTGCTGGAGGACAGAGGTCTAGAGGAACTGATGTGAAAAGGAAGGAATAAGTTACAATATCGAAGCTGAAAAAGTAAGCTCCACTTTTGATTTCAGGTGTCTATTTCTTAAATTATCTTATATTTAGATGAGAAGAACATTCTGATTTTGAAAGAAAATTATTAACTAGAAAACTCAAATGTTAAATTTCAGTAAAATGTTTACTTTCATTCTCTTGAAAGCTACCATAGTTTGAAAGTAAATAGAAAGAATATATTTGGAGAAGAGTATCTGCATTCGTCTCATTGCTACAAAACTTAACATTGCCCTTTGAATGTATTCTATCACTGCGGTAATCAAACATGTGCAATGCTTTATATTCTGCATGAATTTCTATTTACAGGCTCACTCTAAGATTATTTCATAATTCTACAGATTTTCTTATATTTGCTTTTACCTTTTATTCTAGAACCTAAAGCATGTCATTATAAATTTACTCATGCTTGGGGAGATTTGACAGTCAATCAAGCATGGATTTCTCTATTGGCCACTAACTTCTGCTTCCAAATTCGCTGTTGAACTTTTCCACGTTGTACACGAAACACCATAATCATCATTACCAGGCAGTATTAGAAAAACAGAAAACATCCAATGCTGCCCAGTAAGATGGTAATGGCATCTCAAGATCATGGTCTACAAGCAGCAGATATAGCACAAGCTAGAAAGCCTCATTATTTGGAGAAGAAAAAAGAGGGGGAAAAAAAAAAGAGAATACCACCTGTAGCTGTCCCTCCTTTGTGGTTTCAACAATTACCAAATACTATTCATGTGGGAGAGGAGGAAGCAACAACATTCTGAAAAATTATCCCAGAAGTACTTGTACAGGTCATAATACACACAGGTCCTGCCTCTTCCCACCATCCCCTGCCTCCCCACACACACCTTCAGAGCTGCCACTTACCAAGAAGAGTTCTCACTTCTATTTACACCTCATGGAACACACTCATCAGCTGAAAACTGTAACAAGACGGTATTTGAGGTCTGGGAAATTACAGCCAACCTTATGCCCTACCTGCTACTGTACATTGAAAATGGGGGGAAATGCAAAATCCAGGAAGCAATGCAAGTTTGTGGACTTAGGCATATGACTCTTACCTTTCTTCCAGTACCTCCAATCATTTAAGCTTTATCTATAATTTTATTAGCAATTAAAGTTTGCTGATTCTTTCAGTCATCTTTTAATCAGATTTATTTTTTGCATAGTTATTACAAAGAAAGCATGAGTGTTTAAATGCTCAGAGGGTTTAGATCCTCTTACTGTTCACAAGAGTTTTGCATGTGTAGATTTTTACAATATTGATGCATTACATTAAAAAACACCCCTAGTCCTCCAGAAAAAGCTCTGCAGCAACTAAACACATGACTACAGTTTCTTCATCACAAAGGGGCTCGGCGTTGACATTTAATACCCTTACGAAGTCAAGACTGGTAACCAGACAAACACACCTTCCGCTGCATTCTGAAACCCGCTGGAAATCTCCGTTTCCACCCACAGCGCCGTGGTACAGGATAGGGTTTGTCATTCCCTCCCTCTGCCCATTTCCTCCTTTACCTGCACAGCTGCCAAGTTTCTTAGCCAAAACCACACCATGGTGGTTAGTGATGGGGTGCAACAACAAAATGAACATTCAGGGAGGCAAAAGGCGCAGCTGAAAGCAGGGAAGAGAAATTTTAGTTTGGTTCAGATAACTCCAAGTCAGAAAGGCTGAGTTCCTGAATAAAGGGAGCTTGTGTGTTGATTTACAACAGCAGCAACAACAACAACAACCCTTACTGCTTGCATGAAGACTTCAAAACTGCAGTAAGGTGAAAGCCATTCCCAAACTCTCAGCAGCACAGCAACCATTTGAACGCTAGGACTGCATTCAGTAGAAATACGGTAAAAATAAAGTAGAAAACAGCTAGATGAAAATGTGATGAAATGATAAATGAAGCCATTGTTGCAACTAGAATCCTACCAGTTTAAGACACGTACAACTGCCATGTCATTCTGTACATTACCTGATATTTTAGATTGGTCACTATACTGTATATCCTTTAACACCTCCTCAAGAATCACTTAAGAGAAATTCCAGTCAAATTCTGATGCCAAGAAGCCACATTACAAAAGCTCTTCCATGAGGCTACCCCACACAACTTTTAAGGTCTTGTACTGTATGCCATGCCCTTGCATTGGCATTTGAATAAAAATACACGTGTGATTCCCCCTTCCATTTCAGAAGGCTGACCTGTGAACAGTTGAATAGATCAGTGCAAAAGAACTTGGGGGGTGGAGGAAGGGTTGGGATTGCTTTTGCATTTTGTGTTGTTGTTTTTAGAAGAAGACACTGAACCCCATCAGCCCCTTGCTGTTAGGTGTCAAGAAAGTTAAAGCTTCCCTAAGGCAGCTAACAAACAGACATGCTCCACTTCACTGTTACAACAGAAAGTGTCTTTTCTACATCAATAACATGGAATGAAGAAAGTCAACAAGAAGAATTAAACAATAGCTCTTTGTCTAAAGTAGCCGACATGTTAGATGGGATAGTAAGAATGGAGGATTTCCATACAACAAAACTTCAGGTTGTGTTAACAGATCTGGTTGCTATAACAAAACTGCGTTTGTTTAATACTAGATCAATAATTTTCTCAAATGACCACAGTTTACAAAAATTACATGATGCTTAATTATAATTGGGGGAAAAATATTGAATTGCATTGATTTCACAAACTCCTCAGAGAGGGAAGGTGATGGACATGTGTAAAGAGGCCTGGATCATCAGACCTAAAGCTCCTAACAAATAAAACCAGACCTTCAATAGAAAAGGTCATCCAGCAGAGCAGAATCACAGGCCAGAACCTCAATGCACGTTGAGAGGTTGCCATTGGGGATGAAACTTAGTCCCTTGAATATGCACTACCATGTGATATCACTTCAGAGAGAGCGTGGGACCACGTTTGAATTTACCCATCTAGTTCTGCCCTCAGATACCACATGGAATTGCCTTTGCTGCTGTGTGGATGGAGTTTGCCAGTGCTTCCTACACCTGAAGCGCACAGGGAACATTTTTCTCCCTTCAACTTGGAATAGAAAATACCTGAGATGTCAGCGCTCATAGAGAACACAGAGATTTATCTTTTTTAAGATGTCCTCTTCAGTCTATAACAGGGCCTTTGCTTAGTCTTAACATTTTACACAACAGTAACCTTGGAAAGCTGCCAGGAAACTGCTTTGTCACTTAAAGATAATGCCAGCAAAAGGAAAAACACATAAATATTTTACATTAGCATACAAGCGCACAGTCATTGCCCCACCTGCTCATGAGATGGAACGGATGATGCTATGTGTGTCACAGACCAGTGTCACACCTCGGGTGAGACAAGAGGTTGTGAAACCTGCATCCTTGCCGATTTTCTGAGCTCAGCTGGAAAAGGTGCTGAGCCACCCCATCTAGCTTTGGATCAGACTACGTGACCCTTACCAGCCCCATGTGGTATTCCAGATGCCATCTCAAAGACACCATAAGGACAGTTCAAGTTAATCACCATTTCATTTATGGTGCTCTGGGAATCAACCCAGCAGGAATTGGCATGATCCTGCTCTTTTCTGATGGTGCAGGAGTATTTCAGCCTGATGCAAAAGACTTTTATCTGTGGCCCACCTAAAAGGTAACATCTCCTGCTTTCAGGGGCACAAGAGCAAAACTGCACTAGAAATATACCCTAAGCTAACAATTCACTGCTCTTGGGCTCAGTGGATCTTTCCCTAAGCCCATTTCTTACTACCGAAACCTTTCAACAGTCTCAGAGATGTTATACTGACCAAGACACACGTTCAAGCCAGAAAGCACATACATAATGTCATGAACTAATGCTTCAAAGCTATAAAATCCAAATCTTGGCAAGAGATCCAGCGGGACACCTCTTTCTGTATCCCGAATATACAAACCAGTGTCAGTGGTACCTGGCAAGCAGTATTATGTCAGCTCTCACATCCCTCCTGCTCACCGGAGGTGGAGATCCTCTAAAATGAAGAGATGTTTCAGTGGCAGAGGATAGCCTTGGTTCTTTCCACAACAGGTGTAAACAAAAGGGAAAGGCAGAAGGGAAAGGAAATGAAGAATTTTTTCAGGGCTATTTCCTTTAAAAACGCTTTCACCTTCCTGACTTTGACATGTTTCCTGGTAGAAAAAAAACAAACAACAAAACACCATCCTTGAAGTCAAATTAGCTCTAAGCTTAACTCCAGCTCTCGCCAGAAATGCCCTTCCACGAATGCTGCTTGGAAGGTCGAAATTTCTTCCATCAAGCAAGGAGGGTACATTGGATGTCTTCACTGCAGGAGAACCAAGGCATGCGAAGGGGGCAGTGGCCGTGTTTCATCAGCACGACACTGCACTCAGATGTGCTAACCTTCGGCCCAGCTGTTCAGGCACCTCTCTGAGGACCCAGGGAGCACCATGGCTGCCCACCTTCCTTTAACGCTCCGTCATTTCTTACCCTCCCTTTTGCAATTGTAAACAAAAGGCTAAGAAATCCATGAGGGGTATGCTACTACAATCCACCTGTTCCTGAAGAAATGAAATTGGATCAACCAATTCCCTTCACACAGGCTGAAAGACCTAAAAAAAGTGCCAGTCTTGATTAAATTCACCATGGAAAGGTGGAAGGCCTCAGTCCATTATTTGATTTCCTACTTCTCCTTTCAGCAATGGAAAAAAGATGTTTTTAATTAAAGTCCTTTTCTTGATATACCAGGCCCTCTGCCGACACTTTGCTATTCATTCACACCACGTCAGGAATGGCTGCCCAGCACAGGATTCGACTCCCAGTGTATTACCACGAAGGGACAATACTATAACAGTTGCAGCCACCACCTCCACCAACGCATCAGAGCTGTACATCAGAGCTACACTGACACTTCCTAGGGCCTTGTCCTGTACTGACTCCCAACAGAACCAAATACCTGAAGATTAAGCCAACCAGGAGAATCGAGTTTAAAAAAAAAATAAAAAATAAAAAATAAAACCCAACAACAACAACTACAAAAACCCCCACAAAACTCTGCAACTCTGCAAAGGTTTCATGTATAAGCTGGTATATGGTAGCATGCCAAGATGACTACTACAAAGGCACATATTTAGCTGCATAATGTAGTTCTAACATACAATCCTAATTCCTTGCTCTCATGTTAATCATTATTCAACCTGAAAATGGCTGGTGAATATTTTATTTTCAAAATTTCATATCATTTATGGCCTACCCATCAGCACTGTGCAATGAAAATGTCTTCTGCGTAAAAAAAAAAAAGAAAGAAAAAAAAAGAAAAAAAAAAGGAAAAAAAACTAACATTGTAGCAGACAAAAACTATGAAACAGTTTCTGAGAAGACCCAAATTCTTACAGTGTTCTTTGTGGATCTCTTTTAGAGCTAACCTATTAAAAGAATAATAATCTGCTTGGTTTGCCTAACTGCTGTCAATAACGGAATACAGAACAAGAGAAAGAGCCGTTGTGTTATTTTCTGCACAACACTACATTGGTTTAATTTTCCTCCTTAGTACCATAGGAGATACTTTATAAATAAAACAAGTTTCAAAAGTGAATAATAGAGAAAAATTCAAAGGAAATCCATACTTCATAAAAAATGTGTTTTTTTGTACTTATATTGGCAGTCAAAGGACCAACACCAAACTTAAGATATTACATATCCAGAATACCAAATACAGTTAAAGAGGATATATAGATCTTATCATTGTAAATCTGAGACCAGAAAATTAACTGTAGATTTATCGTGGGTTTAGTACATGGAGTAGCTGCTACTGTAAACTTCAATATCAACTAGTATGAGTTAGGAAAATGATTTTATAAAAACTAGCTTAAATGGTTAAATGCAATTTTGTGTGATATTTGGAGAAATGCATTTTGATCTTCACTTCAGCATGTGCAACTCTGTACACAGAATGGAAAAAACCTCCATAATTCTGTCTCTGTACTACAAGAGCTGCCAAGAATTGGCCATGGTTTGAATGTTTTGCTTAGCGTTCCCTAAGAAGGTTACTCAGAGACACAGGCAGTGCTGTGTAATCAGCATACCCACCCATCTGCTCTAGCCAACACGACGCTTGCAACGACAAACTCTAAGGCACAGAAGCCCCCCAAAGGCATGGCCCACTTTTCAAATGAATTATGGATTCCATTAACCAGCCCAGCCTGCATGAAGACAAGTCAAATGGAAGCATTCACTTCTAAAGCACACATTTCTCAGATGAATCCTCATTTCACACTCAATCATAACCCTAGATCTTTCTCTTTTTTTAATACTAAGTCCAACACGTTTGTTTCCATATAGTTCACCAAATAAAAATAGTTTGTTAGAAACTGATAGCCTGCTTATTTTACACTTGACTAATAAACTAATAAATTTCAGTTCATATTTTTCTTAAGTCTGTTTTGAGTGAGACATTTAATATCTACAAAGCACATAAATTATTGATATTTACCAAAGGGGGGGAAAAAAAAAAACCAAAGAAAGAAAGAAAAAAAGTTGCAAACTATTGCACCAGCTTGCTGCTTACATTACCGCTGCCAGTGAAACAAGCAATTCGTGCCCACCAGAGGCCTGAGAGTTAGGAGAATTTCTTGTTCCGTAGAAGACTGCACTTACTTTTAGTACACTCAGTACAAGCGTGGTGACAGCACAAAATTAAATGCTTTGTCTCGAGAGAATAGCACTATGTTATTATGGCAGAAGCAGGACAAATCTAAGATGCATCATGAAAGATAAATAAATCTCCAAGCCAATTAATCTAGCATATATCTAATATATTAAGAAATAAACCCTTCTTTTCCTCTCCCTTCTTCTCCCCAAGACAGTATTTTCCAGGTGGGCCTGCAAACAGGGGGAAACTGCCCTTCAGTTGGACACGGGACCTTCCAAAAGCTGCAGGTCAAGGAGAGAAGGAACGAAAAAGATGGGAGCAGAAGGGAAACATGGAAGAAGGTGGTTGTAGCCTTACCGTTGTGAAACACCCAGGCGCAAAATGCAAGGCAAAGAAACGCAATGAAAAAAACAACAAAAACAAAACAACAACAATAACAAACAAAAACAAAAACAAAACCAAACCCAAACCACCACCAAAAAACTCCAAACACCCCATCTCATTTTTCCGAGTCCTCAATAGCGTGCTTTCTCTGCCTATGCGGTACCCATGAAATATAAAACCACCCTAATGGTCGCCCAGGTTACCAACTTCATTTAGTTAATCATCACCACTATTACCAATGTTCAGGCCTTGAGAAAAAAAAGGAAAGAATGACTGAAGAGGAGTGGAAAACAAGGAACTTAAATGAACCCCACCCCCCCTTTTTTTTTTAAACGTCACAAGTAATTAGCTTTGTACCTATATTACCTTTCTTTCTCCTCCCCTCTTCTACTTCTTACCGCCTCCCCCACTTGCTTCTCAAGTACGCGGACAAAGTTCCCCAGCCTTAAAACAATTGGGTATCAATTAATCGGGTATCAGATATGCCAGGGGGGACACGGAGGTGCCCGGCTTTGCCCAGGCAGCTGCAGGTCTGGAAAGGAATGCAGCTCCAGTGGGGGGAAAAATAACTTGTTGGTTAACCTGCAGGGTGAGCCTTAATCAATAGGCAGGGACGATGAAAAGAACAAAGCATGTGAAACTTAAGCCTTTATATCTCAGAGCTCCATCAGATAAAAGCTGTACCTGGAGTTGGAAAGGACAGCCGGGCTTAGCTGAAAGCTTAAAAGCATCAGTGCAAACCAAGTTCTGTTTCTAGAGTTCAGATGGCTTATTGATTGGGATTACTTCTGCCACCACCGAAGATTAGAAAAAAAAAAAGTAAGCCCCTAAAACAGACTTATCTGACTCTAATGACAGAGCCATTAAAAAAAAAAAAACTAATTAAAGTGAAATGTGCATCCCGATTGTAAAATGTGATTTCCTCAGGCCACTTTCCCCTGCCTAAAATATGGTAAGAACATGCTAATTAACTTGTTTTGCAAACAAAATGTCTAACAAATTAACATCTGATTGCACTCATATTTTATGTCCAATTTGCGTTTTTGTAATTTGAAATCTCATTATGCGCTTTTTTTATTCGAAATGTGGAAAATTAGCACTTCAGACTCTCTCCTTTTTTTTTTTTTTTTTTCCAGACTAAGGACACTAAGAAAACCTTATTTCCTAGATGAGCAAACCGTCACATGAAAAGGGAAGCCTAGGAGAGTTTTTAAAGTTTTATGAATATCATATTGAAGCAATTTTCAAACACGATCATTAACTGGTATGTCGTAACTGACGTATATTTTAATGTGCCCTTTCGTTCATTTCAAGCCTGATTAAATTCAAAGCATTGTTCCAGGGAGGATTTTTCTTTTCTTTCTGGAATAAAGAAGTTTTACTCCGTTTTCATACAGCAACATGCATCAGTAAAACTGTGTCACTGGGTCAGCTTCAGGACCCACACCCCACTGAACTCTTTCCCTGCGTGGAGCAGCGTTTCACTTGGTGTTAACAGGGGCAGGCTCCTGCCCAGAAGAACTGAGCCCCTGCTCTGCTGGAAATACCAAATAGCATCACTGTATCTGGCATCTAGAGTTTGATGCTGGTCATCCCCAGCTCTCAGAGACTTCTATAAGGTGCCAGATTTGTAAGTTCTGGTTGTTAGCTTTTCTGAAATGTATTAAAATAGTCAGGATTGTGTTCATGATTACCATGGTGAGTAATTTAATTTGTCTGAGAAATCCCTGTGCCTTCACCAGGATCATCGCTTTCTGGGCAGAATGGGAAGAGAAGACAAAATTCGGTATTTAGCTAACAGTTTCTAAAATCCTGGCATTCCTATGGTTTTCTACAATTCTGTAACATCTTGGTTGCTAACTTTAGTTGCCCATATGCCAAACAGTGTCTTTTAACAGCTCAATTTCTCACTTAGTAATAACTTATACTAATAATTCAATAATTAAATTCATTAATTTTGAGAGCCCTTTAGACACACACAAGCAAAGGCGTTTGCAAAAGTCTTCCATGCAACACCTCCAGCTCTGTGTAGGCACCGAACTTCAGACACCCACATCTGCAAGCTGCAACGCAAGTTAAATTAAAAAAGGGATCAAAGCCAATTAAAAAGACTGAGAGCAGTACTGAATTTGCAAAGTCAAAATTCAATGGATAAAACCTCATAACTGGCTTGAGTGTGCTGGTATTTGTGTACCGATAGAACAGCACGCAATTTTTCAATAGTAATGTTGTTCTCTGAGATTCAAGCAAGCACAAACTAATCTTCTGTTACAGAGGAGTCTAGAACAAAGCAAAAGCGTCTGTAAATCATAGTTCTTTCAAAAAAAAACTTAAGTCACCTGAATTTAAATACTTGCAATTACAAGAAGAAAATATAGACAAAAATAAAAATCAAGAATTAACCTCACTGAAGAGGAGGGGGTAAATAATCTAGCAGTATTTCACGCAATCCCGACAAAATTTTTCAGAAACAAGCTATTAAAGCCCCTCCTGAAATCAATAAAATCAAACAGCACTTAAATCGGGGCAAGCTCGAGCTCCCTCGTTCTGAGAAGTCAGATCCTCCGGCATTATTTCGGGCCAGCTCGGTGCCTCGCAGAACTTTCTCGAAGGCTGTTTTACTAAAGGGGTGGAGGGAACGAGTGAGCAAACATTTTCTGCTGACTGCAAAGTGTCTGCAAAGCCAGCCCAGTGCCTCTTCCTGAATCCGGGTAGATGCATTATACAAGAAGCCTGCTCGCTTACAAAACACCTCTTACTCCTCATCCAAATTCACCACGTCAACAGCATCACCCTCCAGCTGCCAACCCAACTGTCGGAGTCGAGAAGGGGCTTTTTGGGTACCTCGACCTTCCCGTCTGAGAAAGCAGCGCGGCGACTGCCTCCAGCCCACAACTAGACTTCACACTTCAAAAACGCAGCAAACCACTTTGTTTTGTCTTCTGCCTCTTTGGTGTCCAAGCAGGCAGCGCAAGTAAAGGCTAGTCACAGCTGGCACCGGTCCCTCCGCAACGAGAGCGAACTAGCGCGAGAACGAGGAGAAGACTTAATTATGCTCATTTTGTCATGCACACACACACAAAAAAGCCTCAGGTAAGAAAAGAATAAACAAAACGAACCCAAAATGGCTCCTCCATGCCATGAGCGGAAACCGATGACTGAAGTAGAACAAGATCTTCCCTTCACTTCCACCTAAACAACAACGTTGTTTGAAAAGTTCCAAATCTCTTTCCTTCACTTCCAGTGCAGAAGCTGAGGAATTAATTCTGGCTCCAAAGCAGTAGAAGTAATGAACGTATGTCTAAAGCTAGAGGGTCGGGCATTTTGCAAATGCAATAAAATACATTAAAATGCCAGTTAATTTAAAAACTAATTGAAAAATGGCAATCACCACAAAGAAATTGAAAAGGAGCCTATAGCATATTGCATTTCGAAAGGTCACTGTTAGTAGTACCCAAGCTGGGTGCTCGTTGAAATGCAGCGATTCTCTTTGGATAGATCTCTCAAATTTTATACTAATCTCATTTCAGTCGCCATAAAGCTTCTCCGAAGGCGTCTTTCTCCAAGCTCTCCATGACACCTCGGTGAAACTGGCTTTCCCCCATGGCTCCCTCCTATTCGGTTTCTTGGTTCTGCTCCTACCTGCCCTGACTGGTTTGGCTGGTTGGAAAATGAACGTTCGAATTCATGCGCTGCTCCCCCCTCCCCCAGAACTGAGCAGACAAAACCTGATCCCTACAACAAAACCCTCTTTAATCTACCTGCGGAGAAAAGGAGGAAGAGAAAAGAGGACAGAGCCCTAAAGAAAAGTGAAGTCGAGAGGAGAATTTTGATGAACATAGGTACGAAAGGCATCAAAGAAGTCATGCTGCATGCTAGTCAGATCATTTTTACCACAGTACCTGGACTCTGTGGCTTACCAGGACCATGAACACACACACACATTCAAGTAACTTCAGTGTGGAAGCACAACCACCTTTTCCCAAACCACGATCACCAGCCTTCAAGAGGGTAACAAAAAGGACGCAATGACCGTCAGGAGAGCGCACGCCAGAGTTTTCATCTTCTGATCTTTCCGTGTCCTGGAAAAGACGAACTCGGAGCGAGACGCATTCGCAGCGAGATTCACACGAAACGAAGGAAGAAAAAAAAATAGAACTGTACCTGAAAAAACAACACACTTCTAAATTGTATCAGCCTACCGAAATAAAACCAAATTAAAAAAATAAAAAAGGAAAGCAAAGGATTAAACCACACATGGCTTTCTTCGCAGCCCAGAACGCAGTTGCTTGTTTAAGCTGGAATTGAGAAGAGACGGCGAGTGTCTACGGGCTCGTCTTACATGTAGTCCTTCACCCCTCCCTGCGCAGGTGCATTCCTTGCATCCAGCCAATCTCATGGCCTCTAGCTATTAACAGGTGTGTCCTACCTCTGGGAGCGGCCGAGCCGGGCGGGCTGGCGTGCTGCAGCCCTGCGTTGCAGAGACCGGCCTCTCCGGGGGCACTCGGGTCTCTGCGCTGCTGCCTTTAACAAAGAACCAACTATTTGCCGAGCGCAGGCTTGGGTTTGGCGCTGCTGCTCCAAAGTAGGTCTCATGCTGCATCCAGACGCCCCTAAGATCTGCGTAAGAACAGAGGCCTACCGGCAACCAAGGGTTCAGGAGGAAGTGGCATTTGATACTGCTGAGATGGCTCAGGTCTGAGAAACGTTTTAGAAATCAGCTAGTTGTTCAGTCAATCAGAATATGACACCCGTTGAATTAGAAATCAGATTATTGAACTGGAACCCTCCTACGTCACCTGACTTGTAACGGAATAGCAGGTACACGGACGGGTTGATGATCGCTTTTCCAAAAAAGGGGTGTAACGCACACAGAGGTAATCTGAGGCACACACAGATGCAACGACTTGCTGAAGGACATGCACGTGATTTTGCTGGTAAATTCACAAGAGCTGATTTTTTTTTTTTTAACTTAAGAGCAACTTGAATCCCATCACCATCCAGTCTTGACATTCAAAATAATTTCAGAAACTAATAAAAAGTCCAACCAGAACTCAAGTCTGCTGATACACAAGCTAGTAAGAGCAGAGGCCTACAATCGGATTCCTGCATCCATTCGCAGGCACCATGACTGAAATTGCAATGATCACAGCACACCTAAGCTCAGACCTCTGTGGTATTTTCTTCTAGTTTAGTCAGGTAGAAATTCCATTCTCGATGCTGACAGAAGTTCCAGTTTTGGCTAAATCGACAGAGCCATACTTCCCTTTCCCTGTACAAAATGGTTCTGGGATGCTGACAAGCATCTCTTCCATGGCATAACCTTATTTTGAAAGTGTTGAAGGATGTGGGAAAGGGGTTCTTACAGAACCAATGTTCAGTCCTAACTATGATTAACAACAGCATTTAAAACAAAGCCAAAATTGTGGCTTTCTATATACCATTTTCAGCCCCTTTCAAGGAAGTTTTCAGCGAATTCTCAGCAGTGCCATGAAAAAGAAAAACAAGTGAAATGTTTTCTCCTTGTTATGAAGGAAATATACTTATATTTCCCATGAAAGATGTAGCTAATGAAACAACAAATTATCATGTTAATTAGCCCAACTGGCAGAAGAATTCCCCTAAGACAGAACTTATTCTCACAGCTAACTCAGGAGAAGCCTTGGAAACCTTTAGTTGCGAAAGACTGATTTCTCCTGCAAGCACATTATACAATTTGCAGTTTGATTTTACTCTCGGCTGTGCTTCCGAGCAAGCTGGCTTTCTCCTTTTCTTCTCCCACTTGCTAGAGCTGTAGCTTCGAGACACACATTTTCACCTGGGACAAATCCAGCCCACAGCATTTTGGAGAAGAAACTTATGCCTGCAGCATCTGAATCTGCATTTGTGCACCCTCAAAAGAATTTAAAAGTCAAAGTCAATAAATAGCTTTCCAAATACAGGATTTCAGTGTCCGATCCATTGGACATTAGCTAGCATAGATAGCATCTATAATCTATAACCTGTGTGAACATCAGAGGCTTAAATCTGTTATCTTAGTTGGCGCACAAGCAGACCTATTTTCTCTAGCATCAGTAAATGGCCAGGACATGGCTTAGGTACATGAATTATGTTCCGATTCAACCATTCTCCAAGGCCTAGATCTGCTCCTGACCTCTCTCTGTCTGCACAAAACCTGGATCCCACCTCCCTGAGCCTGGCCAAACCCAGCTCACATCTTTCCCCCCCACTGCACAAGCCACCCCCCTCCTTTCGTAAACAGGGTCACCATCCCCATCCTGCCTGTTTTACAGCCCAGGAGCCACCCCCATTCTGATTTTTTTCAGTGTCCTATCCCAGCCACCCCGAGGTTTGAGCAAAGGTCATTACCCTCCACGTGGTGCCAGTCCAAGAGACTGGATCCCTAGGAACTCTTCCCGCCAAACCCCATTTCCCCGCAACTGCTCTTTTCTGTCCTGTTTGTAACATTCTAGCTGGCCTTGACAGGCAGCACAGAGAACTGAGTTTTGTGACAGAATAAGGCAACCACATCTTTCTGCAGAAAAAGACAAGAAATGACTGCAAATGAGCCTCTCTGTTATCACAACAAAAAAATTACTTATGATCGGTAATAAAGTGCACCCTGGCCTTGGTTAGTACACACGGGCCATTTGTTTGCAAACAAAGACTATTTACATATGACATACTTGTTTGATGGTAACTCTAAACACTTCTCTGTCATCTCAATCGTATCTGTATGTGGCTGTTGTTCCTTGTTTCAAACACACTAGAAGCTGCAGGTCAGGGAGACTTATCCGGCATCTGTAATGAGAGTTATGCTAATTTTGTCTACAAAATTCTTTGACATCTCTACAGATCCTCCTTGAAAACCTCACATATGGTAATGCAACTGACCACTGATCCGTCTTTGGAATGAGTCTCGGCTTAGTGTCTGGATATCTTTCAGCCCATCTGCACTGTGTCTGTGTACCTTACAAAAGTCATGATGCTAGCTTCAAGATATCTGTAAAGAATAAGTATGTTGTTTTATATTGGAGGAATTGAATCAGTTAGATTAAGAGAGCTGAAGTGACTTGCTTAAGATCATACAGAAAAATCTGTAGTAGAGCCAGAACATCCAAGCTACTACGTTCCAGCCCGGTGCTTTGATTTTTCATACCTTCCTATTTCAGTCAGTACACCTCTTGACAGCCAGTGGATTATATTGCCATATAAGTTTGTGAAATTAAAAACAAATTTCATTTCTATTCTTCAAAAGTTAACTCCAAACAGCCTATTCAGATCAGAAACAGTCCTGTACCAGCTGGACTCAGAAGTACCCAAGTTCTCAATAATGATTTAAAGCTTTAAGAACATGAAACAGGAGCAGCACTGCATGGTATACATATGATGCAGCAGAGGACTAAGCCAAATAGTAACTGCTGGTGCTTTATAATGATCTGGCCTGTTGAGCCTCTCGTACTCTCTTCTAATGCAGCAATAGTAAACAAGTCTTTTCCCGTGTTTGCTGAGGTAAGGCTTCACAAGGGCTTTATGATCTTTGAAAGTCAAGCTGTTGAGAAAGTTCCATCATTCCATGGGCCAGAAAACTAGCTCGGAAACAGGTACCCTGTGTCAGGCTCCGAGGGATTCAGACAGAGCTCCTAAACTGCAACACCTTCCTCCCCAGAGTTCTGGGAATGTTTCACAAATGTGCTATAGCTAAAACAGGAAACTATGGAGGCTCAAAGACTGCAATTTACTTATCCTAGACTGCATACTGGGGTTTTTGACCAAATGAAGGTGAGTTAAGGAGCACAGATAACTAATTTGGTGTTTGTGCAAATAGCACTTTTGCCCGTGTCTGCAGTCCATATATGCAAAACCCCTTTTTTGTGCTCCAGGGATGCAAATGCATATCCTGCTCTTATAAGCTTGACCCTATCACAGCAGCAAAAAGCAACACACAAGGTAATAACACTAGACTGGACAAACACTTGCCCGCTTTATTTATTTATTTGTAACTCAAGAGATTTAAACTATCCATGAAGTGAGATTTAATTCCTGGCACACTGCAATGATGTATTTATGCTGAAGGTGTTGGCTCTGCACTTTATAAATCTCCATGAAGTACACCAGAGAAGACCTTATCACGTATTTTTCATCTTTAACAAGATTAACATGCAGCTTGTTACACCTACTAGTGAAACGTCCATTTTTGTTGTTATCAGAACAAGTTGGCTACATCTGAGCCATGAACACTTGACAGCAAACCAAATCCTCACACTGATAATTCCTCCTCAGGTAAATGCAGATAAGATGAAGCAAACAGGAATCTTGCCCCCAAAAAACACCCCAAACCCAGATATAGATCACATGTAATTACACCACAGGACGTCACTGATACCAAAAGTTTGGTAGGAAGCAAGTGCTCAAATGAAAACACTAACTGTGGCTATAGGAGAACGCCAACGGTTTTAGACTGGATAAAGAAAAAAAGGATGCAAACACTCCTTGCCACACAGTTCAAACGTAGCATTTCTTGTGTCAAAAATAAACATCTCCTATCAACAAACTATCTCACAGCCATTCTTCTCAGCAGTTCATTTATCTTTTTTCAGTAAGTTCCTATTATGTAGTTTGTGAAAACACACTGCCAAACACACTGGACTTCTGATCCAATATTACAGCTCTTTGTTCCTAGCGCAGCTCTGCAGTACGGGGTCACACTGGGGCAGATCCATAAAAGTGTTCACTCCTTTCATCTGTGGGTTGTAGACATCAGTATCACTTCCTGCATCACCTCAACCTCTTTCATCTTCTTACCTGTGCTCGGCAGCTCATTGCACAATCTACAGAGTTAGAGACATGAGATTGAATGTGTGGCATCCCTGGCCCTCGTTTGTTTGTGCAGCAAGCGCCTGCACTCAGCAGTGCTCCCTAGCCCAGCACCGGAGACATGTGCAGGAGCACACCTTGCTAGAATTACTAAATTCTGTGCAGATGGGCGAGTCCACTAAATGGGAGGCTGATACGTGAAACCCAACCGTGTTTGTGAGAGCAAAGTTCAGTTCAAGGCACCACCTGTCAGGTCAGGAATAGGAGTCATAGCAGGAGTAACCTCCCATGTCTTAACAAGTTAAGCAAGCAAGGAGGAGGGGAGAAGCGTATTGCTCTTTGCAGCGTTTGGAGAGGTACAATAACCTGGAGGGACAGCTTGCATGCAAGCAAACACTGCAGCTAAAACACGTTTTGCCAGTGGTGCTGTGTAAGGTCACAGGTACATTTCCCTGTTTCCTTACTGCTCCGAAGATGACCCAAGTGGTAGACAGGCGAGTCAGGCTAATGCGTGTTTATTTGAACAGGGAAAGAAAGTTTAATAATCTTACAAGCCTGACTTTCTGTTTGCCCCTTCTTTGCAAACATACTGTCTTAAAGCCAACCATCCAATCTGCCAGACTTAAATTACACTTCCATAGGGCACGAGCTGGTGAACAAGGGAAAGGTAAGGTACCCTCCCTACCCTACCTTACACACACACACACACACACAAAAACCCTTAACCTGGCATTGAAGAGAGCCCCAGGAGAGGCCATGGGCTGTTCCTTTAATCACTGCATAACAGCCTTCCAGGGGCCTGGGCTGCGGCGGTGTGGTGGGTATCCCTGGTATAACCAGTTTGTTAACAGCCAGAAGTGTTCTTGCTCCAATCAAAGCAAATAGAAGAAAAACAAGAGCCTAATGACAGTATACTTCAAACGATGCTAAGCCTAAGTTCTGAATGAAATGCAGCTCACAGAGCCAGGCAATGGAACTGAGCCTCAAATAAGGACTGTCTAGCCTTTTTGCTCACCTTTTAAATGGTCTTCGATTCAACACATTATTTTTGAGAATCCAACTTAAAAAGCCTTCCTCAAAGCCTTGCTTGCAGAGATGCCAAGCAGAAAACCTCACCAAAGTCAATGAGAAGCCCCAGATTCCCTCCTTTCCTACCACCAGAATGTCAATCCCATATCTACACTGAAGCCTATTCTGTAGTCATCAGTGAGTCCCAATCAAACACATCTTCCCCCAGGGGAAAACTGAAGGGGGTCCCTGAGCTCCTACACAAGGATCTGAACGTTTCTGCCTTTCTTCTGGCGGAGCTGTCTGCCACTCCTCGCTGCCTATTATCAAGCACAGCAGCTCAGCACCTGGGTTTGCCTGGACTCCCATCTGCCTACTCCCCATTTGGCCACAGTTGAATGAAAAGAAAAAGAAAAAAAAAGGAGGAGAAGAAAAAAAAAGGAGGGAAAACAAAGTCTTTCATCTTCATAGAAGCAAGATTTCAGATCTAAAGAGCTGGGACTCTCAGCTGCCTTAAATTGAGGGTTATGGCTGCCAACTGCCAATCTGAAGCTGCATATTAGCTTTCATCCAATCCTGTGTTGTTCAGGCCATAGCTTTTCTTGCCCTTTGTTTCCTCTCGGATCAGTTAAGTGGAAGCAGGTGTTTTCCTGCCCTGCTAATCTCTAGTACATTCAGACAGGCCCAGCAACTGCTCCTGTGTCCCAGACAGGTAAACGGAGCTTGGTGGCCATGTTAATGGCTCCACAGAGCAGCCCTGACAAATGTTCTCCCTTTTGCATGCAGTTTCATTTTGCATTGTCTTCCTCATCACACTTCATCTTTATGCAGACCTTTGTTCTAAAAATGTGGATTTCTAAAAGCAAGTGAGATTTTGAGCTGCTTTGGAAAGCTCTGATAGTTAATCAGTTCATGGAACAGCCATGTACACAAAGCCCTTGCTCGCAGCTGAACAGAAGCACTGCTTCTTTCAGAGCTGTGCAGCCTTGGTGTGCAGGCCTGATTCATGCTGGGTTTTGGATTTTAAGGGCACAACATGCTTTGGTGGCTGGCATGAACCAACTCCTTGTGCTCAGGGCTGCTGGAAGATGAGTGTAGCATAGCCGGCAGGTAAGGGCAGTTTAGGCTGGTACCGGACCACAGGCTGGTCAAGTCATCTGGCCAAGTCATGCTCTGAAGTAGCGCTGCAACAGGGCTGCTAGGTTAGCAGGGTCAAGGCTGTCGTGAACCTGCTGAAGGCCATGTGGACATACCCCCAGTACCAGGGTCTAAACACAGGCAATAGCTGAGAATCCCACGCTGTTTTGCTGGAATGATTGACCAGCTTTTTTGAACACTTTAGCATGTATTATCGGTAAAGAAAGGGAGACCGAGAGAAAAGCCAGTTAGCTAAGTTCACACGAAGAAGAAGAATGGCTTACATACTATTTGTCTACACATGCCTGTCAAGAATTAGCATTAGAAGCCAAGTTTTCCCAGCTGTCACAGTCCAGCAAAGAAACTCTGAACATTAATCTGGTTTTCTTCTCCTTGCCCACAAACATATCTTTTTATTAGGGCAAACAGTATTCCTTTTCCCTTCAGACCAGCTTAATATGTAATCAGGAACCTATTGGGCAGCCAAGTGGCACTATCAACATCTCTGCCCACACAGAGATGGTTTCAATTCTGGGATATGCTTGCTGGTTCAGACAGCAGTCACCAACAGAGCAGATCTTACCTAATTGCATCGCGTGACAGTGCAAATACAGCCCTGACTTCACCACCGCCTCGTGCCAGGAGTGAGCATTACCAGGAGAGTCAGCACCCTCCTCCTGCTTGTGCGCTGCCTCCCAAGCGCAGCTTGCTGTGCAGAGCTGATGGCATGCAGGCATCTGAATCACCAGCCCACAGCACAGCTCCGTGAGTAAGCGTCTCCCTCCCATTGCACTTCCATTACATGTTGTAACAGCTTTGCATGTACCTGCTTTCTTGAAACCCGGCACCTGGCAAGCTGATGAATCCATGGAGGAAAAATGACCCAGCAGCAAAATCACCAAATCCACAGCATGATGCCATGTTTCACGACGATTCTTAAGTTAGATTCTCCACAAACCTACAAATGATATGAAAGAAAGGAAATGGTTAAAGACACAGTTCACTGCAGCCCAATTTTAACGTTTCTATATTAAGTAAATAAAGTTAACATAAAATTCAGGTCAGGAACTATTTGTTCAGGGTCAGGTGACTTCAACTCAGCTAATCAGGGAGACACACCTTACCTTTTGAACAATCTTCCACGTGAGATCTGCAGTTAAAAACAGGTTTGCTGCAGATCAAGTCAGTGAATTGCAGCGCAAATACCCACAAACACTAGAACAATGGGCATAATTTTCACTCCCAAAAGCATGCAAGCTCCAGATTACAGCAAAAGCAGACATACACCAAGCACAGGGAACAGAATCTTGCAACGCAGGGTAAGGTACAAGACCCAGAACATACCGTAGAAGACCCTAAAATGCTATACATTGTTTAGATCAGCGGAAAAAAATCCACCCATTTGAAAGCTTACTCACTTCACACCACAATGGCTACATCATTATACTCAAACCTGCTCACATTGAGGACAGCAGGAATTTTGTCATCTACTTCAGGAAAGCACGTTTAGGCTAGCTGGGTTAGCCAACTTTGGTACAACTTAGGCTGGCCGCTTTCTTCCAAGAAAACTTAGCTTTGGTACGCAGCCATGGCATTGCTTAATCCTTCATAGCTATTTTTTTTTTTTTTTCAATCTTTCCCACAGATTTCAAAGCCTTGTTGAGCCTTCCTCTCCTAGGATTCCTAGGACCACACACAGAAGCTCTCCTCAGTTTGAGCAAGTTGGTTCTGAAGGTGCAGTACCGTGGCAGCTGACTACTTCTGCTGCTGGCATTGCTTTGTTTTCCTAGATATTGTACCATGAAACTTTCAAAGCCTGTGCCTTCTTATAGGAAGAGAGGCCATTTGGAGAAACAGGGCTGATGCAGCATAACCATGCAGAGACTTCAGCCTTGCTCACCTCCTTTCCCTCAGACCGAGAATATATTTTAGCGCACCGTGCACCACTGACAGGCCAACCTAGCTTTGTTCAATCTGTTCACATAAATAACCCACTTTGTCTACAGTTACGCACATTTTCTTCACATGTGGTGTTCTTCTCCTTCCAAGGTTATCCATATGACATTGCCCACCTCAAATCCATCTTTCTTGCACAAGTTCAGCTCTATCATAACAAAAGCAGCAAAGCGTACAGAGGAGGTCACCCGCCCATTCTGATATTGATATATGACCATATTTATATACACACACAGACATGTATGAGTAACTTGAGCTTTTCTACTGCTTCCATTTAGTTTTTGCTGATGTTGATAGCCTGTTGGTTTGGAAACTGGGGTAGAACAAATATTCAGACAGGCCATATCTCACCATCAAAAGCTCTTCTCAACTATGAGCATACTGTTGAAACAACTGAGACAGGCACTTAAAAGATCTATCAAGCTTGATTCTCAGAAGTTGCCTGCTCTTTTCCCAATTCAAATAGTGACGGATAAGCAAATGTCCTGCATACAGTTAAACCTTGGTTCACATCCACAACACAGACAACTGAAATTGTAAGTGATAAGCAGTTCCTGATGTGTTTCCTACCTGTAAATATTTAGAAACAAACTGGGAGGAAAAACTAACATCTTTCTTAAAGATCTGGTCCTTAAGGGTTATCTCAAAGCTGTGGTTGGTCTGTGCTGCCAGGATGGCAAAGATTTTGGCTGCACTGCTTTTACAAGGAGTGGCCATGCCACCCCAGAAAGCACATGCCTGCAATCACACTGAAGACGTGCCTGCAAGGCCTGCAGTTTGTTTTTCAGTGCCGCAGCTAACACAGTGCTGCAACTAACACAGACGGTGCTGTGTGTTCCAGAAGAGGCAGAAACCAGTTGCATTACCTGGCAGAAACACACCTTCTTTCTGTCCTTGCAAAAATAAAGCAACTAAACAATTCCCAGTATCTGACCCTGCAATTTTTACCAATGATAAAATGATGAGGCAAAAGAAATAAAAACGACTCTAATTTCTGGCTTAATGCATGCAACCATCTCCTCTGACATACAAATCCATGCAGTGCTGAGCAAACATACCGCCTTCCTGAACAGCTTTAAAAATCTTGTTTCCTGGTATTTTTTTCACACAAGTCTGATACAACGGACTGTTGTTTAAAGCAACAGACTGCAGTGTAGCAAAAACAGATCTAACACCCTGATTAACTGTCTGTTTTGAACAGCAAAGATCAGCTGCATTTAGCACTGACTGCTAAGAAACGCTTTAGAACTAAAAAAAAATCAAAACAATCTGCTTTACCTTATTGGACAGGCAATGCTGCTGTTCTATTTTGTGCAAATTATTTCTCTGGGTTGGGCTGAATATGCACATAGATTATTTGATTACCAGTCTTGGGCGATGAAAGGTGCTTTCATGCTGAGCTGGGGTTTGTGTTTTGGGGGCAGAAAGGCTCTCCACCTAGGTTAGCTTTGAGGGAGTCCTTCAGTCCGCAAGAATAGTGAGTGGCCGAATTGAAGCCTCTGGATTTTGGCTGAGCCAAGATAGAATTTTCCTAGCACCATGTGGAATGAGTAGACCTTACGCTTCTCTCCTCATCTTAGGGCTGGGCCAGAAGCTGCAGCACTCACCTGCTTTATGGCTCAGATACAGCATTCCCCGGGAAGAAGCCAGTGCATATCGGAGTGGCAGATCCTCATCCATTTTCTTAGCTGAAAAAGCAGTCAACTCTGGACAAAAAGCTGTGGAGCAGCCACCTCTTGCAGGCAGAAAGGGAACCCCCCGAGCAGTGCAGAGAACCTGGCCTTTGAAATGGAGCCTTCATCACAGAAATGGCAGCATGTAGCACAATGGTATATAAAAATCAATCGACTAGTACCACACGCAGCAGCCCAAACGCATCTGTAAAAATTAGATTACTTAATGAGCTTTGCCAACCTCTAAACAACATTAGTCTATGAGTATGCAGCACAGAGACAATGTCTGGAAGGGTCAGTCACAGGTCGCTGTATTCTGGGTAGCATTTTGCTCTGAGGAACGCACGTCTGTTAGGCTTGAGATCCCACAGCCCTGCCCCTGCTCTGTGGTGCAGAGCAGCTCAGCTCAGCTCCACGGCGTGTGGTCACCTACTCAGGTGCTCAGGACACCCAGCAGTGTTTCGGTCCGACTTGTTCCAAAGGTCCTACACAACTTCAGCCTGAAGTTGCCAAATACCTTTACTATTTGCGTGACACGGGCAGAGGTTTTGCATTGTGAATACTTAGGAACATCAAACTCAGATGCTGTTTTGTGGCCGGTGACTAAACTTCAAAAAGTTTGTTGAGAATCTGATGTGAGTTTCGATCTGAACCTGTCTTTAATGTAAAGATGAAAGTCAGGGAGCACCTCCTCTTTCCATAGCAATCCATCTTTTCAGCTGCACATATCCCTTCAGTCTACAGCAACCAGAGACATGTTCGTGTGGTGTCACTTGTACCTTTACCTGACGGAGTGATGGTCCTGTCCAGCCCTACACAATGAGGTGATCACATCCCTTCCTGCACGTTTCTCCTGTATTTGAATGTAGGAGTCAGGGTGTGTCAGAGCCACCTGCTTGAAAACACATGTCAGGAATTACTCATTCAAATCACAAGCGGCAAGGATGTGAGTGATGGTAAGCACACAACTACAATGGAGACACCAGGCCTATACAAAGTCTCATTACCACCTTGTAAAGTACAAAATATATGCAAATGACAGGATGTCAGCATTACCTCATGCCAGCAAACTGGGGCACCCCAGCTACAGCTAGCAAAGCCTTGAGCTCTGCTTTTATTTTTTTAATTTTTAGGGGTGATAGCAAAGCAAAGCAAAGCATCAGATGCCTGTAGGTGCGCGGGCCCACAGTGGCTGTGGGCCACAGTGGCTGGCTGACCCTTGATAATAGGAACGATATATGCAAGCATCCAGGAATTAACAGCCTTGCTCTTGTGAAATGCAAAGTGTCTTGGGTTCTCAGTAGCTTCAGGGAATAGAAGTTCTCAGCGTCTCAGCTTTGCCGCCAGCACGGCAGAGGACTCCCACCAGCACCACTCAGGAAGGCTGTTCCCAGCCACAGCTGCAGCACAGATGTGCCACCTCCCCGGAAAACCACTGCTCGGACAGAAATCCTCAGCATCGCTCTGCCGTATCAGGGCCACTGGTAACTACATCACATTTTCCTTTGTAGACTTGGTTTACATGTAGGAGATTATTTCTGTTGGAATTGTTTCAACTCCAACCAACTGTTCAGCTATTAAATTTAAACCAGCTTTCCTAATCTCTGATACTTGCACCTGTTTACCTGCCACTATCCACATTGTTGGCAACCACATCTGTTTCAATAGATATAGTGGGCTTAGGCAAGTCCAGCTGATTCTGGAATACTGCAAGAGAGTGTCTGCTTGCTGGATGCGTCCCCCTAGGAGGTAGGGACAGGACAGGTAGTAAGTACCCAAGCACACTACAGTGCCCGCAAGCACTTACCTTGTTTGCAGCAGCAGATGGGAGCTGTTTCAAAGGTTGGTGCCAGGACCCGAGTAACTATAAGGTGACACGAGCAAATACAAAAGGAAGGTGGATGTGATGGAGCTTCCTTCCTGCCATCCCATTCCTTTTTTGCAGGCGTACTGGAAAGAACAGTATTGAGGCTCTTGCTGGAATTCAAACATCTACAATTACGATACAAATACTTTGGTTTCCCTGGACAAGCTCAAACCATTTCACAAACACAGAGGGCAATCAGAACAGAGTCACACACCTGTGAGAAGAAGGGGCTGAAAGATGACACGAACATGGTGCATTGCTAGGTCTTAGAGGGAAGAGATGGCAGCACAGAGAAATTTTAAGGAGACACATGGTAGTGCTGCCAGTTATTACTACCTATCCCAGATATTTTAAAAATAGTGAGAATACCACTCACATTCTGATTTGTCATGCAGAACTGAAGTAAATTCACCCAACTCAAGCAGTTTACACCAGTGTCCAGTAAGCTGATCAGACTTAGATGCATGTAAAGTAGTATTAGGGAGAATAAAATACATAATCCAAACTACAATAGCAGACCTGATCAAATGTCCACTCTAAGATGTGGAATAACTCCAAAAAAAAAAAAAAAAAGAATGGGTGGTCAATTATCTTGATAATTTATCTTTGACACGGCACAGACCTGCCTGCTGACTTTGAGCAGCATTAGCAAGGCAACTACACAATGAGACAAACACACTGCCTGATATGGTGTCTTTTAGATCTGTTTTACACCGTTTTAAGATGATGGGTGCATCATGAGGCCAGGAAGTATCAAGGGTTGTCCTCAGAGGTGTGGTTAAAAAATAAAAAATAAAGACTAGAAAGCAGACCAAAATCAGAGCTATAAACATGCTATGCAGGGAAAACAGAAGATGCCAAGAGTGTGACCAGTTTCCTAGGTCCTTACAAAAGCATACTGATTAAAACGAGATTTCAAAAACTGGCACATTAATAGCAGTTCTTGTTCTACAGACATTTATACTTGGTGAGCAGCTCCTTCTGCTTCATCTCCCCAGATGAAGTGTGGATGATGCCTACAAAAAGAGCACATGGTACAGCTTCACCAGCAACACTGAACTTCTGGAACCTAAGCAGCCAACAAGAGAGCAAAATGACATTTGAAAAACAGAGATCAACTTTGCATGGATAATTCAAATGAGGAAACCAACTAGTGCTTCACTGACTGCACACATTTGAATGCCAAATAATAGAACAATAAAAACACAAACTAACTAACCCAACCCGGTAGATCCTAGGAAATTGTAAGAGAAAAAATACCACAGGTCATCACCACTGACTCAGCAATAGGACACCGATGCACAGTGACCCTTCTACAGGGTCTTACTTGAGTGATGTTGGTGATGTTGGTTAGAAAAAAAAGGCTTCTTTTTGTTTAATCAAATTCTACACTTCAGAACTGATGGTTCTCTTTCCTTCTACAAGTGGGAAATACGCACTTATACCTAACTGTAGGCTGCACTCTCTTCCCACTGAGACCTGACATCCCATCATTTCTCTGGTCATTTGAATCATCTAGAACTTAACTTGATCAGACCTATGGAAAGTATCAGCAAAGAGGAGGTTGCAGCTACCTCTTTGCAGACTTTTGAGAAACACAGGACGCCACGATGAAGACCATATTTACTGTCCAGCCAAGACAGTAATTCCGTAAGTTTGGCTTCTGGCGTAGCCAAAAAGCACCCAGGATAGCAGGAGATGTTGGCCTGAGCACACACCTGGTAGTTTTGTACGCTATCAGGCAGCACGGCATGCTCCACAGCATGCCTGAGCAGGCAAGGCAGGAGGCAGACAGAGCAGAGCACGCGTTGCGTTCCCAGCTGCTCCCCAGGCAGCTCTTCTGCTAGCTCAGGCAGCTGTCCGGATGGAGAGCGCAAGTCTTCCTGGTCTTCCTGGAAAGCGATTGGCAACTCCAGTGTCCTGGTTGGTATCTTCCTGAAAAAAAAAAAAAAAAATCTGGACTGAAAAAAATCAAACATTTTGTACAAGGAATCACAAAGAAATAGGGGCTGTCTGACCTTGCGGTCTATGTATGGCTAGAGCCAAAGTGTGCATTAAAGTAAATAGAAATGATTATTTTTTATGTTAGGTTAATCAGAGCAATAAGAATCTACAATGAAGCTCCAACAAGCTGGAGGTGTAGTTAATTTTACAAATTGCATGTTCAGTATCAGAGAGGAGCTTAGCAAAAGTTACACTTTGCAGCTCACCAGCAGGAGACCAATGCTGATTTTTCTTTCCCATTATACAATTTATTTTAAGGGAAATAGTATATCAGTTCTACAAATCTCAAATGTCAGCTTGTCCCAAAGACATTGTGCTTAAGGAAAACCTGACCTATTTTTCTCGTTGTGACATGGATTTGTCATTCCAGGAACCTGGAACATGGCTGTTTGGAAAAGGAATTGTCTTTAGAAATACATAGTAGGCTTGGTTCTAGACTCCGCTGGAAGCCTACTGTACTGTCTTGGAAATTGCTGCAAAAACTGGAATGATTGTCTGCCAACATGGAAAATCCCTTCTGGAAGGAGTATCCTCTGGTAGGTACTGTTGCCACAATTCTTTAGCACTGGGACGCTCCAAAAGGTCTACATACCACATTTCTCTACACCACCGCCCTCCAAACGGTAGCTATTCAAGACGGGAAATGTATCCAAAGTCTCCAAAGCTGTGGCTAAAGAAAAAAAACTGTAACAAAATTACCAGTAGCCCTAATTTAAACCTAAGAAACATAAGCCTGCCCACCCATAAAATAAAAAAAAAATTAAAATACAGCTAGTTCATACTGATTGTTTGCACAGAACATTAAAGCTTGAGATGCAAAATGCTACAGCAGCACAGAACACTGTCATTTTACAGTGAGCTTCATTTGACAACACCATCAGGGAAAGGGGCAGGGGAAAAAGAAAAAAAAGAAGCTTTCCACAAAGCAAAAAGGAGGCAAACTGTGCCTTTGTGACAGCTGGCCTCATCAATGGCATTGCATACAGAAAGGATGCAGGTATTAGTCAAGAGACAGCAGTGGCAGGACTGGCAGGAGATCAGTAGTCAGCACAGGAAATGTTTTTTTGAAAAAATCCTAATTACGGCCCTTCTCTCCCGGTCTATCCTGTGCTGCACTGTAATTACAGGAACAAAGCTGAAAAGGGGGCTGTTTCTCAAGGAAGAAGTTGTAATACAGACACAGAAGAGCAAAATCCAAAATGTGTTTACAGACAGTGGGAGCCGTGCCCACACAGTCTAAGCTGAGAGAAAAGAGGCGAAAACAGCCAAATAAAGAAGCAGGAAAGATACAGTGACATTCTGTATCTCCTTCTCCATGGTAGCTGCTTTTGCTTTTTTAGATATTTTTAAAACTGTACGTAGCTCATTTTTCCCTCTAAGAGAGAACAGAAGGAGCAGATGCATTAAAGGAGAATACAAGCCACTCCATCACTGCTTAGGCACATCTTCTGGTGCCAACAGAAGTCTAAACACACTGAGGTTGATGCATTTATTTAAGCTCACCTTTTATTACATCTAACTAACTCCAGTGACAGGTTGGATTCTGACAGGTTTCACATTATGGACGTGAAAGAATACTGAATATCCACAGGAATAAAGTATAGAGGACCTTGGTGCTACACAACTCCTCCGCAGCATCCCTCCTCAAAGCCCTATCATAGAACCTGGGGGCCGTCTCAGCCCCCCATCCAGACATCACCCAGGTTTACATCTATGGGACATTACATACACAAGGCCTGACTCGGGCTGTTTCCCAGCAGCTACCATACGTGCCATTTTCAAATTGCCCCCAGGTTTCCATTCTACAAGGCTTACAATGGTCCATCCAGATTTCTGCATCTTGCTGGGCTCAAAAAGTTGTGCAAAGCCCCAGGCCCCATTTCCCACTGCTGGCAACGCTGCTCCTGCCTCTGACTTCACCTGCAATAATTGGTCTCTGAAGGACAAGCAATGGCAGTAACTTGTGCTGGGTTGCAAGGTGTGGGAATGGAGGAAATTAACACCGATGCTTTTTTCCATCCCAGTGAATAACGTGATTACTGGGGAGGGAGAGAAGGAGGGGTGAAGTTCTGAGCCTTACATCAGCTGTCAGATGGGGTTTAATCTTTTTTTTCTTTCTTTTAAAGCAAGCAGATGGGGACACCATTAAATTCACAGCCTGCCCCACACAAACATACATCACAGCAGCTTTTGCCAATAAAAGAGTTAAATAAAGAGTTTCTTAAGTCATCAGCACTCTCGTGTAAAAAAAAAAACAAAAACAAAAACAAAAAAAACCCACAAATCTAGGGCAAGAGAGGCAGCAGCATAACCCCAAGTGATGCCAGCGTGTTGAAACAGGCTGTTCTGGACATTAGCTGCACAGGTCAATAAAACAGCAGAACTGAAGTAATCAGTCATAGCGCATCTTTTTTCACCTATCAAATAATTACCACTTCCACATCATTTTGAGTCTCATTGATTGAAGTACAAACAACCTTCCATATGCTGCTGCTTACTCCAGACCAGGATATGCCTGCTCAGAGGTAAGCTTTTCTCACGAGATCCACTTGAGAAGCCAGGGTCATCGATGCAGCCTCTTATTTTCCTGACAACATGCTGCAGCAGCCACACAACTATATGGGACCGGCTTTGTTATCTGGTGTAGCTACAGCACCCCATCAAGCATTCAAGCTTTCAGAAGAAGCTAGACTTGTTGCCTTAACTTGCCTTTAGTATCCATATACCAGTAAGTACAGCAGTGGACAGGGCATTTCCATCCTGAAAAGTTTTTTGGGGAAAACAATCTTTTATAGTAAGAGTAACCAAAGTCAATTGATAGGAAGCATTAAGATAGCAAGCACTGCTTGAAAACTCTCCCTTATCTAGTGATTTTGTAGATATTCCACAGGGAACAAGCCAGAAGACAGAGGTGCAAAACCCTCTAAACACAAATGTTTAGATTACTATTTGCTGGAGGGAAAAAAAGGGAAGGGATTAATTTCATGAATGTTCTCTTTCTTGTGAACCACTCACCAAAACTGCTCCCAAACCCTTCATGGTCAGTCCTGCCCTTGCTTGCAATGGGACTTGATTCAAGACCTTCTTTGTTTCCTGCCATTTCTTTCACACATTACACCCAAACCACTGCCAGTGCATGAACATGTGCAAACATCAGTCTGGTTGAAGTTTGGCGTTGCATAGCCTGTAGGCTTTTACTCTGTGCTTAGAGTTCAGCCCATGCAAGTATCAATTAAATAAACTATGCCCGTAGTCTCACTATTCCGGGCAACTTTTTATTTCTACATGTAATGAAAGGTCTGTTCACAAAAGCAGAGTATTTAAGGTTAATAGTTTTTGTCACTTTTTATAAGCATTATCATATTTCCCAGAATACAAGTGTGTCTACTGAGTGCGTTTTCCCTTTGAGCAGACACATAACCAGGGATAACAATGTGCTCCAAAACATATCATTATTAATACTGCAACAGTTCTGAAACTCTAGAAATTCTCTAGCCAGGAAAAGAAGCAGGCATGTAGAGTAGCATCAATCAGTTCACAGGCCAGGTGAAGATACAGAGTGTTTTCATCTACATTTTCATTAGTTGCCAAGTTAGTAAAGCAGGTAGCATGAGCAAATGCCACAGAAGTATGCTCATAGCAAACGTTGTAAGCACCTGGTCTTCTAAGGGTGGGAGGGGAATCAAACCCTGATACATCTGACAGAAAACCAAACAGGAAAATAATATAAGGGAGAAAAGCCATAAGCAACTAACTTTGAAGGGAAGAAGGTTTGTGTCCTGATTTTGTGGTTTAAAACAAGATGGTTAAAGCCAGTAGTTCCTAAAAATGCTTCGTTTCATTTGCCGAAGCCAAGAAATTGGGGCCAATAGTCTCAGGGACATTTCAGTCCAGTTCTGAAAAAAAAAAATCTGATTCTGATGCTGCATATTTCTAGGAAATTTTCTAGAAAAATGCATTAATTTCCTGCATTTCTTGTTTAATTTGATGACATCCATGGAGCCCAATCATTAAGTTCTTATATCATCATTCAAGTTTAGCTGAGATGAAGAGGGCTTGCCTTAAAACTGCTGTTTTTCCTGCAGGAAGTGACTCCTTTGGACAAAAGGTCAGGTGCTCCTGCCCTTAAATTACACCGTATCACTGTCAGACACAGACAGACTTGGAGTGGTTGAGGTGAGATTTGCCCTCTGCAAGTCCAGACAGACTCTGCTCCACTGAGACTGTTCGGTGTGAATCCGAGGAAAGCGTGAGGGGAAAAAAAACTTCCCTTCCCTCGCTCTTGACCGGTCAGGATTGCCTAGCTAATTGCACAAGACAACCCATGCTGTGCTAATAGCATAAGGAGAGATTTTCACTGGACCTACTGCTAATGCTAACGTTGTGGTGTCATCCAACAGATATTTAGGAGCTTTAGATCAAGAGAAAGTGCTGTCCTTAATTCTAAATTTCCTGGTTTACTTTCCAGCTTTGAACAAAGCAATCTCTATTTAAAAGGTGCCTCACTCACGGCGAAGCAGCTAGTTAGAACATGTCTTTTTCCCTCTTGGCACCCTCCAAGGTAGCCCCTATAGAAAGGGCACGGGAGCGCCGTTCCCAGCAGAGCCGCAAGCAGCCGCTGAGCGCACTGAGTCACCCTCCCCACCAGAGCACTTAGCAGGAAAGGGTGTTGGCTGGCCAGGAAGCTCCCTGGATGAGTCACTGTCAAACACAACCATACCTAGATAAACTTGGCATGGCCTTGCTTAGCGTGGTTCACTAGACAAGCCAAGCTCTGTGCTGTTACTCCTCCCATCTTGCTTCTTTTTGAAAACTGGCTATTAAGGGCAGGAACTACTGAGCTAAGTGAATGCAGAAATTGAAGTTGAAAGCCAAGAGACATCTAGTTGCATTCAAAGACTAGAGAATCATTACAATGAAAAAGATTGCAATAAAAAGAATGAAGAGTATGAGCCACCCACCTGGACAAAATCAGATTGTGGCAGTTTTTCCTCAAACTATTTTATCATTTCCAGCATAACTGCTTCCAGAGTAAGGCTGCAGTTTTAAACCTGGACACAAGTATGCACCGGCATAGCCCTCATTGACCTGATAGGACATTGGTGTGGGTAACTAACCTGGTTGCCAGTTTCCTCATGACTTTCCATAATACAAATATTCTCCTGCATTTTCAGGATCATGCAAACANTTTTTTTTTTTTTGGCAGCATGGCTGACAGAGAACGCCTTCTGCTAGCATTACACACAGCTTTCTTCTTGCCTCCCTCTCTCCCATCCCATTCTGAGCACCTATCTCAAGCAAACTTGGAAAAGCACAGCACCAATTAAGGATAACAATCTTAGCCATTGCAATTTTGATACGGCAGGTGACGAAAAGTTCTTCTAAACAATGCTAGAGATTAGTATGAATGTCTATTTGTCTTAGGTCACCATACTTAGGTCACCATACTTCACATCTGCTCTGGCACGAAGCCAGTGTCAAAGCAGATCAAGCATTACAAACACAGGGTACTTAACTGCAGCCTTAATGCTGCAGGCCCTGGTATTTGTAGGCTAAATGCAAACAAGTGTCTTCATATCTTAAGAACTGATATGAACGTATCAGCATAGTAAGTAGATGCAATGAAACTCAGCCATAAAACTCAAACGTAATTGGGGGCTCTGGTCAAGATTTGTTATTAGATGTTTATTTTCCAATGTATATATAAATACACATATGCATGTGTGTATATATGTATAGCCAACCAGTATTCAAGGATCTGTGGATTACAGATCCAGATGCTCTTATGCTACTTGATACCTAAATACAGGGAAAAGCCCCACCCCTGAAGCACCTGCTAATCAAGCATTTGGGATTTACCCCAGGATTGAAGTGGACTGAAGTCATCTCCAGCCCAGTAGTTCAGAGATAAGCCTTCCCTGGCGCGGGTGCTGATGGACAACTTTCAGACTCAGCATAGTCCAAAGTAGTCTGCTTTGGTGGAAATAAGCAGCCATCCATTGAGTAACACTTCTGCATGAAACCTCAGCAGATACACATTTGCATGTATAAGTAGGCTAAATCCAAAGGAAAGATTCTGATGTTTCTGCTGGTGTACCCAGTATATCCTGCTTTCTGCAGTGCAACGATCTCTGAGGAAGTACCTTAATTGGACTCGGAGATAAAGAGCAATCTAGAATGAAAATTGCCACATTTTGAGGGCATTGAAAGATTTAAGGGAAGAAAGAATTCCATAGCTGATGTTCTTCCACCACTACTTCAAGTTTCTTGAAGCTCAAAAACTCAGAAGTTTGGGATGTCTTCTTTTGCTTGCAGTATTTATGCAGTATTTACTGCATAATGGCAGTAAGGCATATTGGTGCTTACACAATTTACTATGTTCTGTTCTTTCCAAGCAGAACACAGATTTGGAAATCCCTAATCAGCCACTAGATAGGGCAAAACCAGGTGCAAGGTCCTGCCCTTTGCTGCACAGGACTCTGAAGGGGAATCCTGTCCTTGACTCACCACTGAGAAATGTTAGCATATCACAAAGGAGAGACAAATCTTTGGAGATAGAGACATGGGCACTGCTGCTGCAGAGCACCAACCACATGTGCCCTGCTGTAGGTGAGCAGCATGGGGTGGCCTGGCTGCTACGCCCCGTTCTACTTGGAATAGTGCTTTCTCACTTGTGAGTAAATTAGCTAAAATGTTAATGACTGAAACTAGATATCTCTTTATGGCTTCTTGATTGCTTAATCTGAGATGTCTTGGCCATGATAATTGTTAATTACCAACTATCAAATGGAAAATGTGACTACTGCATTATTAAGCTTTTTGCTAGCTTTGACATGCTGTTCGACAAACACAAGGAACTTTAAACCAGCTTTCTCAAAATTCATCATTGTCCATCTTAAAAAATGGTAGTAAGATATAGGAAAAATCCTACAGGGACATCTAATGCCAACATGAACAATAGCCCAGGTGTTTGTCTTAAGTTTTTTTTTCTTTTCCTGGGAATTCCTCAGGAATTGATGAGAAAGGGACAGGTGGCTGAGGCTTGGCAAAGCATCTCTCCAGGGGTAGGAGAGCATGAGACAAGTGTATGATACTGCACTGTGCCATTGACTAGATAGGGTCAAACATGCAGGTAGTCCTCTTCCTTTGGAAACCTTTCCTGCCATCAACAGTCACGTCTGAAGCTGTCTGTCTGTAGCTAAAGGCAAAAGACGTCAGTCTGGATGACCAGGCAAATCCCTTTACAAAAGCTTCTCCCTTGACAGAAGCTTGGGGAAAAAAACAAACTTGGAGGAATGCAGTGCCATCAAAGTCCCCAAATGTTTACAAAATGTGTATGTATATATATAATCATATTTACTTTTATCTTTTCAGTGACCGTACCCTCTCCCTCTTCGTATGCAAGCTGAAACTTTGTTCTTCCAACATCACTCAAGTGTTTTTTTTTCTCTAGCTCCCATCAGTCCAGCTTCAGGCTGGGACAGAGAGCAATGATAGCACAGAAGACAGTTGAAATCTGCTCCACTTGACCATCTCAACAGTCTCCTTCGTCTTTCAGCTAGGCTGTCTACAGGAGCACTGCATTTTCAGCTCACCTCCACAACACCTGAAGCAGCCTTGCAGATGATGTACAAGTATTCCTTCGTGCATTCCTCAAACCTCACCTGCTCTGAAAATGCATTTACTTCACTGGTCATAACGAATCTCGCAAAATGCCCGACACTGGAAGATGTTAATGGCATCAACAAAGGTCTGCTGGGATGGTGATTCGAATTCATTCTATCTAGGACAGGGGAATAGGCTAGGTGACTTCTCAAGGTCCTTCTGTCCTTTTCATCATTGATCCCATGGCTTTCTGATCATTTTCCTGTACTGCTTCATTGTTTTGTAAGAGCTTATTGCACCAGTGAACTTGACCCTTTCAAGAAAAGAATCTATCATTTGTAAGGCACATTTTGCTTGCTATATTTTGCTATGTTAGCTGATGACAATGTATAAATGAGTAATAATGCTGCTGTTGAATGAATTTGCCGAGAGCTATCACTCATCTTGCCACTTACCACCCGACGCTTCTTTTGCTGCTTACAGCATGATGCCATGAAGCAACCCAAACACAATTTGACATTGTGCAGCATGCAGAATTCCCATTGCAACAGAAGCTGTAAATGGGGTCACCAAGGGGACTGCATCTTTCTCTGGCTGTTCTTTGCAATGCACTGGGATTATTATGTTTTATTTGTAAAGCAATCCTTTCTTTAAAGGTCATGCTGCAAGATTATTAAAACATCATAGAACACAATTTCTCTTTCACTACCTCACCTGATTCCCTGTCTTCTTAAAAGAAACAAACGGAAGAAGGATCCATAAAACATAACTCCTGCTCTTTCTTTTTAAAGAATTGCTAATAATTTTCACTAAATGAGGAAAATGACCCCCATAACACAGTTTATCAGTGTATTTTTTAGAAGACAATGTATTTTCACTTTTCTTATTCTTCTAACACTTAAAATCATACATCCAGTGAAAAAGCTGGTGTATGCTTCTTTAAAGAAGTCTGTTGTCCCAATAATATAGTATACCACTTTTTTTTTTTTAAGTCCTTAAGAAAAATGAAAATTAATTTTTAAAACAATTTATTCTTCACTTTATTTGCATGCTGCTGGAAGGGCTAAAAACTTATTTATATCAGATAGAAGAATTTTGCTAGGTTCAAACCCCCTTCTTTCTAACCCATAGCTTATTGACAAAAACAAAATGAAGCTTCAAGTGACAGATGAGCTAATCTGCAGTTCAAAGCTGCAGGAGAGTATTTTATTCTATTAATCATTTGAGGCATGACTGATTATGGCTCACTGCAGTTGAATTCACTGTTTTTTTTAATGGATCAAATATTCAAACTTGATGTGACTGTAGCCAAGACAGCCAGGTCAGCAGCTTCGGTAGAGGTTGGTATGTTCCCTGTGGCAGCGCTAAATCTATTCAGCTGATGTCTGCCTATAGGTGATGCTGTTCTTTTACTCTGCAGAAGCAGCACAGTAAACAGTTTGTTGAAAAATAAGTTTGTTAAAAACAAAGGTAGGCTGGGACGTCCAGCTGCCCCATGGCAGAGCTGATTCAAGTCTTCTGAGAAGGACAGGCAGAAGGAATGTAACACGAGATGAGAAAGTTGTTTGTCTTTGAATGTAAGAGACAGGACTTCTGTTAAAGAAGATGAAGATTGGCATATAGCTGCCATTCTCCTGCAACTGGACTTCCACCTGACATAGACATCCGTGGGGAAGAAGAGGAAGGAAGCACATAACTAAATATCCTACTACAGTTATCAGATAAAATATCAAATCATAATATATAAAATGGTGTTTCAACAGAGCTCCCTCTCCTGTCTTCAGTGCAGCTGCAATCACAAAGTATGTAAGCATGTTTTAGTATTATTTAAGACTTTCCTTATCACAGCAGTCCGAGGTCAGATGGTATGAAGTCATTGGAATCCACATCATTTAACTTACTGTAATTTCGGAACAGCTGCTTCTCCAATGGCCTTGAATTACTTTAAATATGCTAGCCTCATTTGGACCTTCATTGTGCTCCCACTGGCAAGGGGAAGAGATGCTTGCTTCAGCATAAGAAATCAGCGTGTTGTAATAGCAATTGACTTTGATTTGTTCCTGTGTTGCACTATAGCCAAAATCAGTACTGTGTACTGTGAGAAAATCATTCAGCTGAGGCATTTGTACCACGATGAACTTGTCCCTTAATTAAATCTGTAACTGGAAGGCAGAAAACATCTCTCAACAAGCCATAAGGAAACTGTGCATGAAACTGTTTCAAGAGGCTCACTGCATTGGATCTATAAAGCTGTCCTTGTCCACTGGGAACGGCAGAAGTTTTTTTGTTTTTTTTTTTTTTTTTTTAAAGTATTTGAGGTCAGGGGTTGACTTCAATTGTCGGAGTCTACTTGCTTCAAGCAGAAAAGACAAGCCCATTCAAGTTAATGCCGGAAATAAAAGTTTAGGAGCCAGTATTTCTCCAGGTACCCCAAGATCTGAATCCTTCCTAAACAAGGAAAGCTGGGGGAAGGAGTGGAGAAAGAGGCTGAAAGCAGAGAAAGAAGTGCAAAATTTCTGCACTAATATTTATGTCTTTTAGCTGTAGATCTTGGGATTAAAAAAGTCTCAGTCTCTGAATTTAGACCATAATGTTGAAAAATGTACCTTGGAATGCCTGAATTCTTTTCTTATAGCATCTATGATTTCAGTAGATGTTAGAAAGCTACATACCTTTGAGGATGGCAGCCCTAAGGCATAAAATCATTATGGCATGTGTTTAGGAACTGAACTCTCCTTTAAATAAATGGATGTAAATGCTGAAATGCCTTCAAATCTGGCATATGGGCTTTGATCACTTTTACAAACAAAATCAAGTTTCTAAATCACTTGGACACTTGAAAATTGGACACTTGGAACATGAACTTGATTGATAGTGATTCAACTTGCCGATTCAAATGGCTACTCTAGATGAAAAAGAAATTTCTGCCTGCAGAAAATAGGAGGGAAGCGCTTGGAGAAAAGGCCGTAAAACAAATTAACACGGGGCCTCCAGGCATTGGCTCAAAACATTTCATTCCTTAGAGATGAGGTACCTTTGGGGAAACAGAAGCAGCAAAACAAATGACAAATGCAAGCCAAGGGATGCAAATGATGAAACAAAAAAGAAGGCTGTAAAAAAGTTAGGTAGTATTTAAAGGCTGGGGTTTTGTTTTGTACATTATCTAATTCTCTATGCGGAACTAGCCTTCAGAGAAGTCCAGCTAATAAATAAATGCTTTTACCTGCTTCACGAATATATGCTTTTCTTCTACCTGTGTTCTGAGCTTTGTATGGTGCTTGATTTCCTTTTTCTATTTCCCTTTTTACAGATGACTGTATCAAGTCGGGATGCTGTCACACACTGGGAGCAGCGCATGACAGAACGGGGAACGCCCCGGCAGCCTTGGCACCATCGCGATTTGCTGCTCGTGTGCTCTGTTGGAGCATTAAGTCCTCACGGGGTGGAAAAGGCACAGACCTGATCTCCAGCNCCCAAAAAAAATCCCCCCAAAACATACGAGTTTGAGAGGTTTGAGCATACGAAAAGCTCTCGGGAGCATCTCTATTCAGATTGACTAAAAAATAGATTTCCTGAAGTAACACATCTAGCTAGCCTGAGTCCTGCACGGTTGGTTACGTCAGCCCTGACTGCCTCTACAACTCATTAACCCGCAGCTTATCGCTGCGGCCCTTTCCGTGCCCTGAATGCCAGGCGGCGTGCTCTCCCGCAGCACCGGGCTGAGAGCGACGTGCCAGGCACGGCCAAGCTGCAGAACGCCTGCGGTCCTGGGCCGGGCTGTCAGAGCCGTCCCGAAGCCTTCTGCCTGCACCTCAGGGCCAGGTCTCTGCCCCACGGCCCTGCGTGCGAAGCCTTACAGATCGAAGCAGGTGTCTGAATGGTTCGACTGCTGCAGCACGATATGCAAAAGAGCAAAGCCAAAGCTTGCAGTGTGAATGCGGAACAGAAAAACACCTCTGCCGCGCTGGGGCAGCCCCCCGGCCCCCAGCTGTGCACATGAATTCACTGTGAGAGGTTCAGTCCGCCAAAGGCTCGTGGTTGCTATAAAACAGCACTGCTCCCTGTGTCAGCAGAGCTGCACCGTCCTACAGCATCAGGCCCCATAGATAAGATGCTTCCTAAGCACTTCCCGAAGTAGTGGTGTGGAAAGGACTTTTTTTTTTTTTTTTAAATACTTCTCTTTGTAGCTCGGATGGTGAGAACTGACCCAGTCCCCACAGAGCTTGCTGAAGAGCTTCCAAAAGCAATTCCAGCGTGGTGACCACCCTGGCCACCCGCTTCCAACCTGGGTGGGAAAGCAGTGCTAGCCTCCCACCCTCCTTCAGCCCCGCTAGCAGGACTTATCGCTTCCGCATCCGTAATTGTGGAGAGCTGCACAGCCCTTCAAAACAACCAATTTCCAAATTCTGATGAGCAATATAGAAACAGAGATTGATTCTTCCGCTTGCGATAATAGCTGAACATGATACGCTCGGTTTCTTTCTGAAGCAGAAGACAAGAGAACTGTTGCAACAGGCCACCAGTCAGTGGTCCTCCCCCTGCTCTGGTAGGGCTGAAAACAACACTGGGGCCCAGCTGGATTTTGGTGAGGATTTGTGCAAAAGGAGGAAGAGTCTCTATGTCAGGCCATGCAAGGCTGCATGCTATCTTTTTTATTTTTAAGGGGGATAGTGGGAGGAAAGTGAAATGGAAAGGTAACAGGAAGAAATATGCGTGACTTGCAACTGATGTAAGAAGATTGAGCTGCACAGAATTCAAATGGTTTCTTTGGATTTATTTTTTTTCAAACACCTTGAGGATTTGTTCCATTATATTCAGACTATTCTCCAGAAATATTTAAATATTAAAACAAATATTGCTGTGTTTATGCCTTCATTTGCAAATAAAAATCAGAGCTACAGTAAATCAAGGAAGGAAGCTGTGATTCAAGTCAAAGCTATACTATTCAAATCACTTTTTGGTTATGAAACGCTGATCACTGAGCCTAGATTAGTTCTGATGGAAGCTGTTGATATTCTGTTGGCATTTTTTCCACAAACTGTCTTTGTTTCAGAGACAGCTGACAGGATATTAATGTTTAGTTATGCAAAGTGTACCCTTATTTTCAGTGTTAATCATTAGAGTCACTGATTTCTTCAATGACTTCTCAAAGCAAAGCTAGAGAAATATGTTCACAGGAAGATAAGTAAAATGCATTAAATTTCTGTCCTTTCATCGAAGGTAAAAGTTAATCTCTTTGCCCCTGCGAGTTCCATACTGACCAAATGTACTGTTGACTTTTAGAGCAAGGAGTTAAATAGTGCAGAACTTGAAAGCTGGGGCTATATTATACCCCCTGGAGACATTTAACTCTGCATTTATGGCACTGCTACTAAGGGGTTTTGGTTTCTTTTCCTTCTACCACCTGAAGAAAAGCCTCCTTTTGCTATTAATGCTATTGGGTCCAAGAAGGGAAGAAGCTAATCCACCTCAGAGACCAGTGCTTCAGCATCCACAGCAGCTGGTGAAATATAACGTTGCTACCCAAACTGGACCAAAGCATGCCAAGCGTTCGCCCTCAGCCGCACACTTCACCCCAAAGACTTGGTGGCTTCCTGGTCCAAATACTTGGATCTGCGCTCAGGCTGCAGGTCCCGGCTACAGGCCAGATGTAGTTCAGCTGCCCCTACCCCACATACCAAAACAGTTTCCAAATATTCTGCTTCAGCCTTTAGAAGTCTGTCATGGCTTGGACATGGCAGAAGGAATTGCTCTGTGCTCACGCTTCACGGGTCCTGACCCAACTTCCACCGGCATACCGCTGCTGATGGATTCCAATGGCCCGACACAACGGCACTACAAGGACAAAAATAACCAAACACCTGGCCCCATCCTATACATGCACATGGGAAAGTAAACCTCAGTCAGCCAGGTGCTGTTAACTCCACTGCTAGGACAAATTGCAGCAAAGAGAGTGATTTACTAATAAGTGATTTAACTAATAAGAAATCTTCAGCTCCCACTTACTCCCTCAGCGTCATGATCAGGAAAATGCCCAGACCACAGTGTCCTGAAGGGGACTGGGAAGAGAGGGCTGGAGCCCACACCATGGGAAGCAGTTTGGGTCTGCTTCATGATCTCTGTTCACAGCAACTCAGGGGTTAACCAACTGTAGGCGCCTGCACCTTTTATTTGCCTTGGATTTGCACCAAGTTTGAGTCATCATGTTCAAACAGAGGGGAGGAGGAAAGAAAAAAAAAAAAAAAAAAAGAGCTTCGTATTCCAAAAAGGGCATTCCCATACCAGGACACAAGTTCTTACCAGGAAAAATAGCCTTTTTGAAATAAGTTGGGTGCGTGCATGTCTCCTCTTCTAAAGGAAAAACAGGATCTATTCAGAGCACTAACTAAACACAGCTCAGGTGCTCTGGTGTCCAAATAAGACAGGACCTCTGGGTACATTATGTCATGTCTGCCTTTAGAGAGATTTAGCTTTGCTGTAGCTGCATTAAACTCCTGCTGTAGGTGGGACTGAGAGCTTTTATAGTAGCAGACTATCAAAGGAACGTAAGGAATGCAGGGTGTAAACAGATTAGATCTTTTTCCCCCTCTTATAGAAAGACCTAGATTTTTTCCCTTTCCTCTGAGGCTTTACAAATTTAAATGAAACACTGAAGCATGCATGTTACTCAAGTGCACCCTGTCCCTAGTCCAGGATTCAAAGCCAACAATTCACAGGTTTTTCCTGTTTAATCAGGGGTTGTGCAGGAACTTAACCAAGCTTTGGAACCGGATCCACTGGCAGTTTGGGTTGAACTGGAAAAAAAAATTGACCTACAGCACATTAACCCCTCACTTTGCTATTTCACCCCTTTTGAAGCGTTTATCCTACAATTACCAATGATATCCACTGGCCATGTCTCCACTGAATGGATTTACTATCCTAATTGTTTAGAGCTTGCTGTACTGGATAAATAACAAGGACCAAGGGCTAGGCTTGCATCCAGAGTCAGTCTGGATAGTTCCAGGAACTTTTCTCAGCAGAAGCTAAATCAGATGACATCTCACCTGGGTTATATGAACTATTTCACTCACGATTCAAAAGACAGTCTTATGCAAGCTAAAGCCCTAGCAGAAAAGGGATACATGAATCACTAAAGAATGATTTACCCATCCTCTATTTCTCGTCTGTACTGGACTCCTTTCATTGCTTGATATGAGGTTCGCATTCAAATGTCTCACTCTCTTTCCTGAATCAGTATTGCTGAAGGTTTGGCCCTTTACATGCAATACATGGGATTTCTAATTTTTATACTGCAATTTTAGCCCTGTATTCAAACATAGAGGCAGCCAGCCTTTTGCCAAGATGGTTGTGTCCGTCAAGGGGAGGCTGAGTAGCAGCACACGATAAATGTGTATCGTCTGTTCCTCAGACTCAGGGACGTGCCTGAAGTTCAGCAGGAGGCAGAGCTACTTTAGACGAGCAGCAGAGCCCTTTCACAGAGCTCAGCTGAGACACAGGAAGAAAAGAGCAGATAAGTTTTATTAAGGACAACAGAAGTAATGCTAACCATGATGAAGACATACCAGCAAACCTGTAGCTAGGTGGAAAACTGGATGCTAAATTTCCTTGTATTACTGATCAGAGCAGCGATGAATTTGTGGATCTGGAGAGGCAGGAGCAGGAAGAGATGGATCATTTTAAAACAGAACTGGCTGGAGATCATATTCAGTAAGCACAGAAAGAGACTGCATCGTTTTTATTTGAAGACTTTGGGACCAAGCTTTTAGAAAAAGGACATCACAGGGGCATTTGCACAGTGATGGCCACAAGAGAAAACATTCCCTGTCATTGCCAAATATGTGGCTTGTCATGCAACAATTCCCATTCTGCTAAACTTTCCTCATATACATGTTTTATAAGGATGGCTTCATTCTCAGCTCCAGCAGGGAAGCACAGTGTGACAAAGATTGGAAAGACACACTTCAGTCTTTCCTACAGTGCTTTTGCCTTTATATTGCATATAGCTTTCCTAGCTAATTGATCCAAACATTCCACCTGAGGCTGATTACAGCATCCGTTGTTCAAACAACAATGCTACAAGAGCTGAAGTAGGTGGCCAATGAATGAATAAGTCTGACATGATTAACTCCTCTGAAAGCCTAACCCACTAAGTAACATCATTAGCACATACATTGAAAGCAAAACAATTGCCTGGAAAAATCAAATATGCACCTAATGAGTTAGAATATTAACAGAAATCTAGGGAATTATAATGGTAGTAAAATCAAATGTTCCACCTGAAGAACTTCATTACCATAATTTTTGAACTATATTCACATTGCTCTTTTGCACATTCGACAGCACTTTACATTAAGTAGTGAATCAGTATTAACTAACCTTCCATCCTGGGCAGGGCAAGAGGGTTAAGCACTATGCTTTCTTTAAAGATTAACTGTGAAGACAAATAAGAATTGCCCAAAACTCCAAAAGGAGAAAGACTTCAAGTGTGTTTCTTGCTCATGGAGATTGGGAAAAATACAAGGCATGGTGTGAAGCCTTCCTTCATTTCTCTTCTTCCTATGTACCAGCACAACTGGGGGTAAACTTTAAGCCCACTGATAATTCATTTAATGGGGAGAGACTGAGTAGATACTCCATGTCTTCTGTTCTTGTTCCAGAACTATTTTAGCTAAGGATTCTTGAAAGTCTGCACAAATTTCACTCATGCACTTGTTTACATATCCTGCCCACACCTTCGTAACAGATAGGTCACACACAGTCTCTTGATTTCTATTCTTAACATGAGCACCCCACAAAAGAGTATAGTCTAAGGTTCCTCAACTCCCTTATGTAACTGTTGTTTTAAGGAAGAATCAGGATGGAAATTCCTAGCACTGCAAACACACACCATGAAAGCAGACAAAAAAAAAAATCCTCCATCAGACACTCCCTCTCCCCTCCTCTTCCCCAGGGAACAATTCAATAGAGAACTCTATAGGGGAAGCTTCTGAGAGTTTGTTCGGTTTTGTTGCCTCCCTGGGAGTTTTGCACTACATATTTTATTCTCCAAGTTCAGTGAATGTTCAACACCTTCAGGAGATTGAAGGGCCTTTATCTCAAGAGACAAAACCTCTTTTGGAGGGCAGAAACACAGCTAGATTACAGCCCTGTGACACTGCCTGGGACTGCAGGGAAACCTGCAGAGGCATTCCTTCCTGCAGGAGCAGCTGGGAAGGGAAAGTGCATTCAGCCAGGAGACCGCGGACCATCTCCCTCCTTCCCCATCACATTGCAGCTGCCCATTCTGTAAGAGCTGGTGACATCCAACCCATCTCCCCCAGAGCAGGTACTTCTGTCGTGCTGCCCTTGCTAGGACTCTGCCCATGGCCACTGCAAACACTTCTCACTCCTCTGTCTCCTTAACCACTTGGTGCAGCTGGGCAAAGAACTTCAGCAGCTGATCAAAGCAGAGAATACAGCTTTCCTCATCAGATTGTTTCCCCAAGGCTTGCAGAACCTCTCCCCATTAGATTAAGTAACTGGCAACAAAAAGAAATGGAAAATGCATATTTTCCTGTTTCAACTATAAATACAAAAAAAAAAATTACATGCTGTACCCACAGGCTCGAGCCAAGCCTGATTTCTCTGTATGCTGAAGAGAAAGGACAAAGAGCATCCTTATCACCACCATGGGCTGCAAAGAAACAGTAAAGTCGGTCCTTCCAGCAAAAGCTGCACCAAAAAGCAATCCCAAAGGAAGAAGGTAGAGAAGGAGTAAATATATGATGCAGTCCTTGCCTAATCCAGTCCTGCTACTAGGTCCAAATCTAGAAACAGGCACTAAGGTGGGGAAAAGATGCTTTTAGAACTCTTATTTGCCCAGTTACCTAAATGCAAACACTGTAGAGTTCCTGTGAGTCACTGCAATCTACCAAGAGGGCCAGTCCCACCAGGATGATGCAAGAGTCACCTCAATCCAGTAACCTCAGACAGACTGCAGATCTGTACAACCAGGAAGAAGCCAGGTGAGTTAATGCTCCGAATTGCACATCCCTGGCATGAATCATCAGCAATTTAGATCAGCGATTACCACAGTCCCACTTCTCCCTAACTCTGATTGTCCTTGAGCAGAAAGCAAAGCATCCCTCAATTCACATAACCCAAAAACTAGGAGCGACTTACTTACATTAACGGAGTACTGCACACTCTTGTGATAGGCAGGTTGCCTGAAGGCCAGATCAATAGATGCAAAATTGAGAACTTAAAACCTCTGATGCCATCAACAATTCCTGGAAAAAGGGAGTTAGGCCCAACTGGCAGTGCATGCACACCTAATTCCAGAACAACTATGCGCATACTTAGTTTCATAATACTGCCCTGTCTGTGAAACAAAAAAACAACATACATGCTATTTAAATTTTGCTATATTCCAAGTCTTACATTAATGGGAAGCCTCTATACATGCTCCAAGTTTGCCCCTTAGTTTTATTATTCTTGTCCTTTGTAACGTCCTTATCTTTCAAGAATGGAGCATCTTTATAAAAAGATGAATTTGTTTGTTGGTGTTTTGAGTTCAAAATTCTAGGCTAATGAGATTCTGAAAAAAGCAGGTAATATGCTGGCAGACAGGTGCTCATAGGTAGGGAAGGATGTGGATTTTATTCCTAAGTGCAAACACCATCCTATTATATCTAACCACATCTAAGAAGCAAAAACGTCCTTACATCTCGTTTCTCACTGTATTACCTTGAGCTTGTAAAACCAAAGACTATTTGCTTTTAATTACTGGAGTGCAGACTAGAGTTATTTTGTATGCTGTTGCAGTATTTTACAAAATTGGTGCTTCTAAGTTGATAAAAGTGTTCCGTTGTAGAACTTCTAATGCTTTTCTTTCTGGGAAACCACTTTCATTCTAGTTGCCTTTTTTTTTATGGTTAGATTAAGCTGATGGTGAGTTTCACAGTTATCTTTCATAACACATGTGCTCCTCTCTTTTCACAGAGCATCTGTCACAGTTGTGTTACCTGGAATAGACCAATATCAGCTTAAAATAATCACAAATGCTCTTTCCAGGTGTGGTCCCTGTGTTCTGAAGCCTTGTTTCTTCCTGCTGGGGGTGTTTCCCAAAGTAAGGAATTAAAATATGATCCAGGCATAAGAGGGAATGCATAGGAACATTTTTCTTGGGAAGGCAGAAAGTGCTGGTAGCAGTTTTAATGGGTAGCTGTTAGAAGTAATTAAAAGCAAAGGAGCTATGAAATATGCAAATTTACATTAGTGCACAGAAGGAAGAGAGAGTTCTCAGGTTTCTGAATCTCTAGGACCTGGGCCAACGAACGGCTCCGCTGAGTGCACATCACACAACTACATTGATTTGCACCGGCCAAGAAGCTAACTTACAAATATTCCACCTGCTTTGGGTACAATTTGAAAAACTCTCCAGGCTGCAAACGTTCAAAGCAGCAGCGCGCGAGGGCTGGAGGCCAGGGTCAGGTTCCACACCAAGGCTGCTGACTCAGAGCAGACACGCATGCCCCTGCTATTGGCTGGCCAATGGAAATACGAACTACACCAGTGAGTTATCAACCAGGGTGGAGGAATGTCTGACAGACAGAAAAGGAGGTTTTTTAGGGCGGTTTCCTCCTGTAGTTTCATTAACCCCTGAAGGACAAGTGGCAACGATGTGTTTCCATGCCCTGCCACCACAGCACAAGAAAGATGGGTTAGGGTGTCCTGTAGCACGTCAGGGCTCTCCTTGGCTTGTCAACAACAGCTGGCAGTAGCTGCACCAGGAGTCTTTTCTGACCTATAGACTGTACTCCAGCTAGCAGCTGAGGAGCAGGAGATCCTGTCCCTGACTCCAGCTGTGGTCCCCGATGCTGGCCTTCACGGGCCCAAGAACCATTTCTGTTGCCTTTAAGCTTAGACACAGCTCCTTTAGGTGTTGACATTACACTCTTCTGGATCCTTAACAGAAGGAAAAAGCCATCTTTCCCAAACAGGCCAGAAAACCTGACCATTAAGAGGCACTCTCAAACCTAACTCATTAGCTTTTATGTTCTAAGTGGAAGATGCTGTCCTGAGACAATGCCACCAGCCTGGAGTGCCAACAAGAGTCAGTTCTATGATATCAAATTGATTTTGTTGGTGAAAAAGAAACATTTAACATACCATTCTGCTTCTCCAGTAGGATTAACCATCAGGAAACCTGATCTTGCTTCCTGAATTTTAGCAGAAAGTGTCAGCCCCGAGAGGCAACCCTGCAAAGGCTCAGCAGTGCTTTGTGTTCTGCCCAAGTTTCCTTTTCCCCGTCAGGTCCTACTTTTGGTTACTTTTAGGTATCCATCCAGCACCCAGATTGGAGCACAAAGTCAGTGGAAAGATCATCAGTGAGCTCCATGTGTGTTAAGTGAGGCTGCGTTATGCTCAGGTTGGATATAATTACAACATGAATAACAAGAATTTCTATTTTTGTACTAGTGTTGATGCAGGAGGCTGTGCTTTGGTTCCAGTCACTCACTATCAGCATATATTAATTTTGATGTTATTGTTATATTAGTATACCAAATCATCTTGTTATATGCTAGTATAAGGCATATTAGTTATCAAGATAGCATAACACAGATTTCATTCTGAGCTACTCAAGCATTTCCAAAATCACCACCAAGTCTCACAACACCTTTGCAGAATATGCAATATTACAATGTAGGTTATATCGCAGCAAGTATCCCTGTGGACACGCAGCGTGTTCACCTGCACACAGAGAGGAGCAATAGATTCCTGCCCGTGTCAGCGAGCTGCAGCAGACCTGGAGACACACAACCTACAAGGCACATATTGCAAAAAGGAAAGCCAGTTTATATTAAAGTACCCCAAATTCTGCTTCTCAGCAACAAGAAGGGATAAAGATGTGTCTTGTGGGTTTATAGTACAGAGATTCCATCACAGAGAATGACACTTAATACCAACACTGTTTCTAGCTTGAGTGTTTAACTGCCTGAATTCATTCCTGTGCCAGTCCAACAGGAAGGGAAAAGGAGCCCCTGTGCACCCCCAGCCCCGAGCAGCTGCTCAGCAAGGTCAGAAAGTTACTGAAGTGTGATTTCTCCCAAGAAAACATTTTGACATTCTTTTGAAATGTGTTCTCATTTTACCTGTCTCTGCTCTATAAATCATTAGCAAAAGTTACCCTCTTCACTTGAGCCAAAATGAAAAACAAAAACAAGCATTTTTGTTAAAAAAGAGATAGTAGATATTCATCAAAATCCTGGTCCAAATTCCAGGAAAGCTGATGAGAAATTTCCTGTTGCCCTCTGTGGGCTCTGGATCCACCGTGCTTTTCTGAAATTTTACTTACCTACAGCCTAGAATGCTATAAATATACATGCATAAACATACATATACACACATACATATATTTACATATAGCCGAGAATCCTAGCGGGTGATTTTATCTAGAGAGGCGATAACCTCATTAGGCCAAAGTGAAGTTTTATCCCCTGCATCCGGCTCTGGCCCCAGACACCCAAACAAAGATGCCCGATGTCACAGTGCATCTCCGACGCGTGGCTGTCATCGTTACCACCCCAGTTCAACTGGGGGCTGTGGCACTAGGAAGAAAGGTCACAACACCGGAGGGCAGCTTGTGGCACAGCCTGCCCACGAACGGTGTTAACAGACCCAGAAGCACATGAGCATTAGGAAAGAAAGAATGAAAAGAAAGTCCTGCACATCATTTTTACGTCTTCATTTTCAGAATAAATGCATGCAATCACTAGCAATAAGCAAACATGGAACAAAAGGAAGCCATCACGAGCAAGCTTCCCTGCCAGTGTAAGTAAAAGGCACCACAACAAGAAGGGTGCTATCAGCCTACTCGATAAAGACCAGAAAAGTCCATACAATTTTTACAAGTGTGCACAGATCCCAAAACAGAGGGGACAGACACTTGGTTGTCTGAAAATTTCCCTCTGAAATAGATGGCAGCTGTTCCTATAGCATTCTCAAGGCCGCTTTGAGGTTACCTTAGGGCTTCTTTTGTTTTTCCAAGTTGCCCTGAATGCTTGGCACCACGTCAGCAGGGGCTGCAAATTATTCTTGCTATGTTCCTTTTGGTCATCTCATTTTAAGCCCGAACACGCATTTGTCTCCTGCACTCTGCTATAGTATTAATCCGAATTTGCGACTCACAGTATCTAGTATTGTTAGGATTTTGTTTCCTTTCTATAGAAAAATAAATTTCCCTCCCCTACGGATGTTGGACATTCATAGACATATGAAAGTATCCCATAAAGCACAAGAACTGTGTACCTAGTTACTTAGTTTTCAGACAGCAGGCTGGAACTACTCCTACGGCTTAACCTTTGCATGCATTTTACCATTCATCTAGGAACAGTACCCCTCCATACAGCCACCTTTTTCTTTGCTGAACACTCATCAGAAAACACAGCCTATGTTAAACCTATTTTGCTGAAAGATTCTCTGCATACCCAATTCCACAAAAACTGCACAGCAATGGAAATCTCCCCACTTCACCGCTAGCACTGGTACAACAGATCTCGGACCCCCCTGGGAAGGAAGCAGGTTTCACAGGCTGGCTGATGATTATGATAATAAGCCAACATGGAAGTCCACATCACCCAGTAAATAGCCAAGATATGGCTACAATCAGTATCAGTCACTGCAGATCCCCGTGTTCAAAAAACAACAAAAAAAAAACATAGAAAATAAGCCTTTCTATTGCACTGGTAATTTCCTTCCTGTTTCTCAAGCAACCCTGTCAGTGTCTGAGCGTTTTCTGAAGTGATCAGACAGCTAGGAAGTAACTTGCAGGCAGATCTTTTAATACACAAAGGTCAGCAACAAGAATCACCTTGCTACTAATCACAGTCTCAAGAAGTCACCTTGGACCGGAGGACTGTTACCATTCAGCCTTATTTCAGTTGACTCCAGTGCCTGAAAGTTCAGTAATTTTTACCCTTTTGTTCCCAAATCGCTTTCAAAACTCCCTCAGAACACTGCAAAGTGCAATTATAACCATCCCTCAAGAAAATTCTTCATTAAAAAAAGATAAAGTCTATCACTTACTTGTTCTCTCCCGTCGTTTTTGTCACTTAAATGCAAAACCAAAAAACAAAACAACACATCTAGCTTCATTTGGCCTTGTTCACATTAAGAAAAAAAAGTCAAGTCAAAAATCAACTCTGAGTTTACACAATACCTTATTAAGCAAAGGAAAAACAAAGTGGAAGATGAACACCCCGACGGAATCTCGGAAGAGCAGATTTATTCCAAGTGCTTTACAGTGCCTGTTATCTCTGCCTTGGCTAAGCAAGAGAATGCTGGTGAAAATCTTTGCCTGGTACAGTACGGAGCCTCTGTTTCACAGGCCAGGAATTTTACATTGAATAATTTTTAACTTCAGCTCTGGGAGGAAAAACAGGGTCTTGTACATTCTGTCTGCTCGATTAGGCTTTATTTATTTATTTAGCAGAAAGAACTCCTAATTTTCATGGGAGGTAGGGAATGGGGACATGCACCATCCCCTGGACCACCTGGTCGTGGGGGGGCAGGGGGACAAGGTTAGAGCAAAGCTGATGAACTTTTCTGGGAAAACATAGAGAAACATGGGGCTGAGAGACTGTATCTTTCAAGAACTGTAGACTAGGATTTCCCAGTTCAACTTTTTTTTTTTTTATATAAATAATTTTACTGATCTGTAGCTAATACCATCTAATCCACTCGGAACTGCTAAAACAACAGTAGTTAGCAATTCTAATAAACTATATTGTTATTTGTATTGTGTTACCTCTTCAGAGGGCCTGCTGAAATTCAGGCCCCGCCGTGCCAGGCATGTTACCAACACAAACTAGGAGAGTCTACCTTAAGTCACAGAATAAATATGCAAAAATCTGGGGCAAGAAACAAAGAAACAAGTCACCTCAGCTCTGCCAAGAAGTTATATATCAAACCAGTGGGAGAGCTGGGAGCAGACCCCGTCCCCTGAACTGTATTAAGACATTTAAAAGATCAGATTTACAAGTGGACCAATATTCCAACAACTTTGTGTGATGTGCCTTCTTCAAGCCCCCTCCCACCTGGTAACATGGGCCAGGAAACTGAGAAAGAGGTATAGCAAACTGCTGCTCAAGATCACTCCATTAGCCAGTGCTAAGGAGCCACCGAAGCCTATTGCTGCTCAATTCCAGGTCCACGCTCATTCCGTGAGTCCATGGTATTTCCAAACATTGGTTTTCTCCTTCCAGGGTGACAGAATCCTCAGCAAACCATCACAACCTGATCCAATGCCCATGCAGAACAGAATACTTCTTTTGAGAAGAATACTGCACTTTTGAGGCTTTAAGAATCTATTTCGTCATCCCTATTTTTATCCCCACGTATACCATTCCTTTGGTTAAGGGATGTCAGTTCTCACAACAAAGCCCAGCACAGAAACCGCCTCCTTTCCTGCAGGCACGAGCACATGCAGACACACTAAGCCATTGACCTGGCAATGCCAGCAGAGCCCCATTGCAAGTACCTCAGTCCTTGGCATAAGGCACCACATTGTTATTACGCATGCCATTGTTACACCCAGGTTTGATCGTTTTTCTTCAGCACAGGGTAGCAGCTGCCCTCTTCCACCCTGGAAGCTGTGGAATTAGTAATAGAGCTGCTGAGCACCTGCACAATTAGAGCTCCACTAAAACAGACATTTAAAGTTGCTGTCTCTGTTGATTACATGTTGTTAGACCTGAAAAATCAGTCGAATGAAGCCTCTGGGTTGGTCAGGAAGCAGCAAACCAAATTCCCTGGTTTGTTCCCATCTTGCTTTCTGTACTGAATTACATTTGCTACATTTGGTAAGTTCAGGCATCTGTCCTCATTTGGGAACTGGAAAGAGCCAGGTATAGCGTAGCCAGATACATTTCAGAGAAGAGGGAAACATTCTCTTAAAACAAATTGTCACCACTCACCTCAGAACACTGTTTCTGTAACCTATTGTCACACAAATCATTTATTGCACAACATAGTTAAGCAAACACCTGTCTGGGATGCACAAACAGCTACGCATGTAGTTATAACACGGACTGATGTGTTTCCTTGTTTACCTGCACCAAAAGCAAAAAAAGCAAGAACCTGGATGAAAATAAATGTGGAACCTTCCGGGTGGATGATGAAGCAGGTCTGGAAAAGGAATTGTTAGAAACACATGGATATTGGACATGCTGTGGAGGATGCAACTTACAGCTCTTGTGTTTGCAGGAGTGGTGGAAAGGGCTTGCTTCTGAATTCAGGTATGGACTTACTCCTTCCAACGAACAATGGAACAGCTTGCTGTAATAGCAACAGGAGGCATAATGCAACTCTCAAATGCCTCAGAAGACTCCATCGGGCTCACAAAGAGATTAGCAGCATTGTTTTCAAACCACTTGGCACCACAGTTACAGATAAATAACATGCAGAAATAGGATTTGACCAAGGCACAACGAAAACAGAAGAGCTTAAAGAAATATTTTCCATCTCAAATACATCAGTAGCAGAAGCATCAAAATGTGAACCCATAGACAGTTTGTACACCATTTTAAAAGTTTTTTTCTTTTTTATGTTAGTATTGAAGTGCGACTTCAAAGACACTCTCACATGCAAGTACAGGCAAATGTTCACAGTTAGGCTCAATGAAAACTGCAAAGATTTACTGTTTAAATCCTAAAACAATAAACTTCCCCAAATTCAACTTCCTGGTAGCCATTAAAATTTGCATCAACTGGAAATAAAGGCCTGTCAGGGAAGGGCTGAAAGACCGGCCGGCCTGTTTTTCAGGTAGACAAATAGCAGCATGAATAACAACGTACATCAACTGAAAGTGCTGAAACAAAAAACCTCCAAAACATCCGTGACTGACGCTGCTGAATGCAAACCCACTCACACCCATCTCGGGACACCTCGGTGACACGCACACAGGTGTTTCTTCAGCAGATGCTGCCCATAGCAATTGGAAACTATCACTAAGCAACATCCACCACCGCGAGTTCAAAGCCACAGCTCGCTTCCCCACCCTCACAGCTGAGGGAGGACAAACACCTTGTGTTTCCTTTACGGATGCAGAAGACACGGAGGTATTTAAAATCATGCTTACAGGATTAATTGTAGCAGCTTAGCTTTCTGGATGCGTATTCCAGAACACTGGCAGATAGGGGCTATTTACTCCGGAAAAAGCAGCTAAGTAAGATTTTTCTGGAGTCCTCTTCCACCTTCCCACCCGCAGCAGAGCAGAAGGCGCAGCCCGGCCTGCCCGGGGCAATGCTCAGCCCCTGCCTTCTGCAGGCGGAGGGACTCGCCCCAAGCTACAGCAGTCCTGGAGCTGCTGGAGATCGCAAGGGGAACGAACAGCCCCAGCACGGATTACCTTTGTCTGTAGATTCCTCACGCTGAGCTGAGTTCACATTAACCACCAGCTTTGTACAGCTTGCTCCGCATAGTTTATTTATTATGTGTACTTTCTCAGTTTCTGCCTTCATCTTAAATGCATTCACGTGCCAGCAAAGCAGAGCAGAAATACCCAACCTAGCCATGGGCAGGCTGAATCACAGGCCTACCTGTTGCAGGCAGCAAAGGCAGCCCAGCAGTTTTTATGTAGTCTGGGGTGGGGGCAGGGAGTCCTCATTTCACACAAAATTAGCGCTCACAATTAACAATAACCTTGCATGCTTCAAGAAATGATTGATGTAGAAGGCAGCTGGCAATGTCCTCCTTTTTAAAATGCACGCTAAAGCCTCCCATGTACCTCAAGACAAATCTTTCCCCAGCAATCCCCGTGTCACCAGCAAGCCTTGCAGACCTCTATTTGTACAACACGACTGCTTCCAAAGCAAACAGACACCATCAAACCGCAGCAGCCATTCCATATTGAGATGCATCAATAAAATGTGATTTATAGCAATGTCACAGGAACGTTTTGTACTTATCAAGCTCAAGATAAGATAGGAGGCATTGAGAAAGGCTCATTAAAGCGCAGTCTGGCAGTCAGCACATTAACGAACTTGCTTTTTCAAAGCTTATTAGCAAAGAGGCAGCCGGTATAAACGAACAGCTTGCAGGAGTAGGTGTGCGTTGAGAGAGGAGGATTAACCTGCTGATGGTGATTATATGAAAGTCTGGGTTACAACATAACTTCTATGTTCAAGAAGTCCACTTATTTTATGATCCTGAAATACTCAAAAGCTCCCATGAGGATGAAGAGCTTACTCGGCTCCACCCATCCATATCTATTTCTAGTTCAAAGTTTAATGGGAGTATTTCAGAGACTAAGTTTTAGTTTTTCCTCCTGTAGAAATGCCCTGAAGTAGTACCTGCATCTCTCAGGAGGGCATGAACACGGTATGGAGGCAGCACCCAATGGAACTGCTCACGCTGAGGCTGCAGTCAGACCAAATGGCCAGCTGAAAGCCAATGGGGGGCTGCAGAACTGGCCCGTACTGGGAGCCACGGCTGCTGGGACACCCAGCTGGCACTGACCAGTGCCAAGAGGCAGGCGTGACACCAGTAAGAGAAGGGACTGTCTTGGCCGCACCCCAGGTGGGGTCCTTTGTTTCTTATTCCAACACTAGTTAATGCTGCAAGCCAGAGCTCAACAGCTTTAGAGGAAGAGCCAGCCTTGTAGAAGAAATGTTTCATTTCTCTTGCCCGAGATGAGTTATTTTCTGTCTGTTTTTGTCAACTGCTACCAGTTTGTGTTTGTCATCTGCCACAAAGTTTCCTGACGCTCAAAAACTTGGCTGAGCCAGCACCACTAACTCGAGCATCTCCTGGAACACGAGTTCCCCCCTCTCCTTCACCCCTCGATGCCCTGCACTGCCACTGCCCCTGCCCCAGCGTCGCAGGGGGAGACAGAGCGCGCTGTGGCTGCAAAAGTAAAAGGAAGAAAGGAGGAGAGGGGAAGATGCAGAAACACCAAGATTTGTACCAGAGTAGAAGAAAGGGAAGCACCGATAACAGTCTGGAAAGATGCATCCAGTGCTGTTCAGTCTTCAGCAAGGTGATCGCCACCTTTCACAGCCACGTCCATTTTAACGCACAGACTGCTATGTCTTTTCTTGCCTCTTTGGTTGCATGCTACATTTAGTAGCAGAAGTGTTCATCAAGACTGACAGTTTTGTGTGCATTACAGCTTAGACTCCTGTCTCACCAGAGACATCTGAAATTCACAGAGCCTGCTTGCCATGGTGATACACCAAAGACACTGTCTTAGGTTGCAAACTATGCGGCACCCGTAGCTCTACAACCGCGCTGCAAAGTGGCAGCCCCACGTTTACTCCAGTTCCACCTAGAGCCACGCGAAGAATTACTGTAAGCATTCAGTGAAGGTAAATACAGCTGCAGCAGTCAGTGGCTCCATTTCAGTTTACCCCAACAGCAGTGATATTCCACGTGAATCAGAAAAAAATAGCAATGAACTGCTAAGACATCCCCCAAGATTGATGGGGGGAGGAGCGAGGAAGGGAAACAGCTCACGTCTCCCATGCATTTCTCTGGGAGACCCAATTAAAACAAACAACCCCATGCTCTGAATCCTGCAAAGTCAGTTCCTTTTCAGTGAGGGCACTTCATTTCTTACAGAACAAATGGGCATTGTTGCGTACATGTATTTAACACCCAGAGTTATCAACAACTATGCACGTAAATACCTGTCTGGTGTGAAAAATACATGAAGAAGGAACATATGGCTTAAAAATGTTTCACCTTCTCCAGCTCCACTGCTCCTCTCCATCAGCACTCCGAGCCACAGCTAGGGATACATCCAGCAGGAAGCGGACAGAGGCCCTTGTCGCATCTGAAGCCCAAAAGACTGCCACCATGTAAACATAAAGACCATACAACTGCTGCAGTAATTGCAGACCTTTATGCAAAGAGGATAATAATAAGAATACTCTCCTTCTAGATCTACTACCTAGCCACACTCATAATGTGTTTGCCCATTACCAGCAAAGCAGAAGGACTGCACACCGTACTAGCTAATCAAATGATACAATACAGCTCATGCAAACAGCTTGCACGGTCACACATCTCTCTACCAACTTCTATTTTTGCATTCCCTCTCAAGACTCCTTAATATCCAGTGAAATAAAAGTACCTTTGAAATAGATAATGTCACCAAAGAAGAGAACAGCATGAGAAAGGTAATGCATTTTCTGTTGTCTCTGATGCTATTACAGTAAAGGAAAACCAAGCCTGTATTTTCAGAATTATTTGACCACATCAATTAACTTGCCAAATATGAAATACCCTTAAAAAAGAACTTGATTTGAAGAGAATTTTAACTATTTTGGAGCATGCAGCCTCATACCCCTCAGGGACAGGTGACCTAAAGCATTCAGCTCCACCTACCCTGAAGTATGCAAGCCTTCAGCCTCTGAGCCCCCTCTAACACCAGCAGAAAGCTGAGTTAAATTCCAGGTTTGGGACATTCACTTGTAAGTTGCTTCACTTTCATCCCCTTGCCCTCTGACTTCTGCCCCTTCAGCCTTTTCCCTCCCTTCGTGGGCCATCCTTATCATTGCCTTCCTATTTTTGAGCATGCATTAAGATAAGGCAAACAGATAAGTAACCTCTCCTACACAGATTTACTTGCATAATCTGATAATTTACTCCAATTAGAGCACAAAATACTTCAGTCTCTCCATCGTGTTTAACCCAATTTGTAATGTAAATATTTGTCTAGTGGTAGCTCCCATTGCCCAGACCATGGGGATGGTACACAAAATACATCAGGAAACAGATCATTCTTCATCTTGATTTAATTTGAAGGTGGTCTGCAAACATAAAAGCATTGCACAAGTTATCACAAGAGAAATTAAAGCACAGGAGCAGTTTACCTAAGGACATTGGGAATTCCCCCATTTGAAATCAAGGCCAGGTGTCTTCTAGGAAGACAGATGCCAATGCAAGGATGTTTTGGTGAGATGACAAGGTACATGCAGAAAGTATGAAGCTAGGTTTCGTATGTTAGGTGACACAGGTTGTCACCTGTTGCATTTTGATGGGAACAGTACCAATATTTAGTTCCTAATACCCTGACCATGAAACACATTTTACATATGCTGCTCTCCCCTCTCCTTCCCAGAATCTTGAAATACTGCAAAACTGCTGCTGTACATCCTGCCTATAAGCCTGTTGCATATTTCTATTTATCTGCTGAGGTTAAAAAAAATGCAAGTGAGACCAGTGTTGCCAGTGGAGCTTTCACAATAATGAACACAGAGAAGCAATATTAAAAAAAAAAAAAAATCAAGAACTACAGCAGACACAAACCTGAAAATAATCCTAGATATAAACACCCTTGAGCTTTAAGTGATTTCATGTTTGGAGCAGAACCTCTCAGCAAAGAAAAGACCGTTTCTGTTTTCTGCTGGCCCACCTATCCAAAAGCGTCATCAATGCAAGGCCAAAGGGAAGAGAGCTGGGCTTGGAGGTTGCCTCTTCTCCACTGGATTTCAATACCAGTTTGCACATCTGCTCTCCAGGTCAAAGCACAGTCAATAGTACTTACTGATTTGCAATTATTGACTTCCCACTTCTCATAATAGCAACATCCATGGCACTAAAACATTTTTTTTTTTGAGCATATTCTACCACATAATCCACAGAAGTAGAGGGAACCAGAAAAAATGCATGAGGGCTGCATAGCATAGCTGCCTGAAAAAACATTTTCCACTCACTGCTCTCCATGGACTTTGCAGGACTTTGGGCTTCCTGATCACGCTAGTAGGAGATGGTATGGGTGCTAACCACCCTGCCCAGGGACAGCCCCTACAGCTTTAGCATTATTAACAGTTGCTGACACCTGCTGGTGAGGTTTACGAGCCTCAGGTGTGCAATCCAGCAAGACACCACCTACCCCAGCCTTCTTTTGGGTCTGTTCCTCATTTCCTCACCTGTAGGTAGCAGACTTTTAATGGAAAATGGAAGCATCTTTAAAGGTTCTTATAAAAAACATCTGCAGACAGATGGGGTACAGATCTGTTATCTGGAAATATTTCAGCTTTAAATAAATCTGAGTTCAAAAAATTGTCATACCAGACAGCTTCTGGAGAATTTATGCATCTGCTTTAGGAGTCATCATCTGCATGTTGAACTCCAGTGTGGCCCTTTCCATTATTGTGTATGCTGTGAAAAGGTATTCTGATCTACTGGACTGCTTTATCAGTTGCTTTGGATTTCTTATGAAAGCTTAGTTTGTCTCATCTACATGGGTAAATCCAATGTAAGCAATTCATTTTACAATACAGCAACATAGGGCGCTCTGGTCCATTCAGTGGATGTACAAATATCTCAGCATCTCACACTAGATACATGTTTAGGTGGTCATACGTGGAAACTGATCTTGAAGTTACAGTGCAAGCCAATTGGCCAAACTTACACAGCGTAGGAGTTTAGGATTTTCAAAAGCCAAAGCTGACACCATGAAGGAGCTGAAGATACTGTGTTGTTAACTTCTCTAACACCTCAGAATCAAACCTTACACAGCAGCCACTTGGGATGGGGTTAAAAATATCCTCCTCTGCCTGCGGCAGCAGACAAAGATGCGCGTTTAACCAAAGTGCTTAGGGAAAAGGAGGCAACTCCAGACAAAACATCTTTTAAGAGGCTTTAAAGTCCATTTTATGTCTGCTTACAAATGGGAGGAATCATTATGAATGCATGTGAAGCGATTAGCAAGCATCCATATCTATTAAGCATAAAGGCAAAAAATCCAGACCAAAATAACTGTCAAAACTGCTCCCTTTGCTCCTTTATGTTATTGGAGCTAATCATTTGCTGAAACTCAATCTTAGCTCTTTAAATTAGCATATGGTTGGGAAACAAGAGTGAAAAGCAAAATGTTTATGCCCAGCTTTATATGCAGAGAAGGCTTTGTTTGATCAGAGCAGAGAGGTTGCAAGATGTAAACATAGTAATTAAGGCACTCATTCTAATTGCAGGCAGTTAATTGTACTGTATACTGCATAATTGAACCACCCTACACACCACAAGAACTACAAGCCCTACATTATTGCAGCCTCCTGACAGTCACTGGAGTTTACCTGGGGAGAGGTGTTAATCCCTCACCTGTTCATTACTTTTACTTCTAGGGATCCCCTGTATCCACATCGTCTTTTTCATTCTTGTTCAGCTCTAACTGCTATCCTCTTCAGTATTAGAATTGGACCCTAAACCTTCACTGGATGGTTTCTGCTTCGTATTGGTGTTGAATAGGTAGCAGCCATTATGAAAACTGGGTAGTGAGCAACTCCCCTTTTGTTTAGAAAAATCCTGTTTTCCACAGAAAAGCATGCTCAGAAAACATTTTTTTCTTCCAAATGCACTTTTTTTGTTTTGTTTGCAGTTTAATTTGATGCATTTCACATCACTTACAGTGATTTGTTTTCATCCCCATTCCATGCTGGATAAGAAGTCAGTTCTAGCAACTCCTCAGTGACCGCTGTTCACTGTGATGGACCTCTCGTCCTGGTGGGGCAGGTAGTCACTGCAGGAGAATGCAGATTTATAAGCTAAAACGCATATTCACGTGGGTTATGCTCACGCTGTTACCAACCATACTTTCAGGGCTCTGCCAACATTCAGAAGCCTGCAAGCCAACACTGTTACTGAGAGTTAAAATTTGTTTAAAAACAAAATCAACATTGGAGATAATGAAGGATCCATCAGAGAGCAGTTCAGACCACTTGTCTCCCTTTGGTTATGGAATGAGATAAAATACTCTCCCTACTGAATCTGAAGTGGGAATGTAGCTAATTCATGAAATTACACACTCTGTTCATCTTAATCACTGTTCAGCTCTGAGTCTCTTGAAAGGATATTTACCTGTAGAACCAGATTACCTCTTACTGTGTTATCTGAGGGCAGCATATGCTTCGAATTAGATTTTCAAATATTATCTCCCCACTTGTCCTCTTCGTTATATTTTCGGATTCAGAATTTTTTATGAAGCAGGAGATTTTTGACAGGTTGCAAACTAAAATTAAATGCGATGTTAGGGCTTTGTCTTTCCTCATTCAACATAAAGCCCTCTTCCTATCATTACAACAGATAATGAGATTCTCTTAATCAGAAATAAATTTCCTTACTGAAATTGTATTATAGAATGAGGAAATAATCTCTAATGAAAAAAAATAAAGCAAGCACCATTATTTTATATATGTGGTGTACATATTCAAAAGTATTCACAACCAAACCAATTAAAATGTCAAATACTTCTGCTATACTGATTCCTGATCTCCGATAAAAAATGCAGCCTGGAGACAGCTACTCAGGAAGACTGCAATCTTTTTGATGTTTAATAGCTTGTGCCTTGCCATTTCACTGCTGTGAGGTGCTACAACATGCAAAGAATCACCTCTTCAGCTCTGGAGTGGCACCTGGCAAGTTCCAAGCCAAAAACTTGGTTCTNTTTTTTTTTTTTTTAAAATCTACTTCTTCACTGGCAAAACTCCATCAACTTCTTCTACTTCGACCTTACGGGAGCGAACAAGCAACAAAATGTTTGGCGACAAACACATCAGGATAGTGTGGGTGCACTTTGTCACAAGCAGAGCAGAGCTGCGGACTGGTTCAGCATCCATTCTGCTAATATAGAAGTGTCATTTTGTGAGATTATACCGGGTACCACAAGGTGTCACTCATATACCACTTACTGTCCTGGGCTGCTACTGCAGGAGTCATCTCTTCAGGGCGGCTTGATCAAAGTTTGGATGACAAGCAGCTTTTTAGGGAATGGTGGTCCAGAACACAATGCAAAGGATCATAGTTTTACTCGATGATAGATACCCCAATGCTTTCTGAACCAACTCTGTCATGAAAACTTCTACTGCTACCGCAAGTACATTAAACTTTGTCAAATCCACCCCCCAAAAAAACCTCAAACCAATATTGGAAGTTTTCAATTGTGCTATTGATTGAAAAGAAGAAAAATGACATTATAGAAACATGGAAACCTGAGCTTTCAGAAAAAGCTTCAACAAAAGTTTCCCATATCCAATAAATGTTACAGTGCAAATAAACATAAATGAGCATACAAGGAAGGTACTACGCTGCATTGCTTCCTTTCAAGTAGCCTCTGCTAAGATAGTTCGATTTGTTCCTCCAAAGCATGCTAGCAGGATATATTAAGGCTGTACAGTTTGCACTAATGGATGAAAACTGGTGAAGCTGCCTAGTTCTTTGAGAGGAAAACGCTCTGTCAGCTAATCTATGCCAATTACAAGATAGTTCCACAGACCCAGAAGATTACCAAGATATTTTTAACCAAGATAAGCTAGGCAACCACACAGGCAGGAAGCTGGGAAAAGGAGAAAATCTCTTTCAGCTTGAGGCACGAAGAGGCCTCACGACCCCCTGCCAATTCTCGTGCAGAGCCTGCACCAGTGGGAGCAGAGCAGCATCCTCTTGCCTTTGCTGCTTCTGTACAATTTATTTCCTATCACATCCTCCTCTCTGCCACAGTGCTCTTAAGGCACTCTTTAGATATGTTCGATGCCGACTCCATCAGGTTGCAGATTGCATTAAACTCTGATCAGAGACTGCCTCTCCTTCCCTTGGAGACAGGGCATCCTCACGGAAGTGGCACTCACTCTGCTCAGCCGCCAGGGGTTTTTGAGCAAGTGCTGCCCTGGGGATGTTTAGTGCACGAAGCCTTTGACAAGCCTCTATTTGAGCACGTAGCACAATGCCAGCTTTGTCCGACTGAACAGGCTTGCCTTTCTTCCTGCATATAAATACCACTGCAGGACTCTGCACCTCCCAGGAAAAGCAGAGGCCTCCAATACGGGGCTGGAGCTGAGAACCAGAATGAAGCCCTGCTACGTGCTGCAGAACAAAGGGAAAGGGGTGGAGCAGCAGCCATGTGAACATCAAGCAAAGAGCAACCTCTCCTCCACAATGCACCCCACCTCCTGCTACACTGATGCCAGATGCTCGAGCTCTGGGAGGAAACGCTGCCTCGCCAGTGAAAACAACGCTGCTGAGCCCTCCCAGCTCCCGCTGTATTCTAAAGGAGTGCAGGACCGAGCCCCGAGGTCTTTGCGCTCGGCAGAGTGCTGTAGCACACAATCCATCTTCTGCTGGACAGATGCTGGAAATCAAAACGGCTGAGGTCTAACCCAGACAGCTTGCGCAGACAAAAAGTCTCCTGCTCTGTAAAAATGGGAATTAGCTCACTTCCACGGCCTGATGAAAGGCACCTGGAGCCTAAGGAAAAAACATGCTGCACAAAGCCCTCAGTACCTGACATGCTGCTTGCATGGGCCATCACCTGCCTCCCACAGAAATGCAGGTTTGTACAATAACACATACTGGGGACAGAACTGGCTATCGGCATCAGCCTACAGCTTTTACTTTAAAAGACACACCAAAGAGTTATACACAAAGAAAAATATTAAGTGGTGCAAAGTGCAATCACTAGAATCAATTTCTTGCACACATCCCAGCTTTCACACACTCAGCATCACAGCCTTCCAAGAGTTTTCGTGTAACATCTGAACATAACAAAAGATCCTTTCCTTTTTCGTTACAGTAAACACCATTAGCACTAGAAGCTTATCAGAACCCTTGCTCCTTAGATGGGTGTGAACACACACATACTCCCTGTGTCTGCCCACCCTCCCTTTTCAGCAAGTTTTTCTTAGAGCCCAAGAACTGCAGATCCAGATGGAACTCGCTTTTGCTGCGACAGGACAGGTCCTGTTTCCATACTGGTCATGACCAGCTTTTTGTTTACTTGTATAAATCATGGGTCATAAAGAAGGCACTTATCACTTCAAGCCATCATTGTTAAAGAAGATTCATTCAAGAACTGACGCAGTTGCAAAGTCTTCAAAATGTAAACAAGAACAAGTATCTCTAGCCATCTCTTCCCTGGGATTTAGCTGTAAAACTTGTTTGCAGACTGATTTAGCTCTTTTAACAAGAGGAGCATTCTTAGAAACAGGTCATGAGTGAGAGCACTTGTGGGCAAGACAAGCATTTGCTCTGAGCTATATCTAGTTAGATATCGTGACAGCAGAGCAGAGTCTTAATGCTAGAAGGGACAGAAACTGGCTTCCAGCATGCATTCAGTTAAATTTTTTCAATTTGCTCCTGTACAAGAACACTTGAAACTAAGTTTTGTTTTGGAGAGGCAAAATTCTCATTCCCTCCCTTGTCTTCAGGAGGTGCATTTTTAGCAAAGCATAGCTAAAACGTGGAATGTATGTAAGACATAAAGAGAATCTTGTAGCTGGCATGAATCGTGATTTTCATAAATCAAACTTAAAACAGTTTGACAACTGCTGCAAGTCAGTTTTGGAGGAAATGGAAGCCTCTGATATCAAGATTTTAAACAAATCTAACGTTAGGGACACAGATCAAGTGACAGCCACCAGCAGAGGGCTTTTCTTTTTTAGCCACTTCTTCTGATGCTTCACTGGATAGAACGCTATAAAAAAAAGCAAACAAGGCAGGGGACCTGCTCCCCACTGCTTAACCACAATTATCAGCAAGAAAAGAGTCAGTGATTTACTCATGAAATTCCTTAGAGGAGAGTGAGAGCTTTCCAAAGGTCATGGTCCTGGACTTTGTGTCAGCCAGCAATAAAGAGCTATGTGGTGTGCTGTAAAATAGCACATCAATATATATACCTTGTCTTCAAGCACTATTTACTGGGATGCTGGTAAAAGCAAGAATAATCAGACGGGCCTCACAGACAGTGCCTGAGGCAGCAGGGACCACATTGTACGAGAAAGGGGTGGGGTGGCAATGCACAGCAGATTAAAGAGCTCCTTATTAGTAGCAAAGCTGAAAAGCCAGCATCGGTCTTGGTACACCTGACCTTTGGGGTGTGTATGCACCAGCTGGTCATAAGTCTAATACGTAGTGACAGACTAGCGGCTCTGCGTAATACTAGAAAGCTGGGAAGTGGCACGGTTGGGCCACATGCAGTTCAGTAAGCCAAAGATAACTGACAGGGTTCTGCTGCAGGAGGGAGGAGGGAGAAGATCAGAGCTTATGACTCCCACATAGACAGTACACCTAGGACCGCAGATTTTCAGAAAGACCCTGCCATCAGTAGCATTAGGGCTGCAAGGCCACAGATCCACCACTGAAGTGCTCTTTCCTCAGGTGCATTTCTTCCAGAAAGATGGATGCAAGACTCCCAGGTTGTAGCTAGACAATAAACATAAACCAATTTCATCATTTTGCCATGGTGGAACTGGGTGTTCTGGAGCCACTATATGCACATACTGGTACCAGTAGCACAGAGCTGCTCAGACTCTTCAGCTTTCCTTGCCAAATATGGGGAAGATTAGCAGAGGTACCAGGTTATCACCAGATACCAATAGGTAGAATCTCTGCTCAGAAAGACAGATATAAAGGACAAGTCCCCTTCTCTCCTTGAGCTCATCTGGCCTCAATAAAAGAAATAAATTCACAAGGGCATTTCTGCCATTACAGGCCAAATCTTAGTTCAGTTACATAAATCCAATAGACAGCCAGAGAAATCCTCTCTATATACGCTATGCTTTAAAATACACCAAATCACACCGGTCCTCACAAGGCTGAGCCTGCACCTGATCCCCCTACCCTCATGTCTGAAGCTGGGTTACATCAGATGAATCTGGAGATGCTGTTTAACAGCCTGCTTTATGGTAAGACTTAAAAACTAATTAGCACTTGTTTGCTGCGATAGGAGAGAAGATTCTAAGCATTGCTGATAAACCTAGTTCATGTAGTTGCACTTAATTTATAGTGATAGAAATTTTAATTGCCAAGAGCAACAAAACTGCTTTGTTCTAACTTTGAACAAGCAGCCAGGGGAATGCAGGTGGTGCTTTAAATGCAACAAACAAAGTAATCTACAAAGAGCAATATTACAAAAAGGCTTCAACAATCCTTCTCATTTTGGAAGTCTGCAGAGAGCTGAATGCATACAATAAAACTAGCACATCTAAGCTAAACCCTGTGCTAAGCCACCCAAGTCCCCACACGTGAGATCTACTGAGAATTTGGGTTAGGGCATGTGTTAAGTGAGGGATACGTCTTTTTGCCCCTTAGACACAATTGGAAAGTGAATTGGAATATGTGGGAGAGTAAAAATCCACTTTGTATCTCAGAATAGTTATGCATTAAGTCCTGGTTGAAACCTGCAGCCCACGGGTCTTAGGATCTTAAGAGTCTGATGTAGGACATGCACTCTACCTATCATTCTCCAGATCTGCCTATTTTTCAGATCAGCACCAGAGTCCATTCACCCAACGAGAATCTCTGACACAAAGCGCAGCTGCCAGAGGGCAATAAGCAACTGCAACTCCCCGGAAAAAGCTGTCTCCCACAGGTGTTTGCTTTGTGACCTGGCTCCCATGGAGCAATATAAATATATATTTAACTATATTTAACTACTGCTTTTCTCTCCCACTCCCCTGACTTCGATTGTTGGCCTAGCACCGGATTCAGCAAGCTTTGTGTTAGCAGATCTTCCTGTTCACTCTCTTTCTTCACCAGTACTTCAGCATTCCTTTGCAGTTACAACAGTACTCAGATATGTCAAGGAGGGCAGGGGCATGGGCTCACAAACAGAGCTATTGTAAGATGACACTCATAAGCATGTATGTCTGAAGCTGTTCCCATTTACTTCTGTCTCCCTGGGTTTTCAAGTGGTGCTTGAATTCCGTATTTGCATTGCACTTTCTAGCACTATATAGCTAGGGAGTCTAGATATCATGTCACACACTTACCACATAAAGCCTGAGCATTTCCAGCCCTTAATGTGCTCTCCAGTAAGTCTGAAAATAATGCTGCCTTTTTGTTCTCTAGTAACTTGTGCGAGGTCAATGAGCAAAGCCTAAAGGAAAGCCGCTCGCATCCCAGTCACAGCACAATCCCTCAGCTCACCGCATTCATCCTGGATATTGTTCTGAGCATAACACAGCATTTCTAATACTGAAGCACAATTAAAGGGAGAAGAGAAAAACGGGGTGAAGATTGCAGGCTGCATTTCCCAACCCTGACCTGCAGGCATCAATTACAACACAAACAATAGTTTCAAGACAATATTCACATCAACAGACATGTAAACACTCTCCAGATTCACCAGCTGATGAAAGCTGCTGCAAACTTGCATCAAGGCCATTACGAGTACAGAAAGCCTGATGTAGTTCTCTATTTCCATGTTTCTTGCTCAGCCTAAACCCTTGCCCTATGCTGCAATGAGATGTTAGAATAACAATTAACTGATAATAACAACAAAGTATTGTTTTGAGCAGATTTCAGCTGATGCCTCTCAAGAGATAACAAAACCTCTCCCACATTATGAAAGGAGCACTGCAAGAGTACACTTAGTAGACTGGAACATCAACTTTCATTTGGAATTTCCTGGTTTGTCTGGGTAGGTAATATTTGTTATTTTTTTTTTATTATTATTATTTTTAAGAAGACGTCTTTTAGATTATATTGAAGTTGAATTTATTTCTTAAAAAAAGAAAAAAGAAAAAAGCTAATGCTCCAAATGTTGTCAGCAGTGAAATACTCTGTGTGGTTCAGAGCTCACCCTAATCTATCATGCAATTAACTTAGTTAGGATCTTTGCCATCCTCCTTGGAAATTGATGAAAAAGTAATTAACAACGGATGCTCACTTACAGCTGCTAAAAGCTGCCAGAATGATTGACAGCCTGTAAAGAATGGAAGGTTTGGGCTGGTAATTCAAGCCATCCAGCACTGCCAGTGATTTGCAGGAATTAAAAAACACTGGATGAGCCTTTCTATAAGGCTCAACTAGTTGAGATTCAACAACATTCACAACTAGTTGAAGGACAGGTGGGACCATCAACAGCACCTTCATCACAACCTGCAGAGAAGCAGAAAGCAAGGTATAGATTTCAACACTGTCAACTAAATGCCCGAGTGAGAGAGAGAAATTAATAACAGCAGAACCTGCCAGATACATTAGGACAGCACTGCCTGGCTATGGGCTGAATCCAGGACACCGAAATCAGGTATCTTTTTTTTTTTCCCCCCTCCCTTTTAGAATTAGACAGCATTAAATTAGCTTCCCTTAACTAACAACCTCACCCTCATGTAATTTGATGAGCTAGAATATTGATGTCTCAAGAACTGACTGATACAACTCCTGGCACTGGGGTGTTTAGCTATTTTCTGCCTGACCAAAATGCGATTTGGCAGTGAAAATGAAAAGCAAGCTCTCCTACAGTCATATATTTGCAAGAGGAAATACTTCTCCATCAAGTCTTCTTGCTCTTTTTTCTCTTCCTGTCTCCAAAACTGAGAACGTTAAACCTGGACATGGAATTACACCATTACTTTCTGTGAGTCAGACAAATTTCCACCAGGAGTGTAAAACAATCATTGGCATTGAGTTGACTGAACTTCCCAGAGAGTTTCTTAAGAAAACATCACCCCATTTTATTTTGATAAAATCAGTCTTCCTAATTATGTAAAACAGAAAGGAAGTCTAACTGCCAAACAGCAACCCTTTCAGATTCAGGACTGCCAAAGTAAATAAAGTTGAAAAGGGTTTACAGTCAGCAAGATGTGCTTTCCCGAGGCTGGAAAAAAGCCCTGAGCCATTTTGCTCAGGAATAACCGTGCTTCATAAAGCCAGGCCCACACAAAGACACCACCCAACTGGAGACAGATCCAAAGCCAAAAGGAAGTCCAAAGGCAGCAGCAGCGCGTTTGGAAGGCGAGTGACATCACCCAGCAGTAATTCTCTTGATGCCACCCATCAGCAGTGTTAGAGCTGGGTATTCACCACTGTTTGCTCTGCTCTCTGTCCACACCCCCTCACCCTTAGAAACAGAAGTGCAGGCACAAGAGGTTGCAGGCAAAGCTAAAGGCAAGAAAAATGGGGGGTTAAATTCTTTTGGGTAGGAAAAAAAAAAAAGCATAGCTGAAGTACTTAACCTTAAAAAGCATTTTTGTCTGGATTGATTTAGGACCTGCGTTACAGCTCACTGCAACCAGCAGGCAGCCTTGCTTTACTTCAGCAGGACGAGCCGTTAAAAACACCAAGACATCCGCAGCAAGCCTCCAGAGAAATCGAAGCACACCACACACCAGAGCTGCCCACCGCACCTAGGTCTGTCCAGACTTCACAGCCACCCCATGACCACGCTCTGTAGCTACCTGCAGTTCACGCAGGAGCCAAAGGAAGGCTCCAGGCAAGCCCCGGCCAAGGGAATGCAGACAGGCAGGCTGCATCCACATGGCAGAAGCTGATGGATTAAGCTAACAGAAAAATGGACAGGCACAAAGGTGCTTTCACAGCCCCTGGCAAGTTACCACAATCTCTGCTCATGATCATTCCAGCCTCCCAAGGTATCAGCACTCATCGCAGGTGATGCAGAGCCACTAATGGCACAGAACATCCCAGCACCACCCACAGAGCCCAAAACCTGCCCTAGCACCTAGAATGACATGGAGACACAAGTCCACTGCCCAGAGCAGTTTTACGTGATCTGCTCCGTGCTCTACAAACCTGCCTGGAGCCCTCACAGTGACCGACTGCACCAGAGGAACCCACCTCCACCAACAGCCACCGATGGTCCCAGCTGGGGTCCCAGCTGCAGCCCCACAGCACCAGCCTCCCGCTCCCCTCTGTGCATGCATGTACGCTCAAGAAATGGGACTGCAGACACCAAAGGGAACAGGGAGCCCTGTCAGACTGAGCCCCTCATGTTCCATACTGAGAGGACTGCAGCATTCGTACAGCTTTTGCAGACCACTTCCGTAACACTGGTTACAGTTGTTCTCAAGGCAACGTGGACCAAAAAGGCAGCAGACAGCACTCAGAGCCTGCCTGAGCTTAGCCAAGTGTGGGATGTCCAGTATCCCAGCTCCTTCTCCTCTCCTTGGCCTTCTATGGGTGGGTGGGGATATCCCACAGTTCGGGGAGCTCTACTTTTGTACCCACGTTGCAGAATTCTCCACTCTCCAGACTCTTCAAGATTCAGATTACACCGTGGAAACTCAGTAGAGAAGCCAGAGCTATTTTTCTGGTTTATCTTGCTTGGGGATCTAAAAGACAATGACCCAGAATGTAAAAACAAAACAAAACCCCTCAACTACAAAATTCAGAAGTCTGCTGAAGTTAATGTCATGTAAGTAATACTTAAAAACACCTACAGAAAGATCAATACTTAGCTTGTGACACCTGCCTCTGGACGTAAGGAACATAGACCGTACCGAGACATCAGGGCATAATCAAAGTCAAGATATGAGGTTTAATCTCATACTGAATTGCAGTGGGCAACACCATGCTCCATCTAGATAATTGTCTTTATCACTACAGCAATAGAAATGTAACTATGTGGCCAGAGTAAAACCCCATCCTTCCCTGCTTTAGCTGGTTCTTTAGTTAAGATACAGACTGTAAACTCTCATCAAATGAGCATCCAGTTCAATTAATACTTATAACCTTCACTGGTGCTCTTTGCTTTTGTCAGTTATTTGACCACTAGAACTGCAGGTTCAACCTACTCCTTTGAAAATGAAGATATGTTTAACTTCATCCAGTTGATGGCAGATATATACAAACTGATTGTCACAGTTTGCATCAGCTGTCCCATCAGCTGTTGTCGAGCTTTCATCTATTTAGTTTGTCAGCACAAGCAATAGAGAAAGGAAGCCTTGTCAGCATGGATGCTGAAGGCTTAGTGAGAGAGCAGAATGCTGCAGAGTGCCTTTTCTCAGCTATTTGGAATCAAAGCATAACATTAACCTCTGATTACACCTACTGCCTTCTCGACTTCTACTCGATGTGGAGAAGGTTCCCAATGGTTTCATTTCATAGGTATGTGAAGGACTATGATATGGAGACTCAGGACCGGCCTCACATAGCTGTCGTTAGACAGATACGCACAACTGTGTATTAGCTCCGGCAGCGCTCTGAGCCAGCAGGACAGAAGCCAACGCTGAATCAGGAATTGTTTACATACAGAGCTAATAAGAACCCATGCCTCTCTGATGGATGCGTTAGCATGGGCACGCTTCCGCACTATCAAGGCCACAGGGTTTCTGAAGGAGAATTTCTTCAAATCCTGCTAACTTAGAACAAGGACAGCAGCAAAGCTACTGAAGGACTGTTTGCACCTAACTGTGTAAACTCGCCCTTATCTGACAAGGTTGTGCTAAAAATAATTCTGTGGTGATAGGGCTCCCCAAACCTGAAGAATCCTTTGTCTCATCCATAATTTCTGTGCTGCCATGACTGATCTGTGGCTTGGTTCTAATTTTAAAGGTCATGGTCCAGCCAACACCACTGAGATATGACTAACTGCCATTCGTGTCTTTCCTACATTTTTTTTTCTTGTTTGCCTGCTGTGATGCATGCTCAGTTTTCACACAGAAACAGGGGGTGGTGATGAGAAACACAAATCACACCTTTTTTCTTGAATGCAATAGACATGATGCAATTCTGCTATCAGGGCAGCAGCGTGATACAGCAAAAGGCACAGAGAGCAGAACAGGTGGATTACAAGCATCTGTTTTCCCCAAGTCTCTCTCAGTGGTACCGTATTAGTCTACAGCAGTCTAATATCTGGCACAAATTGAAACATAAGTAAAAATGCTTTCCCGGACAAGACTCATCATTTGTTTCCAAATTCAAACTAGAAAAAAACAAAACCAAAAAAAACCCTGCCAGCTAAGACCTAAAGACAGAAGTTCAAGGTTTTTATTTTCCTTTAAAATCAAAGAGTTTGCATCGTGGTCAAAAACACACAGCATTTGCTTACTGCTGTTGCCTACTACTGATTATTTTTGACAGTAACTATGTACCCACCAACATATCCTGTATCATAACAGTGACAGGAAATCTGTACTTGCTTTTCTCTTTCTCTGCCAAAAAAAAAAATGCTGTTGAGGGGGGAATCTTATCTTTTCTCTATTAATTTTTCCCTCATCTTCTACCTTTTTCATGCTCCTTACCATAAACAGTGGGACCAGAACTGAGCAGTATGTCCAGAAAATACTCATCCTAAGATCTGCTCAAGCATAGAGGAGGAAATGGCCACTCCTGCTGAGCACCAGCCCTGCTAACAGAGAGCATCTGCTGCTATATATGCTATTATGCCAACTGTACTTGTAAAATAGTGTTGGGGGGTGACTTCGGATACAGACAGTGTTAGCATGCAATTTGGGGAAAGGATTTTTGGCTTGGGTGTGGGGGGGAAGCATGCTATAACACAACCTACTCATTTCCATTTCACAGAAACTATTTTATGTGTTTCAGGAGATGTTAGTTTTCATTTACCTGTGCTGTTTATTAGCTGCAGCACAAATTGAAGAAGCTAGGATAAAAGTTCATAAAGCCAAAGAAAAAAACCCTACCTGGTACAGCACTGAGTCACTATGTCATGGAGCTACTATACAAAATTCTCAATTGATATAGCATTTTAACGTCATGTTGACTCTGAGGTAAGAACACTTAAACACATCCCATTTTTCTGTAAAGCTAACACACAAAACTGATGGCTTTACTACTGAGAATATATACCTTACATTGACTACTACATGTTTACAAGCATTATCTCATCAGTTAGCAATGCTTCCAAAATCTGAAACAGCCTTTTCCTGCACTGCATGATTCATTTGTCTACAAGTTATGTTTCAGACTTCCATCTGTTTCATTCAAACAGGGTCTGGCCTACTAAAAAACCTGCTGCACTCCTTTTGGACATGCTATTTCAAACAGAACAGAACTGCACACAGCTGCTAACAAATAACATAGTTCCTGTTTCCAAGAATGTAATAACCTAAAGGTATGTTTTAGCATCATTGCCATTTGGCATGGATTGCTGCAGTTACAGCAATGAATACGTAGGCTGTGGCGATGCCCCGGAAGGTCATGAGCCTGTTTCTGACTTTCTGCTACTACTTCAGTGCCATTGGGTTCCACCACATTTCTACCTTATGCCAGCATGAGAGAGAACGTCAAGCCAGAAAGGTTCAACATAAGCATTTGCTTGTTTGGCCCATCAGGCGAATATCAACCAAATTACCAAATGTCCCAGTTCTGGAGGCCTGAGACACAGGCAGTTATGTGCTGGGAAGTGGACTGTCACACTCATTTCACACCAGTCATCAGACAGCACAAACTTGCAGTCAGTAGTGATTTGGGCTTGATGTGAATTGGCAGCAGATGCTGATGAAAAGCTTTTTTTCCCCCTCATTATAACATATCTAATGGCAAGTGCCCTCAGCCAACTAAGGTCCTGAACCTTACTTCTATGGCTCATTTCTCAACACATTATACACTAGCAGTTCATTATGTAATTCATAAAGTTCCATGCAAACGAGATGCCTCTCCTAGTTAACCTATTCGCAAATTGTTACCTTCAGCATAATTACTACTAAAAACATTTCCGTAGTTGTTTTTTTTTAAGCTCTGCCAAAAATTGTTTGAGCACTATTTAAAGTTAGCATCATTTTACACGCACACACACACACACACACACACACACGTATTGTAAATGAACTCTTTTTGCAGGTCTCCCTTTTCCTTACTCCCATTAAAAGGCTCAGATTTCACTGCATAAGTCTAAGAATTCTTCATACCATAAGGAGTGCATACAAATGTTGGTGCCACCTCCTGTCCATTGTAGGTTGTATCTTGGGGGTCTGCAGTGTGGACACAATGGAGATCACAGAGAGAAAGTAGCAGAATGAGGTTTAAGTTTGTAAGAAGAGATCATACTCTAGGAAAGAACAGTTAACGTATTGGCATTTAAAGGGGAGTAATTGCCATCAGAAATTCAGAGACAAAAGTTTTACAAGCAGTGACATCAAGTTATAGTAATCTGATGACCTGATGAAGTATACTAGAATGTTTTGGAATAGCCCGAGTGTTTTAGGAAGCTGAGCACTCCACACCAATTGACTGCACTGCTGCAGGGACTGGGATTGTGAAGCAGAGGAGAACATTATACTTTGATGGAAGTAAAATTGCAACAAAACAGATGACTTATTTATAAACAACAGCCATTAGAAAATGAGCATGACAGGTCTAAAGCCTAAACCCTTCCATATTAGTCCTGTTACTGAACACAGCCACCTAAATGGTAAAGACCTAATCATTTGTAGTAAATAACTCAGAGCTGCGTCACTTCTTATTGACATTATTGTTTTAAAATACTTTTAACACTTTGCTAAAGGAACAAAAATCACCTGAAACAGGAAATGCAATTATCTCAATACTGTTAACAATAAAAATATGGCAAGGCTATTAAAATAATAACCACTATATCATTTCACCTTTTTTCCCCACCAGAAAGCATTAAAAATAAATGACAAAAATGCAAAGCAGCTTTTAGACATGTCAATAGACCTCATAGTGCTGGTAGCAAGAGCAACACAAGCACACTTCAGATATTGACTATATCTTAAGAGTGTCCTTTCAAACAACTTAAAATGACAGAACCAAATTAATTCTAGTACAAGCAAGTACAACTTTTTATGGTTTTTTTTTTTTTGAATTGAAGCTACTATCACATCATTGCAGGCACTAGCTTGCCACAGCACAGCTAGAGTTTCCTGCTAAGCTCAGCCATTTGTAGCAGACACCATTTCCACGCAGTCACACACAGCTGGATCTCACCACCCAGCTATCTACAAATCTCAAGTAGAGAAGAGGCTCAAGTGTTTGTGTCAACTTAAGTGTTATTTCCCACTCTTACATTCTCTTTGCCCACACCCTGTGTAACTGTAGAGGGCCAAGGAGTGCAAAAATCTTGTTCCTTTTTCCGCATTAGCACCCAAGCCCCATCCCACCACCCACCCACACTTTTTCCCACTCCCCTTCAATTTCTTTTACAGTTTAAATAAAGCTTTTAGCCTTCAAAACTTATTCATAGGAAATTACACACTTCAACCCATAGTCCCACCTGTATTTCCATGCAATGCTCCCGAGCAGCTTCTGATGGAGGTGGAAGCAGGGGGGAAGGAGAAGAAAAAAATGCATAGAAAGATACAAGAAGAAACCTCAGGACAACTTCCGTGAAATTTGATTAATGCCAAAATGAAGGTGGGTTGGACCTAAGTCATTATGTTTGTACAAAGCATTATCACTTAATCTAGTGAACTTCATACAGTTTCTACACTTCAGCCATATAGCAAAATACTTACGGGTATCTGTATACAATGTCATTTCCGTTTTGTTCTTCATGCATATGACACTAGCCTGTTGCAGTGTTTATAACTGGATATCAGATTTTAATGAAACACAAGGTTTAGACTTATGATTTTAAGAAATGATTGCCATAGCCTTCCACCTATGGTGCACTCACCTTCAGACAGTGTCATATGCAAACGGGAGACGGCTCCTCTCAGGTGTGCAAAACGTGTCTCAAATTGTTCCCTGTTGTTGTACAGCCACTTACAGTTCTCCCCAGTTCACTTACTGCCAATTTCATCTACTGAATTCACTCAGGTGACTAATGGCAAGGACACTCAGTACTTCCTCTTCCAAAGGCTGCTATATTTTGGTGTGCATGGTGGTCAGAGTCCATTTAACTGACAAATCCACTTCTAACTCTTCTTCTCCCACTGGGATAATTTTCCAGGTCCATTTCTCCTTATATGTTATGCTGTCACCTTGGCTTTGACAACCAAGCTTATTAGACTTTTCTCAGTGCATGCACAGTAGGCATTAAGGCACTTGGCTTAGCCTTCCCTATCAGCATACCTCACTAAAAGCAGCATCTTATGCATGAGGCCACTCAGCTAGTTTTGCAAAGGAAAGTATTGCCAAATTTAAGTACCAGTATTTCAGACTATATGGCTCAGCACCCCAATTTCCTTTGGCTCAGCTCTTGTTACTACAGATTGTTTTGGCAACTGCAGTTAAGAACACAAGATACATTAGTATGAAAAGTAAGAAAGTAAAGTCCAACAAGAGTACCAAATAGCCAGGGAGGGACAGGAAAGGAAGAAAGAACACTTTTTCCAAAGGAATTGGAGAGCAGATGGGGGGAAAATACCGAAAATCCCCGAATCCAAGACCATAATCTTCCCTTCAATTCATAAATTATGATCCTGATGATCTTAACTTCTGGTACATTTGGCACTGTTTAGTAGCCTCCTCTTTTAAACTTTCCTTGCTGTGCCTGCAATCTTTGTTGAATGAGATTTAAGCACACTGACATCAAAACTCAGTCATTTACTAAAGCTGCCTTCTCTGCTGAAGAGTTACTTTGACATACTACAGGTAAGGTAATTATGAGTTGCTTTTGCCACGTGGTTATAATACCATTACAAATACTGTTCAAAACATTACTTCAAGGTGTAAAGAGAGAGTCTGGAGATGAACAGCCTGGCTGTCCTACTGTAGGACTGGGCAGGATCATTCAGACTCATCTTTTCCTTTTTTTGTTGTTTGAAATTTCAGTTCTGGTGGAGGTAACATGCCATATGAGCTGAAACAATGATCTGCGATGGGTGCTAATTTTGCTCCCTTCATTCTGTGCTTGAAAAGAAAACACATGAATGACCTTCACAGTCATTAAAAAAGCTCAAAGATGTTTATTTTGGCACAATTTAAAAAATACACAAGTACATTAAATATCAGGATTCATTAAAGCCAATTTTATATATTATATGTTATTTTGGAGGGAGATGGAAACCAAAACACATCATATATTTAAATTGACAGTGCAAATGAGTAAAAAAACCTGTTTAGATCAGGAGTCCGCTGTGTCAGACAGCAATAACAAAGGCTGAAAAGTTCCTGAAACAAACAAAAAACAGTAAAATATATCTGTTGCATTTAAAGAGTTTGCTGGGGGGAAGGAGTATGGAAAGGGGAAGAGATGCTATCATTGAGGAAAGACTCGACCACACAGAAGTTAGAGCATTAGACACTTGACATTAAACTAAGTTACAATATGCACTTGAGGATAAGAGAGTTCAGACAGTACAATGACATGAATGATCCTTCAATAATTTATGTGGAGAAAGAATACATTAGCAACTAAGCAATACAAGGATGCACTATCATCAACAGATTCACAAGCAGAAACTCTGCTTTCAAAGGTGCAGTTTCTTGGCATTATATTATTTGCATAGTTACTCCTTTTCCTTAAAGGTTAAGAAAATATTCAGCAACTAAGTTCAGGAAAAACCTATGACCTCCAAACAATTTCTACCTGTGGAAAATCTCAGCAGCACAAAGGTAAAAAGACAAAGTTACAGAGACAAAACTGCCACTTCCTGAACTGTGAACATAGGAACTAAGCACATTTCATACCGAAAGCCAAAGCGTCTCAAATGGCATTGTCTGCTGACTTTAGTTTTGCCTGGTAGAACAAAAGCTTTATAACTCATTGTGACAGAAAGATGATCTTAAGTTTCTCCATACAGCATACTTGGTTGCTATTTTATTTGTTCCCCCCCCCGCTTCCTTTGGGGTGGGGTGCCTCTTCATGGTTTGCTCTTTATCCCCAGTCATTGCCCTAGCTTGTTTGGATGCTACAAGAGCTCTCATTACCTTGCAAGGACAGAGGTACAAGTGCATACAACTGCACTGAAACTTGTATAAAAACAGGTCTATTCAGTAAGATAAACATCCCTGCCCATCCTAGTTCTGTTCCTATGGCTTTGAATAAGCTTTTAACCTCAGACAGAAGGAATCTGGATCACGAGGTTTGCACTCTCCATATGGGCATCACATCAGCTTAAGACAGTTATGTTCGCATTTTCTGAAGAGAACTGACTGTTCCAGTTTCTGACCATCGTGTTCATGCCAGTGGCTGATGATGAAAAGCTTCAAAGTAATTTATTTTAGGAGTATAGGCTCATAACAGAGCTCCAGCTAAACCAAGACAGGCAACAGCAACACAGGTAGGTGCGAATGCACAAGCTGCTTAGAAATAATTTCACATATGGTAACAGTGATGCTTCAACCAATTCAGCAACCTCAGGTTTTTCAGTCATTTCCCAGTCACCCACTCTCATGCCCATACCACCATGCCCATTGTGCTGACATAAGTGTTCACATGGCAACAGATTCAACCATGCCAGGAACCAATTTGGTGAAAGATAACCTAGCCAAGGAAGTTATTTTACAGCTACTTCAATTTCCTGATCAAGTGACTACTCAGCTGACATAAGATGGGCAAGAACAAGCATCTGAGACGGGGCTATTTAGGCTGGCACTTTCAACAAGGACTCTGCCATAAGGTGCTGGCCTGCAGATGTCAGGCACGTTAATGAAGGGCTTGACAAAAATACCCTTTATTGCATTGGCAGAAATTCACCTGACCTCTCCAGTTCATCTTGATACTCACTGACATGTCTAAAAGACAGACAGATACCCTGCAGGAATTTTGGTTTCCCTTCATCTGCTGTGTTGAAGGAAGTTAGTGGAAACTGTTTGCAGGACAGACATAGCAGCCTATCAATTACAAAGCCATAGCAAATGATTCTTTATTCTTGGACTGAGTTGAAGTCATCTGAAAAGCTTCTGAAGTGTAAGAATTTGTTGGGATCAGGCCCATACCAATCACAGCTTTCAAAAGTACCAAGGACAACACTATCTGGATAGCAGGTCCAGAGACACAGTTAAAAACCAGGGTCAGCTATGTCATAGGCTGAAGATGATGCTCCAGAATGCATTTTTTGCTTCAAAAGGATACTGCATGTTAAGTATTGTTATACTGTCCTAAAACATCAAAGCAGTGGCACTTAGTGTTAACTGTTACAAGTACGTCCTTCAAACAACTCCATATCCTTGAGTAATCCCAGTATTTTGTGTTGGCCTGTAGCACAGAGACATTCAGCTCTGGGGACACATCATAACATAGGAAGAACTTGCCAAAACCAAAAGCGTACCAAAGAATGACAGACTCTTTAAAGATTAAATACAGCATCTGTGCGAGACAAATGAAGCCACAGAGCTGGAATAGTGCATTTCAAGATCACCAAAGCAGTTCACAGAACTGGATGTAGCCTGCCTTCAGTATATTTGTATTAGTTCATTTCTCTGTTAACATTTGGCACAAACCCTTCAACACAGTAATTTGGCTTCCATTTAGGTCAGCTGCTTGCGATGGTTTCCTGGCACTTCAGTGGATTCAGAAAAAGTTTCTTCAAACACTGTGTACAGTTAAAGTCCTCAGTCAAGAATGAAGGCTAAACATTGCTGACCCTGGTTTCAGAAGAAGAGATCATAGCAGCAGATGCAGACGTCACTAGTGACCGTTCTCGTCTGACATATCGTGGCTTCCGAACTGAAACGGTGGGCACAGAAATATCATTAGCACCTGCGGCATAAGCATGCCTTTATCATTAATTCATAACACCACATGCCATCCAACAATTCCTGAGTGGCCAAAGTCATTCTGCACCTTAAAAAAAAAAAAAAAAAAACAAAAGACAACCACACACCCCTACGCAGAGCCAAGATAAAGCGAAAGTCCACAAATACACTCTTTAAAGCAAGTATCCAATGGCCTGCTAAATAGGGTGCTCAAAACAAACTGGCATTTCCATTATTTCAAAGTATTTACAGTACAGATCTCTTTCCATCTTCAGCCCTACCAATAATTTCACAACTGAACTCCCCACCTCACCTCCCAAATGGTTGCATAAATTAAGGTAAGGAAATTAACACCTTTCACAAGCAGTACTGGATGTCAGTTTAACAGAGACCCAGAAGGAGTTTGGAACACATCTAAGAATATTTAAAAGTCAAAATTGGCATTTATAAAAATATTAATTGTACCATCTTGATTAAAAAGGCCTATGCATACATTAGGAGTGAGACCAGAAATTTTGCTGTGCTTGGAAGGCCATTATTTGTGTGCTTTTTTGTTTGTTTTTTTTTTGTTTTGTTTTTGTTTGTTTTTTTAAAAGCAGATTTGGTCTGTCTCACTTAAGTCACAAGTTTTGTCACCGTCTTGAAAGCAAATGGATCAAGCACAGACAACGTATTTTACAGTATTACCCTGAACAAATAAATCTACTTTCCTAAAGACTCTAAGCTCAAGCATAATGTTTTTTTAGCATGTGCAAAATACATAGTTTTCAAACTTTGTAACATGGTCAGAGATGCTCAGAAAAATGCCTTGATTTGACAGGGTATTCTATTGTAGTATTTAATATGTTTTGGGAGAGGCATATTTAGGTACTTCATATTTTATTAGGCTCTCCTTGGTTCATTAATAATATAAGAACAGCATATATTTCCTAAAAGTAGCACAAATTTAGAGACCCACCAAAAAGCAAATTTTTGCTCTTGGATTACAAAAATCTGGTCTAAAACAGTGGATTAGAGTATGAACTTCTCAGAATTATTTATAGGTTGAAATTATGAAGACCTGGGAAGAAAATTTAGACAAGCTGCTGATGAAGTTTTCTTTAAGGAATAGATTTCTGCCCAAGTTTCATGCTTATTAGAAACCCACCTTGTCAAAAAGAGCCAACCTACAAACAACCCACATGCCACATACACAAAAAATGGTATATCCCAAACAGTCTGTGTCACTTTTTTCAAGAAACTGATGTGCTTCAAGTCAGTGAGCCTGAGGATGAACCAGCCTAGCATCATTAAGACAATTCCAGTCCTGAAAATAGGTCTCAGGCTGCAATATTTTTCAAAAATAAATTTTTCATCTACTTGTAAGACTTCTCTATTACAATCAAGAAGCCAGAGTTCTATTTTAAAGTAAAGTACTCCATCAATACTGTATGCCTACATTAATTAAAGCAATAAATCCCATCAAAAAGATCTACTGGACATACTTCATTGGGTTTCTGCATTCTTGACAGATTCCACAGTTCTATACCAGGCCTTACAAGTAATCATTTTCACTTGCTGTGTATTTCTAGCATATCCACTTTGACACAGTTTGCCTGCTTTTCAGTAATGAAATGCATAAAAAGGAAGCTAAAAGGTAAAATGTTTGTAGCAGCATGCCCCAGAGAACAGTTCCTCACCTGAAGAAGCTGGGGGAGGTATCATGGATGCCTGCATAACAGAAGAATGATCATGTCAAAGAAAGCACCTTACATCTTCAGTCTTTTATTAAAAAAAGATATACATGATAGGGTTCCAATAATATTTACTGCGTACATAGTCTTTCTTGGAGAAAGTAACTCAATAGAATTCATATGGCAAGTATTCATCTTTCACATTTTTTCCCAGTTCAGACAGAGAACCCCAAACATCTTTTATTTTCACTTGTTTCTCATACATAAGATTAAGTAGCTCCCTAATGAATTGTTGAAAGCTTATGTTACTGTTTACTTGATGTTTTACACTTGCTTATTCTTATTGGGAGGACAGATTTTACTTACTGTTTCACTAGGCTGGAGAACAGATGCTAAAAGAGAGAAAGAGAGAGAGAGACTAACCATCATTAATCTAGAAGGCTAGACCTGCTAGTTTTTTAAAAATGTGTGCAACAGAATAGTTCTATTGTGACAAAACTTTTTTAATCAAAGACCACCAAAACAGATCAGAACATTCAGAAAACCCATTAGTAGGATACATTGTCTGTACGACTTTTTTCAAGTTTAGAGATAAAGGGTTGCAAAGGTCTCCAAGAATGACTTATTTTGCTTTCTAAGAAGGTAACCACAGCAGTATCTCTAATATGAAGAAACTTCAGTAGGAGTACCAGCACCTTGAGCCAGCTACCAGAATAAAAATGATGGAGCAGTGAAAGATGCAACCCTTTTCTAAAAGAAGGTTGCTGCCTTTATGGGGCACATTGTAATAATCATTTAGGCAGAATGAAAACTGACATGCCAACAAGCCAGAGAAATGTTTCTAATGCTTCTCCTTCAAAGAAGGATGTCAGTGCTTTAGCCTGCTGGACAGAAGTGAACTATCAATGCAAAATGAGGAAGTCAGATTAGTATCACCAAAGCTCAAAGGCCTGGTGTCAAACAAAAACTGATGGAGAATCTTGTCCTAGCTAAGTTTACTTGAAGACACGTGCAAAAGCAACCTAGTGGTTTCAATTTGGCAGTCAGTAGGATACTGGCAGATCCCGTGGCACTGATCAATTTAGACCTTAGGTATCTACTGTTGCATACTTCTACATGAAGTGACACCACAGAGACTGGAACAGTGGCATGCCATTAAGTTGCTATGGCTAGACATGACATTCTTAGCCAAACAACAGAATTGATTGCTCCACCCACCCTGTCTTTTTATCCTCTTTTAAACTGATTTCTATTGCAACAGTCAAGCTTGAACTTGTCTTGCAAGACATCAAAGAAAATAACAGAAGGTCTACGTTTAGTACACCTAACCAGTAAACAGCTTTCTGTTCAACAGAAGGAGCTCTAACACAGCAAATGCGGTGCTGGAGGTTGTCATAGGAATGATTCAAAGAAATTATGTAGAAGGAGTGAGATGGACAGTCACAGATCAGCCTCAGTTTCATGCAAAACACTGGGCAAAACAGAGACATCACCTTCTGAATGTTTTGCTCACCACCTCCCAGGAACTGAAGACCAAAAAATGTGGACACAGAACCACTTCACTAAAACTGAAACATCAGAAAGAGCCAGGCGTCTACATAAAATCTTACTGCCCTATAGTCAAGAACATCGAAGGTGTTCTTTCCCTATCTGTTCTGGAATCACTTTGGCATGAATTCAGCTCACTGCATTTTAGTTTCATGGCTTCATTTCTCCATTACAGGAATGACAGAAATGAAGAATAAATTTCATTAAAAAAGAGAAGAGCTAAGGGGTGTTTGCTTTAAAAAAAAAAAAAAAAAAGATCAGGCAGTTGCCTCTTCCAAGTCCCAGTAGATCCTGCATTTAGAGGGCAAAAACAATTGACTGAGTAGTGCAATAATAAGGAACCTCAAACTCCATTCCCTTTCTCCTGCTGCTGACACATCTATGGTAAATATGATGCCCTTTCCTTTCCTCTAAATCAAGAATAAGAAACAGCTTTTTGTGAGGCTTTATAACTGTCTGACATTTTGTGTACTGAAATATGTTGTATGAAAACGCCCTGTAAGCAAGAAGTCCAGATATCTTTTTAAAAATCGGATATCTAACATTCAGTGACAACTAATGTCAAGTATAGTACTACAGCAAATCTTTGAAAGCTACAAAAAAAAAATAGCTGGGTTAGTGAGAGATACTGTGTAATATGCACCTAAGCATGCTTAGATTGAGAACAGACATCCTCTGCACTGCAACAGAAACATAGCATTACTGTAAGCATACAGCAGGGAAAATGTTTCATTAGTTTGCATTGCCTTGGATGAACAAGAGAGATGATAGTAGCTACATAAGTTACAACATTGACTTGAAGTTAAAAGGTTTTCAATTTAAGAAACCAAGCAAAGGCCAAAACTTTTGAGATGAAATAGACGATTACTTAGAGGTATTTTACCTTTGTTTCTTCTGTAGAAAACATTAGGAAGTTTATTGGCACGTTTGAGGTAGAAGAAAGAAGCAACAGACAGAATCAGGAATAAACTGATGAAAAATGTCCCTAAGATGAGAGAGGCTGCCACTTCTGGGCCCCCTGCCAAAAAAAAAAAATTAGAGGAAAGACTTGTTCACTAGAAATCTTTTCTAACAGAAGGGTTAAACAGAAGATACAGATCAACTTTTTCATATTTATAGAAAAGGTGGTATGTTTTTTTTTCCTTTAAATAAAGACAGACCTCACTGAAACATCCAATGCTAACTTCATTATATGAACAATTTCCTTGATCTCCCCACCACCCAAAAAAAAAATCAGAGGAGTCTTAGTCTTTACTTTCCCGAAGATAGTCACATATTTTTAATCCATCATTCCTTTTCTTTTATGCAACTTCCACAACCAGTGCTGGCAGGCACTCAACATTACTGTTATTTTAGGAGACTTCACTTAAGGAATAAAGACAGAACTTGTCAATAGACATTACACAACTGGTACAGTACACACAGCATTATGTGTTCCACAAATGACTGGTACAGAAACCATCCCAAGGAGGCAGACATCAGTAAGAGATGCTTCCCTCTATCTCTATCCCCCTTCCTTACCTCAAAAAATGCCCGTGTATTTTCCTGCTGTTTTATTTAAGGTTATGATCCAAAAGAGCAGGTATTTTAAGAAAAAAAGTTGCTTATGGTCTTGTTGCAGACAACCTAGGACAACAGATCTCTGACAAGCTCTGCTTGAGAAGTCCAGTCTGAACGGCAATAGATACTCCAAATTAAGTATATGCACATGACAAGACAAACATTTGAAAGGTATCAGCAGCACCCAAGTTTGACACGGCTGTTTAGCTTTCCTTTTTAAGAGCACTGGTGACAAGCACCCAACCTGTAACAGTAAATCACTTCATTTGGCATCCTAGCTCCTGCTGAAGTGTGCAATGCCGCTACCTAAAATATTCCTAATTTGTATTATTCTTACCAGTGTTGAGAAAGTATTTTTAGGAGATTAAATAGAAGTGACTGGTCAGTAGTGATTTAAAAAAATAAAAGTCAATCTACAGAAAGGCTAATTTTTTTTTTTTAAGACACAAAACAGGTGTTACATGTCTCACCCCTAAAAGAAACAAAACTCTTGCTGCATAAGTTTCAAAAATTCAGGTCACAGGGTTTCATAAATAACCAGCTCAATTTGTACCAGAAAACCACTTTAAAATCACTAGGACAGGATAAAAGAACCATTCAGCAAAATACAGTTACCTCAAAGTTGAGCTCTAAGACTTACAAAAGATTCTTGTTGAAAGCAAGGCAGAACAAGTAAAAATGGCTACCACCTTTGGAATAAAACCTGTCCTACAGAAAAAAATATTTTACAACTTGTTCCAAATGCCATCTCACGAAGGTGCTGGAGTGCAGTGAATAATTACGAAGCTTGCATCTGACCATTATTTCTATCCACTCACCTATGTTCTGTATGAAAGGAGTTACGGTGCTTATATTCATTTGGAAATTCATCCCTCTGACACCATCTGTAATAAAAAAAATTGTAGTAAAATCTGATAAAAGCTACATATTTGTTGAAAAACTTAAGTGAAAGGCTATTATATTTCTCAGTAATTATTTGAAATTGTACAAGAATTTCTCCCATAAAAAAAGCATTAATATCTCCTTTAAGAATTCCAAGAAAGGAAGCAAACAGGCATCATCATATTCATCATTTGTCCAAAGAAAGTAATTCACTAGTGTATTTCTCAGAAACTTAGATCAAGTTTCTTATCTCTCTCACTAAAAATATTTAGAATGAATCTCACCTCTCAAAAACCACATGCACAAAGTGAATCTGGCCTTCTCAATATAGATTTTCCAAGGAACTCAAGTACTGTCTGAGCTATTTTGTTCTCTGGAAAAGTCCCTAGCAAACGCCCACAGCAAATGTCTTTTTCTGACAGCAGAGATTAAAGCATGCACAAAATTCAGTATTCACTATATTTATTTGATACAGGTCCCAGCTTGTAAGTTTAATCATTTTGATGCCCTGGACTTTATTTTAAGAACACACATTGAGCCTAATTATGTTTTTTTCTTAAAATATTGCATTTAGTTTCACAGATTAGGTATCCTAACACACAACAAGATTTTGAATTCTTTACACTTTTAGATTCTGGAATGCTTCCACAGCACTGCATGATTTCTGTCAATTAAATTCCAGAGCTTCTACAGGCTTTATTGCATGTTCAAAGCCTCCATGTATATTAGGACTTTGGAAAAAGATGAATTTTCACAAAGGGGGGTGAGGGGCTTTGCAACACTTGATGTCTTCTTGAACAGCCTTTGCTGGACCACACATGCAAGAAGAGACCTCAGTAACAAATGACACCCATTGAAACAAGGAGATAAATGACTCACGATTTCTGCAATCAGTCAGATTGTGAACAGATGCAACAGGAAGAGTTTCATTTTTACACTTAATGCAGGTGCTACTCCCATCTTCATTCCATCGCCTGTAACAACCTGCATAAAAATAAAATGTACAGAGACTTGGAAACAACAAAAGCAGCACGAGAGATATTTCCTGATCTTCAGAAGGAGGTAGAAGTGACAGAAATCCCATCAGTTTGGTCTACCAGTTACAAACATCTCCTGCTGCACAAGTTCAGAGGTTTCATTTCAAAGTGTTTGTTCCAGAAAAGATGTAACCTCTTAGAGGGCAAAAAAGGAGAAAATTACAGGCAAAAAAACTTCCAGAAGGCAATTTTAATATAGCTCCATTCACCGCTTCATGCATGTTAGCTTTGAGAAAAATGCGATGCGTCTAACAACCTGTAACGCTAAAAAAAGCATCATTTTGCTATTTATTTTCAGAGGTCATACACTGTTGAAACAGAAGTTAATGCCATTGTCATATGCCATATTGACAACTGAGGTAGGCAGGGACAAAGATGCTAAGGACCCGAGTGCACCTGGATGAAAGATGCTGGCGTCCCCATAGTCAGTCAACTGAGGAGTGGCAAACTAAAGATATCAGTGCTGCCATGGTGCAGTCTTTCTTCCATGCCTCAGTGTTCTCTAGTAATGTACTATTTGTTTCACTTTAAGAAGAAGCCAAGCCTGTTTAAACTATTCTGTGACAGATGGCGAGTGTTTTATATTAGTCACCCTACCATGCAGGCTGGAAACTGATTAAACTTTCATCTTCAGTGTCTTCAATGTTCCAGTCTCTCAATTTATGTTTAAATGCACATACTGCTCTCTCTTTGATAAGACGAAAAAATTAGGGCACATCTTCAGTAACAACTTCATTTAATAAAATAAAGCTGTGGTGGTTTCACTTGAGGCTTAGACTCAAGACATGAAGATTAGAAAGATATTGCTACTAGATCATATTACAGTCTACATTTTAAAGCAAAAAACTTACTGTGCTGGCTAAAATCCAGTTCTCCAGAGCCTTGAGCCAAACTGGTATCAATTATCCCATAAAGCAAACCATTAGTAAGGTGCTGATTTGAAAACAGCTCTGCTACTACGTTTTCCTCAGAGGGAAGCGGCACATTTGATGCCCACAGTAATAAATTATATCTGACATTTAATCTAAACACAAACAGACCCAATACAAGGGCAGAGACTTTCTAGAGTAATAGGAAGGAAGCACCAAAGCCCTTATCTGACACCAAAGATTTTGGTAGGTTATCAGTTTACAGTAAGTCTTAAGGGAATGCATTCCCATAACTTGGAGACAATTATTTTTACTGTGTCTAAAATCATTCAGGAGCAGAAGTGAATGCAGTAACGAAGCAACAGTTAAAGAAGCTAACAAGGCAGCAAAATTAGATAGGCTTAAAATGCTTTAACAACCATCACAAGGAAATGACTGAACCCAGAAACGTCCCAATTTTTAAATCACTAATTCTCTTGTTACCAGGGGCTCTGAAGCCATTTTCCTGCTTTTACTTTCCAATTTTAAACAAAATAGTATTTAAAAAAAGATCACCCTTTTGCTATTGCTGGAGAGTGACAAAAAGTTTTAAACTCCATTTAGGAAAAAAAGCCTCCACTTAAATTACACAAGGAAGAATGAGGCATTCTGTGCTAACAAGACAACGTTGAAACTATTCTTACTGCTCCCTTACATACATAACAGCATTTTTGCTTTTTATGCCCATTATATGGACTTTTAAGTATTTACAATAGCTCTTACATAATCCCACTGCATGCTAAATAAAAAGATGAAGTATATAACCCTTATTAATAGTCATCCATTCTCCTTACCATGCAAGAATAACATTTGAGAGTCATAAGAAGCATACCTTCTACATATAGAGGAAGAGAAATTTCAACTAGTTATTCTCTGCTCCCCACTAAATCAGACCCCGTATTTTGGTCTTAACTGTCAAAAACAATTTGGAATTTAATTAAGCAATGACACACTGTACCTGGACTGCACTGGTTGGTTACTGGACAGGAACTGTTTGAATCCAACATATCCACACAACATTCTGTTTCTGAAACCTAAGGAAGAATACAATGTATTTCCCACAGTCCCCAAGTCCACAAAAATACTTCAGTAAACATCTACAGAGAACATAGGGGAAGAAGCATTTTTCCTTTTGCATTAAGCAGCATTATGAAGAGAGATCAAGCTATATTCATCGTCAAGCTGATTTTGATATGGCAGCTGCCGCCCAAGCTAACACTTTGAAAACAAATGTACACACTACTGTTGACTTTGGACAAAGCCTCAAACTGCTTTAGAAACATACTTGCTAAATTCTTCAGTGAAGTACAGTTCAGAGGGGGAGTTATCCTTCCCAAAGCACCACACAGCTGCCCTAACAGATGTGCTCAGAAATCATTTCTCTAAAGATGTAGTGGTTACACTGATGAAACAAGCCCCAAAACAGTCATTAGGACACAGCGTTGGTAGGAATCAGCAGATCAAGAGAAATACTCATGGTGAAGTACTTCCCTCGTAGCCAATCACATGAGACCATTATAGCTTCTGGTAACATACAAGAGTTGAAGACACTTTTAGATATTTCCCAGGTCACAATAACCCAACAAGTTACCCTTGTGCTGAAAATGGAGTGGACAGTGTTGCTAAAAATTGAGATGACAGGTATTATTTCAATTAACAGTTCTTAAATCCTCCCATTCCCCTTTGTTGACCAGAGACTTGCACAAAATCTGAGCAACTACGCTATGTCTCCTCTCCCTTAATCTTGAAGAGTTTTACTTTTATACCGAAACCTCCTTTCACAAAATGCCTTTAGAATATTACAAAGATTTTAAACTACAGTAGATCTACATATAGAGTAATACACTGTATTAATGTTAGGATGCTAATACTATTAGGAAAGCAGTAGTCGAAATACTTCACACATGGCAAATTTAGAAAAGAACTCAAAAGATGGATATACTATTAGCAAAATGACTGGCAAAAAAAATGTTTTCATTGAACACCCATATTGCAACTGATAACATCTACATACAGCAAAGCAATCCAGCAGAGATGCAAAAGCTTCTTCCTTCAACATTTAACATTAGAATAACTTCACATATCCTGAAGGCATGTAGAGTTTATTTCTGTTGTTTCTTTGTATAAAAGCCAATTTCAAAGTGATTTACAAATTATAACAAGCTGTGACATAAGCTTAGAGATAGATGGTTGTTACGAACTGTGTGGTTCTTTCAACAGGTATTGCTAACATCCTCTATAGACTTGGGCATATCCACCCTCTGAATTTGTATAAGAAAAATAAGCCACAAAACTCCTATGCCTTTTTAAATTTTGCAGGTACACTCCCCTAGAGAATATAGCAAGTCAAATCAGTCTCAAAAAGGGATGAAGTATTCTTGGTCAAAAGTAGCAAGATCTGATCTATATTCAGCCATAAAAATAGCTTAGATACACCTAACATGTAACAGCCAGAAAGCAAAAATCCATCGAACCCAGGGGTGACAAAGATCAAAGCTACCAGGAAAAACAGTTGGGACAGTCAAAACTGAAATTAGAAGGCTGACTTCACACTTAGTGCATCATGGGGAGGTAGACTACTGTAAAGAACCAGAACACCTATAGATAACATACTTTAGACCAGCTTCGTAAAAGATTTTGCTGGTCAAGTTCTCCCCAAAGCAGTATTTTTAATATTTGACCTTTTTCTATGACATGAAGCAAAACTGGCTTCAGAGCTCCTCAGTCATTTGAAAAATTTCTTAGTGTCCGTGTTTTGGAGTGTTTGTAGTAAAACTACCAAGCATCTTGAGAAGTGTTTTCTCGATCATCGGGGTGTTTTTTTCCCCTCATGGTGAGGAGCGTTGCCAGTTGCATCCCTCTTTGCCCACTAAAGCACTGAATTCATCCTAGTCATGTGCCCATAGGCTATCAGCCCTCATAGCAAATTAACCCAGTGTAGATACTTCAGTTAATGACTGCTAGTATAGTTTGTTTCTGTTTAATTAGAAAGCCTTCTTCCATAAACCGCAATGTGAAGAGAAAGTAATCCGATCCTTCTGTTCTTATAGTTCCTAGCATGACAAAAACGTGAAGTACCTACCGAACTTTCAGTAGATTTGCTGGCAACTTCTGCTACAAGTCTAGTTAGGAGAAGGACATATGGCACCTCCATGCCCAGGAAAGACAGAGGTCTGCATAAGAACAAGGAAAGAAATTGGAATGGGTTATTAACAACAGAAGTTATGCTTTCCCTTTGCTAAGGAACTTTTGCCAACACATTCCTTTTATTTCATTGCAAAGGCCTTTAAATTAAATGTGCTGGGGGGGATCACTTACCTTGGTTCAAGACACAAACTTGAGACATTCAGAATTCCCCCTCCAGCTGCAGAAGGGCAGATTTCTGGCTATGGCAGACTGCAGTTGCTAAGAAACAAGGAGCCTTATCAGTCTGCTCCAAACTGGGCCACGCAGAGACTGTTCCACACCCAGGATCTGAAAATCAATGTGATTGCAATAGAACAGTTACTGCCTGGCACCACCACTGATAAGCCTCCCCGCAGTTACAGGCTGCTCTGGCTGCAGCATTGAACTGTGATGGATTTGTATCAGGACAGAGAGCGCATGCCACTTCGAAAAGGCAATACTGCAATTAATTTTTCCCATGACAGCACAGTCATGAAGCATTAATGAAGTCTGTTAATAAGCAGTATTTCTCAACAGCCTAAACGCAGACCTTCTCAATGTGGAAGAGAACACTATGTACTGTCTGCTACAAGCCTTGCTCCCCCCCCCCTCCATTTTTCACGTATAACTCCACATATAACCTAAAGAAAGTCCACACTTCTTACATTAAATTGTTTGCCTGACTAAAGGTGCTATGCCATGTGTGATCTGCATTGTTCAGACACTTCCCATGTCGGTACTCCAGTACCTGCCCAGTCTCTGGTCAAGATACTGTTGGAAGCCACACCCAAATCTCACAGCTAGCTTACCTGCAGCCTGGTAGCTTCAGAAAAAGTCTTTCCCATTATAAATAAAACATGAGGACAGACAACATCCTCTAACTAGAGCTTAAAGAAAAGCCTTCAGCTGTGGGGAAAAGCTCTTTAGTGAGTCATTTCACAAACTGACATTTGTCACTATTTTTGTCAAATAAAAATCCAGTGGATGAATTTCAGATCACCCTAAAATATGCATCATAACCCTTGGCAGCTGTTTTGCTGAAGAAAAAAAAAATCACTGAACAGTTTCTATGATTAATTTCCATTCAGCTTTTTTAAAATCACTTACACAACCTGTTGCCTAAACTTCAAAATAAGATTAGCCCAGCTTGGTGGAAAAACTTATTACCCCCTGCAATCAGCTAAAAGCTCCAAGATCAAGGACTGAAAATCCTGAAAACCACACTCCAGTTTTACTGCTACAAATAATTTCTACAGTTAATGAGGATTTGGACAGAGCAGGAAAAGCTTGCGCTACCACCATACCTTTCAATTTAAGCATAACAAGGATGGAAATACACGTATCTATTCTACAGCTAGGTTCACAAAATGCTGCCTGAAAACCGTCAATTTTTTTTTCCTTTTTATAAGCAATACCCGAGGTGACAAGATACCTCAAATGCAAACACCTGTTTTAACAAAGAGGTAAATTCATCTCAGAAGATGAAAGGAGACAACCTCTAGAGCGGAGCACATACCTCCAGAAGCCAAGAACACCTAGCTTACAGCTTTGAAGGTAACACTTTCTTCTTGAGCACATTTCAGCAGAACAGAAGCTACTTATGACTCGGTAAACGACTGCTGATGCAGACACTGCACTTACCGAGTTTGACAGAGAGCTTTCCACTTGTGTATGACAGTATAAGAGTACTTATATAAATGCTCTGAATAATTCTGTTTTAGATTACATGTTTTATTATTACAACTTTAACTTGCACGTTTAACCTTTTTAAAACTGTTTTTTTTTTTTAATGCCTTTCTACTGCAGTAAAAGTTAAGTAACACGACTTCAGGGTTTTTCAAGGCAGTCCAGCAGACTCTAACATTAAACCAATCTCAAGGATGTGCAGATGGATGAATGTATTTTACACAAATACATTCACAGAGCTTGCCTGACTACCTATCAGTTCTCTACAACTCATCTTCAAAAATGAGATATGGCTTCTTGGTTGAGAAAGACTTCCTCTGGTGTAAATAGCTACAGTTGGTAAGGGCATTTGCTGATAAATTGTTCATTGTTTTGGAAACTACACACAGATTTTTGTCAATACCCAATTATTATAATAATATCTTTAAATACTAAAGAAACAACGATGAAAAATACATTTGTTTAAACAAATATATTCCTGTTAATTATTTTCATGAACAAGTCATACTAAACAAGAAAACATTTGATAAACTAGCCACTGCTAGGTGCCAAATCCCCCTCTTTGTAAATGAAAATAGCTGTACAGCAAAAGTTCAACACTGGTTGCATTTCCATTCCTAAAATAAATTAAGATACTAATCAACAATACTGTTGCATTTATGGGCAGATATTTGTTCACAGCCACTACCGATTGCAACAAACTAGAACAAATGTCCTGCAGCTGTTCCAATAGAAACAGGACATAAAATCTATTTGCTCTCAAATCAAATTAATTTTTTTTTCCTGTGAGAGAGAGAGAATACTTAAGCTTTATATATACATTGTTTGTTGAACCAGTTTTGAATGCAGGAAAAAGAAAACAGAGATGAACAAACTGCTTTAAAACTCCCAAACATATTAGACTTGTTATATTTACTCAATTTACATTTTACTCCAGGTCCCAGAACCACTTCTTCACATCCTGCTGGATTCTCTTTCTGCCAGCAAAAATTACAAGCTCTTAACATAACATATAAATAACACCTGTCTGAATGAGGGAGAAATTCAGGCCATGAAAGTAACACTAGATAGCTACATTTTCATTTAGGGTAACATCTATGAAAGGTGTCAGCAGCAGTAAGTATCCATATTGTTTATTTGTAATAACATGAAAAACTCATGTAGTGTTCCTAAAGCGTGGTTGTGCTGCACCTTGGCAAGGCTGGAAAGTGCTTCCGACTTGCAAGTCAAAGAATAAATCAAGTGCAGAACTTCCAAACAAGACAGCATCTTCAAGTAGGGATTTGCACTCTTAACTGGTCTCCCCTTGCAAAGCCACAGAAACAACAACCCTTCTTACTGCTTTCCAGCCACAAGTCAACCACTCTATTGCCAACCTGAACAATATTTTACACTGTAATTTTAACTTCAGAAAGTACAAAATCCTAGAGCCTCTAAGACATTCAGTATACACTAAGACTAACCATGCCTCAGAATGAGGTACCTGAGGTTTGAGTATTTAAATTAACTACAAGAGTTTGATCAGGAGCTGACACTCACAGCAAAGCAAAACATTCCTTGAGCTTGTAAATTATGTTTGGTAGTGTTTTCTTTTTGGAGTGAGGAAAAAAAGATAATGTCATGCACAAACTGGAGCCTAAATTAGAACATATTTATCCTTGAGATGCCAACACAGTTATGAGAACGCAGACATTTTAATTAAAACTAGTATTTCACACCAGAGTTACACATTTGAAAGAAATCTCAAATCACTGTCAGCTTGGATCTCAAGTGCCACAATACACATAAGCTAAACACATCAAGATTCACTATGTAAATTCTTCCTCTTGTTGCCTTTTAAAAAAACTGAAGCAATTCATGATGAATACTAAGCACTCAAAGACTTTTTCCTCCCACTCCTGGAATCAAATGTCCTTCAATTAAACTTTAAGTCTGTATCTTGTATAGATGTAGATGTCTATCTATTATCTCCATTGTACTGTCAATATCTCTCTTGCTTAAAGTGCTGTTGGAACATTGTATGAGCAAGGTAATTTTTTCAAGTACATGGAAGAAAAAAATAGCAGTAAAAAGAAACATTGCCTAAATTTCAGGTGGTTTTACAATTCATTTAGCAGATCAGAGTTTAAAACAATATCACCCTTATTCTGCCATGGTGCTTCTTAATTCTGATGTGACCTTGAATTAGTTATGATAAAACAGTAGTATTAGAAGAGTCAAAATGCAGACTCGCAAACTGCAGACTGGTAAAGGCCTAAGCTCTCACTTACCGGCTCCTTCAGAGGTATGCTCTAGAAGGCTGCAGTCTTCCTTGGGTAATGCTGAAGCTTCCTTGGGTAACGCTGAAGGCTGATAGTATGCGGCTGACTGCTAATTTCTCATTGACACTGCAACTGTTTCACAATAAACCTGCAGAGTAGAAGAACAGATGTGGGTTGCGCTTAGAACAATCTTTTATAAATTAAAGCTGAAGCAGGACTTGTTTTTCCGGCTTTCTTAACATACACCTGTGAAAGACCTAGTATCCCTACCCTTACATCCAAATGTTTATAGAATAGGCCAGCAACCAACAATTAAGACGACACACCTGCACAGGACAAAGAAGTTGTCTGCTCTAAGCTAGGCTTTGCTTCAGAAGCAGTTACATATCCGGAAGCGCCTAGAGCAGACACTAGTTAACACCAACATTTACTGTTGCTCAGTCAACAAACAGTAACACATTCTGCTATTACAACAGTCACTACAGTCTTTAAAAACTGTGAGCAGAAATGAATGCTGGGGCAATTTGGTTGCCAATAGTACAGCCGTACCCTACAGGGGATGATGTTCTGGAAATGTGAATGTGTGCACGGCCCCGTTTGTTGGCTCCTCTCCCTGAAACTGTACAATAAAAACGTGTTAAAGATGCACAGGCGTGCCTGAAGTTTATCCAAGGAAAGAAAAAAAGAAAAAAAACAACACCCACAACCCTAAAGAGCCTGAGATTGCCAAAAGTGCAACACACCTAGTTTATCAGAATATATAGGTGTCTAAAGTTTTACGGGACCGTGAGGAAGAGGCGACGTTGCGCTCGAACTACGCGTGCCGGGCACCCAGCAGCCGCCCGCCAGCTGGGGAAGGAGGCGCGGAGCGGCGCGCCCGAGCCAGCGCTGCCNTCACCTGCCCGGCGGCGGCGCCACCGCCCACGCCCCGAACAATGGGGGCAACGCCCGGGGGCTCCACCGTCCTCCTCCTCGCCCGCCGACCCGCGCCCGCCGCCGGAGGGAACCCGGCAGCCCGCCGCCGCTGCCTCCTCACCTGAGGAAGCGACCTCCGGCTACACTAGCGGCAGGTTCCCTTTCGTACCCCCCGCCCTCAGGCGGCGCCCTGCCCGCTCCTTCCCACGGCCCTCTGGGAGTTGTAGTTCCTCCGCTGGCTGGGCGGCCCTAGGGTTCGGCGAAAGGGCCGCCAACTGGGAACTACAAATCCCAGCAGGCTCCGCACCGCGCCCTACCTGTGCCCTCCTCCCCTCAGGTAAATCCCCTCCCTCAGCCCTCTCCCGGAGCGCCTTCTCCAGCGCCGCTCTCCTGCGCGCGATGCCTCATGGGAAAAGGAGTCCCGCGTCTCGGAACAGGCCGAGGAACGGGCGGGTCCTGGCACTGCAACTCCCGGCGTGCATCGCGCGTGCGCGGCCATTTTGAGCGTTGCCGGGCGACGCAGACGCCCCAGGAGGGATGGCGGGTGGAGAAGGCTGCAGGTAGTCAGGAGCTGAGCAGAGGCGCAGAGCGTCGCTCTCTGTGGAAAAGGTGCCGAAGCGAGAGGCAGGGGCGCGTCCACCCGTCCCCCGAGCCTTCTACTAAGCAGGGGTTACCATGACAAAACGATTAAATATTGTATTAAAGACCTATCAGGATAGGGGATGAAAGGAGGCTGCAGCATGGCCAAACTCCTCCCCTGCCTCTCCACTGTACACAAACAATTCGATGTCGTCTGCTTGCATCATCCTGATAACACCCTCCTGATAAGCACTGGGATTTCAAGGAAGTAAAGGAAGCCTTGAGAAATGGAGGGCAACGCTCATTTCCAGAAGGATGACACCACCGCAGAGCTGCTCACCTAAGCATACTCTGCTGTCATCCTGTCTCGCCCTGACTAATTACTGCTGAAATGTGGCAGAAAGGGCAGAGTCTCTTGGCAAAACTAAGACTTGAAACGGTTGGTGAGATAAAAGCTGTTTCTGATCTAAGCCTTCCTGCAGAGAAAGTTACTGAGCTCCTGAAGAGGTGAACTAAAATTTGTTCCAAGTTTGATAGGACAGTACATTTTGTAACAAGGTTAAATTATAAAGCTTATAGGCAATGTCAAATGGGGATAGAAATCAATTCTATAGCATTCTTTTTTAAAGAAAGGTTCAGAAATATTTAAGCTCTTTGAAAATTGCTCTCTCTTGGACAGTATACAAAAATATCTTTTCCATTAAGGAAGAAGCTACCTAATTGAGTGTAAAAAAGAATAAAAACATTTACCAATTAAATTCACATTCAGTTTTACCAAATATTTATGTAACTGCTGAAACATGAAAACTAAATGCAGCTCTTTACAAATTCTGTAATCTGGATACTTCAGAAGAACAGCGACTTACTGTTTTTTGTTCATTTGTTTGAAGTAGGTACAAAGTTTCAGAGCAGAACCTAGAATCTCAGAGAAAGGCTGAAGTGCACTACCTGAGAACAAGGCCAAAAAAGTCAGCAGGAAAAAGCCTCCACTTAACTTTTGATACAGGAGTTCTAGTGTTTCTCCCACAAAATGTGAACTTATGGTATAATACAGTTCATCTTGCTCAAGGGAGATGAAGATGAGGACAGTAGGGAGACAGACTTGTTTGCTTTCTGTTCTGTGTACAGCACCCTATGATACATGGAATTCAGCTGCTGATAAAGAAACACAGCAGCTGACGTGCTGAAACTACAAACAAATTATCATTGGTTTCACTTGTGGTTACACAGAACTTTCAGAGGTGCATAATTTGCACATTAGCAGAACAGTTTAAAAGATTCTCAAATACCTTTGGATTCTGTGAGTTATTTGATGGGAAAAGACATAAAATTATACTATGACAAAGTATTTTGACTTAAAAGCACTACTTCATCTCAATATCAAATTCATCCTTCTCTCTTCAACAATTAAGCCTTCTGCTTTTTGTTCTGTTCACTAGCTATAAAACCTGTGATGACTTCACAGCCAGGAAAAACATTTCTCGCCTTCTTTTCTTAGCTACATATTGTGGTTTGCATTACTTTGTAAATATGTCACTTGGAATTGGTTCTGCAGCTTCATAATCTTTTTGCGATCCCTTCTCACTCCAGCCTTCTATCAATATTTCACAAAATAGGAGACTTGGCTGAATACAGAGTGTGACAGTGTGATTGGAATTTTTTTTTGCCTAACAGATTCAATGCATGTAAGAGGCTGTGATTTAAATCCTATGAATAGTTTAGTAGTTAACACCCAAACTTACTACATTTGTCAATAACTAGAATAACTATTTACTCCATAAAACTCAGTATCTTTTCTCTACAACATACATCTGTGCAGGGGAAGATATGCTACTTTAAAGTTTATAGATGGAGGCAGGAAAGGTAGAAACTGTGAATTTTGAATTTAGGGTCAACAAGCACCTTAATTTACAAGTCAAAAGAAAATTCTGCACTCCGACAGGCAAAGCTAGCTCTTTATTATTATTATTACTTTTTCATAATTCAGAGGGCAGTACTGCTGTGAAATAAAATTGCTGGAAAAAGAATTGTAGATGCTGGCAAAACAAATGAATACACTAAATATCTGTCTTTCTGGGTAGTCCCACAGTTATTGCCACTGCAGCACTAAAACTAAAGTGCAGTTCTTCAAAAGTATGTTCCTGCTCACGAACACATATTTCACCAGCACAAATGAGTAAGTAAATGGGACATACGGTTCAGGCAGCTTATTTGCAGTGACCTTTCAATCTGAGGGTGGGGAAAAATTGGGATATTATGGAGAGTTTCATTGTTTGTGCAAAAAATGCAAGCTACTATGACGATTAATTACATTCAGATCCATGGTTCATACATTCTTTTCAAAATCTGTCTACTATACCTCAATACTGCTTTTCATTCAATACAGTAAGAATTGTTTTATTCCATTCAACTCTGTTTGTTGAGGTTTCCTCACATAACATGTCCAGACCTCTTCAAAGTGATGTTGGCAGACATCACTTTGCAGTGTTTTTAACTGTTGCATATTCTTTCAAGTGCTTGGCAGAAAAGGTATCAAAATTGCATTTCTTTAGTAGATGGAGAATTATAAATTGCTTTAAATTACAAAACAACTATTATTGCATGTTACTTAACTGAAAGATCTGCTATATCAACTCAATTGTGAGGCTGTAAGAAAGGAAAACAAAATTCTTATAGATCATATTATCCATTTTCTCTGCAGATTACCTCAGCACATCTGTGTAACACGTAGGCATCCCCAGAAACTTGTGTAGCTGTGAGGAAACTGCCCTGTTTCTGCTGTCTTTAGAGGCTACTTCAGCATCCTGCAAGTTGAATCTAGCCTTACTTTTGTATCGCTTATATTAATTAGATTTCTGTATTCGGCTTCCTGACTCATCTCTCTTTGTGCACAACTGCCACTAATGCTTTCTGTCACTTATGAGTTCTTGATTTGTGGCTTTCAGCTATTGGGTCAGGCATTTACCAAGATTTCCCCTAACAGACAAAGCAAACACTCTGTCACCGTGCATGTTACAAAGCAGCTCTGAAACAAAGCAGAAAATACAGTACATAGCTACTTGGGCAGTGATTTTCTTCACAGAGATTTCTGTTCTATGCCACAACTGCTCTTACAGAAAGTCTGCCACAAAGACGTTCTGTAACGCTGCTAAAGGCACGCTAGCGTGTAACCTGATTGCTGTCATCCTCGGCACAGAAAATTCCCAACTGCTTGTTGATATTGCTGTCTGAAAGGATGCTTTGATAGATGTGGTAATGGGGATGAGGCTAAAGGTTACTGTAGAAAGCTGGAATCTTCAGAGCGCAGCCTAAGCCTTATTTCTTTGACCAATGACATTTTTCAGTGAATACCATATCCTTAAGGAAAAAGCCTGGAAAATTGAATCATGGAGCATAACGCATACCCATACTGACAAATTTTCCCAGTTTTGACCTACTATACTTCTAGTTAATTAAAGCATTAGTTCTTATACGTACTCGCTCCTATTCAAACTGCCCCAAATTAGTCATGATCTTTAATCTCCTGCTCTAGATTTCTGTTAGGCTGTTTGCCCTGCCAGTCAGTGCCTCTAAATGACACCATCTCAAATATCCAGGGTTTCTCTTCACTAAGCAAGCAGTGCTCATTTCATATTGACAGTTTTGAAGGTCTGGTTTTGATCAAAGCAGTAATAGGAAGGCTTAAGCCTTTTCTTTTTCACATCAGCTTCGAATGGTAAAAGTCTACTGGTAGATTTGCATTAATATGAAGGAAAAGCTTAAAAGCTTTCTGCTTTTAAGAATACAGAAGTTATTTGTAAAACTGTAACAGGACTCAAACAATGCATACCAGATGGTAGACGATACTCCGTTTCACAAATACATTCGCTCATCCTGTACTTTTCCTGGAAGATTACCTGTGTGACACACAGCAAGGCAGTCAAGCAGAAAGTTATTGCTCTTAAGCAGATTTGACCTACATAACAGAAGTAAAAACATTAGTTGTCTTGTCAAGAGAATCACTGCTAGCACCGACATAATTTTACGGCCTGCTAATCCAGTGGCAATATTTCTGGTAACTGGGGAAGTATCCTGATATATTCCTGAGACATATAGCAACCCTTCAGGAGAACTATATTACCAGTGTAATTGGATAGACTGAGACAGTTTTACAGTTAGCATCCTGGGAATACCTAACTGTTAATTGAGAAATATGAAGAGGATTCCCTTGCTTCTCATTGTCTGAGTAATGGGAATGAAAGACCTTCTTGAGAAACACCTTTCAGTCAAGCCAAAAGATATTTCAAATGTTAGCCATTTGAACTAAAACACATGGGTCTGTCTGTTGCTGTGTATGATGCTCCTATCAAGCAGAAGCCCTGGGGCAGTGGTGGGAAGGGGACTATTCCAGAACAATTTTCATGGACAGTTTGAAACTAATGTACTACCCCTAAAACAACTAGTTTTGCTATTTCTTTTAAGCTGGGATTTTTAATACCACCAGAATGACCATGCACATCACTTATCAGCTTTATTTCAATTACAAGTTTCCTTTACACATTTTTTCCCCCCTTAAGGCAATGCTTTAGAAAGGAAAATGAAATCAGAACTGCTTTTTATCATAAATCCTGAAAGTTTTAGAGTAGAAGATAAAAGCAGTCACAGACCTGATCCATACAGGAGATGTTTCCAGAGTTCAAAAGAACAAAACAGATGGGCATAATAGCTGTTTGGTTTATAGCAGGGTATGAGATAAGCACTCCACAGACTACATGTAGTCTGGTAATGAACAAAAGACATTTAAAAAAAAACAAGATGATTCTTATGTCCAAGGTTGCCACAAATTATCATAGAAGAACTCATGTCCTTTTTCTCCTCAGGCTAGAATCACTTTATTTATATATTACTTTCCTGCCTGTGCAAATTTAGAAGTACCTTACCATTTAAAATATCTGGGGAGTCAACATGTAAAATATATCAGCTGAAATTCAAGTTTTATCCTGAGAAATACAGCTAGAAAGGACTGAAGATAAAAGCATGTGAGAAAAACAAACAGTTAAAGGAAATGTGATCAAGTGTCAATAAGAATATTGCTTTGAAACTGAACTTGTTCCCATTTAAAAAAAGCAGTAAGGTCAGAAGCATAAGATTTTGTCCCTGATGACACTAAACCTCCTTTCTGTTCAAAATATGGAAACCAATGCTCTGTAACTATGTTTACCGTAAAGAATATTGTCACACTGTCACTGGCAATCTACTACCACACTTGTGGTTTTATAGACAGCAGTGAAAAGCTAGGAGTCATTGTAAGCGTACTGCTTGCCAGACAACTAAATGGTTTTGCCTACGTAATTACACTACTCCTACTGTAGTATACAAAGAAAGAACAGAAGCTTGAAAACTTCTTTTGTACAGTGCTTTTCAACCACTTCTGATTTTCTATTTTTTTTTTTTTTCCTTTAATGGAGCTTAGGAGTCCTTTATGAAGGATTCCTGCACAGGAGGAAATAGCTCTGTTTTTCTTAGCTAAATACCAATATGTAAATCTCTTTGAAGTAATCTATAGATTCCTAGATATCCGCAAAGCACAGATTAGGAACCATAGGCACAACAACAAGTTCATTCCGCAAGGGACTGTTGTCATTATGGCTTGGTTTCTGTTCCATACCAACCTGTCCCCTGGCCTTTATTCTGTTGCTATTTTGCATGTGTAGGAGGACTACCAGCCTCCCCAAGCCACAAGGCTATCCTACCACTTTCGAACACTTCTATTTTTAAATATGACATTTCTAAATTAACTACTCAGTTGTATCAGATGTTTTGCCATTAAGCAGCAGTTGCAGGTTGACAACAGAGTTGCGGCATGCAAACTAGAAACCTTCTAGGCTTCGTTGGGAAGCCAGACATGCTGAGAATCGCTCATCATCGTTATCTTGCCTTTGCCCTGTACCTGCAGCAAGCTAGCAAGAGCCAAGGGCACCTGTCTGCACAGATGCATTTGCAGCCACCAGTCCATACCGTGTCCCCCACTCTGAGCACGGCTGTCACGCTGTGAAGCGCTGCCCGGTGTACAGACAGCCCTGGCAGCAGGACCCGGTCTGGGAGGAACCCGAGTGTCATTATCCATGGCTTGGGCCAGTCATTTCTGAATCAGAACGTTATTTGTTAGCTTCAGCTACGTTTGTGCCAGAACTGTAGATGTTAGAATAGATTTCTAGCAGTTTTCTTAAAAGCTTTCTTCCGTGTTGCGAGGCAGTGATTCTACGTGCTTGGGTATCGGCATTTGGTCAGAAATTTTGGAATTTTGACACTGTATAACAATGAGAACTGTAAAATGCAGCTTTTAAATGCATCAAAAACCCTGATAATTGCAAGTCAATATGTGTCAGGTACACACTTTTATATTTTCTTTAGTAAGGAACTAAATTCAGCTTAGAAATTTAAGACCGTAACTATTATTCAGTTTAATCAGTCTAAACACCTGTGTGTGACCTAACCAAGGACTACAACCTCCAAAGCAGATTGTCTAATGATAAATATTAAAGGCAAAGTTTGCCTGGAAAAATGTTTTGAAAATAATTGTCCAGGTGCAGGATAGTCTGTGGAACTAAGCAATTTGAATAGATAAATACAATACTGATCGAAAATTCTCTAGATTCCACTGCATTTAAACAAAATTATATATTTTTTGCACAACTATCTGCTGATTTGCAACATCTGGAGGGTCTCGCATTCCACTTAATTTAAAGAATTTCTATATGGGCATGGGAGAGAATCAGGATGATTTATGTTTCTATTAGCTAAACTTTCTAGTACTAGAAACAGTACTCTGCAAATTGTACTAGTCATATTATGTGTTTTTTTTTCTCCTCTCCTTAGGTGTTCTTTCTTTGTTATATAACAAAGCAGTGTCTTCACATGCAAATATTTGCGAAGCACACAAAGGTAGGAAGTGGAAAAACATAAATATTCATCATTCTTAATGAACCATTTATTTCCGCATGCTTAGTTGAGGGTAAATTTACCAAATATGCATAATTGAATGAATTACACCTAATAAGGTGTAAATCTTGTTCAATTTCCATGGCTTTGTAAACATTATCTATACATTTCACAACCAGGAGAAGGGAGGGAGGGCAAAGAGGTGAGGGGAAAAAAAAATTACTCTTGAGGCTCTTGGTGTGAGTACAAAGATTAAATATAAGCTATATAAATAAACATGAGACCATATTAAAGTTTTAATGATTCCAGCTATATATAGCTTTAATTACTATCACATTGAAAAGAGATTCTCGATGATATATTGACTTCCATTTAAGTTTTATTAAAAAGTAAATTGCATTCTGCTTTGGTAGGATTTTTTCATTTGGCTTGATAAGCACAAAAATTGGTGTCAGTGAAAGCATATCTTAGTCTGAAGAAATCGGTATATTGCATAGGTGTCCCAGAATGTAATACGTGCTGGCGTGAGTCGTGCTACAAAATTATCTAGAATGTGTTTCGGAATGAATGAGCAGTACCTGAGCAAGATGGACAGCAGTGCCCATTACTAAGTTGAGGGCAGGAGCAAGAGCATCATATTCTTGAGCAATCAGAAGAATTGCTACTGCATTTTAAAAACATAGTGTCATAATTTCTGCAGCCCCCTATTTATATGTATTAAAATACATAAAAACAGAAAAGATCACAGTGCTTTCAATAACTGAAGTATACGGTCACATACACAGAAGAAACTTGTCTTCCCTTTTGCACCAAAGAATGAAGTGTCAGGCGTCCCAGGCACATCTGAGCAATTATTAGAGCGGCACAATTTATAAAGCGATGAGGGAAATTTGCTCTCCTCCCCTGAAGAGCTTCTTTATCTGGACTGAAGCAAACTACTGCATTTTCTCACTGCCTTATGCACTGTCACGATTTGCTGCATTCTTCCTTTGTCAGGGCCTCTTTCACATTTGTGCTCTGTTCACAGAAGGCTCACCGAGTGACAGAAAAATCAGCTCACAAGTCAATACTTACAGATTTCCCCAAGTGTGCAGAAAGAGCACTAGAGCGTCTTGGAGAGAGCAAGCTTGGCTCCAGCATTTATCAAAAGGACCTAAGAGAAAAGTCAAGCAAAGAATAAATCAAGAAACAACAAAATCAGTTTCCTCGGTCCTCCACAACATTCAAGAGATGGATTGTTTCTGAAAAAAAATTTACAGCAAAGGAAGCGAGAAGGAAACAGATTTGCGCAACAGGATTTCCTGCCAGGAGGCTTCTGTTGCAGCCACTGAAACTGGGTGATTTGATGGCTCTCCTGCTTACAGCAGCACTGAGTATGAGGCTTCTGCCATTTATTAAGTATCCCTGGGGGCTTAAATTTTCTGCTCCTGAGCAAGCAGTTGATAATTTGTAAATATCTTTCTCACATCCAGGAAATTCACAGCATATTTCAAAAGGCATGCATGTAGCTGCAGAAAGAGGAAGGAGCCTGGCGTCTTTTTTTTATTGCTTTTATGAAAGTAAATAACTTCCATAGTTTTGGAGACTAGCAGCACACGACCCCCAGCCTCACACCCCTATCTGTGGATCTCTCCATTAAAGCTCAGGGCAATTTTCTTTCAGCTATTCTCACAGCTGAAAGCGTAACAGATTTGTCTAGTAAAAGCTATTACCTGTTGTACAAACCCTTGCTTTTTTGTTCCCAGACTTCCCCACAAATTCAGCTTTAAGCTGTCATCTCGAATAACAGAGGAAATCCGTTGCTAGCTTTAAAACTTATATTTTGATTTAAATTAGTTCAGCTTATGGCAAGAGAGGCTTATAGAAAATGACCTGTTCTCTAGGTTTAGCTACCCAACACACATATTGGATAGGAAATACTTTTCAAAGAGTCAGTCATGACAACATCGCACCATCCTCCAGGAGACATTGCTGAGAGGAACAACTTCCATAAAATGGAATTCACTACCACCTGCCACGCTGTGTGCAGCCTGTCAGGTAAGACATTAGTGGACATCAAAATTGTAATTACAATTCACTTTCTTCAAGTTTATCTTTCAAGACTTGATAAGCAGTATTCTATCTTCAGCTCACCCGGAAAAAAGCACAAAGAAAAAAAGAAAAAACCCTTTCTAGCATTGGGCTTGCCTATTTATACCCCAGCCCTCCCAAATTAACACCTACTCAGTGGGCACACCTTCAGGAACTTGCTAATCAGATCTCTGATCTGGAGTGCTTTTAACCCCATGCTTGCCTTATACTAAGCAAAAGATACAATGAGTTCTCTCCCTTTTCCCCCTTCTCTTTTATTTAAAAGCTAATTAATCTGTCAGCCCATACCTCCTGTTTTCTGGGTCCAGAAGCAACGTGTCATCCTCAGATGCAACAGTACTTAAATATTACTTAGTCCACAGTAGATACAAATAAATAAGGAAAGTAAATGAAAAAGGTGTTCTAACAGTTTCTGAACATTCATAAAGATTATACAATGAAAAGTAAATAAAAGACGCAGGGAAAAGCATAGACAAGAATATGGCACATCAGTATAAAGCAATAAAAATTTAAGGTATTCATCTGCCTGTTTATGAAAACATATGTTTTAACGCTTCTGACAAGGAAACAGAATGCTCACCATAGTGTAATTGTTAGCATTTTGTCTCTAGACCTCAGCACGGGATGAGCAACCAGGAATGTGTGTTCTAATCACAGCTGCGACCGGCTCTTCTGTGCCCAAGGCCACCAGTTCCTCAGGTGGCCTCGCGGGCCTCCTTGTGGGCCTGCTCTCGGGCCTCAGCACCTCGTGGGCTTTCTGCCAGCTGCTCGCTCCCCTCCTGCCGGTGTGCCACGGCCGCCGTGCCCTAACCGATGTGCTCCCAGTTCCCTGACATGATATTCCTTCATCACCACCTGGGGGCACGGTGGAGATGAGGCAGCGTGTGTTTGTCCAGGCCTTCAATGCCGGCGTGCAACGTACCTCCTCGCAGAGGCAGGAAGTCAGCAGAGGAACCAGCAATTTTCCTGACATCCACTCATGGCTGTAAAATCTCTATTATACAGCATTAGAACATGGCATTTGTGATCTCCCGCTTGCTGGAGGCTACCACACTGACAACAACACGTTTCGGACAGCAGTAAACTGCCTCGGCGCGCAGTCAGCAGTGTTGGCTTAAAGAAACCTCTTGCAACAGGCCGCGTTTTGTTCTAAGCAAATAAGCAGGATGAAGCGAGTTGTTTTTTTGTTTCCTGGGGGCGGATGGTTTGGGGAGGCAAGCGTGGGATCAAAATCTCTGAATCCATGTGCTCATACAAAAAGGAATTTCCTAAACAAAAGATGTGTGGAGCTGTCGTGTTTGATCTCTCAGCTTATACACTGAATGGCTTTTCTTCTCTGTTCTCCTTCGTTGTAAAAACTACAGGGACAAGCCAAGGCTTTCTGTATGTCTTATAGCTTGCCACCTCTGAGCACTACAGTTACAAAAACAAAACTATGGCACTTTCTCTCAGTTACTAATAATAAGACTAAGTGGGATGTTCTGTAGTTTAAAGAAAAACCATGGAGATGACCTGTCTCTCCTGTAAAAGCTTTATCTATCCTCTCTAAAGTGATTCAGTCTGTAACTGGTGCAGCACCATCTATCCCACTGATCAGGCAACGAGATCTTATTTTTATGACATTGCAGTCTGTTTCCAGGACTGTATTTCGCCCCTCAACTCAGCATTGTGATCACGCTACATTTGAAACACAAAGGAGTAGGTGTCGTTGGGTGAGGAAGGCGAGTGTATGTCATTTGTACTGTTTCAAGAACATTTAAAATAAACATAAGTGATGCACAAAATAAAAAGTATATAGCAACAATTTGTTGCAATCTATTTTGGTGTGGAATTTTTGATTACAGAAAACAGCAAAAAAGCAAGACCTGGGAAGACAGATCTTTCATACTCTGGGGAGACTAAAGCCCCCAAATTCTCACCTCATTTTGGAGATGCCAGACTATTCACTATTTAACTTTCCTTCTGCAAAGTGAGGGCAATGAAGTTAAAAGGAAGGTCTGGCATCTCCAAAGGGAGGTGGGAATGTTGGGGATTCTCGTGCTGACCTTGCAGGGTCAATTCTATGTCTGGAAGAAGGCCCAGACAAAGGGATTGGAAGCCTGCAACACAAACTAACTGAGGAAAGGCTGGAGGCCAGTCCTTCCCTGCATAAGTTCAGTCAGCATCTCTATTTCCCATTTACCAAAGATCCACAGCTAAGCAGGAGAGCTTAAATCTCTTCATTGATGTCTTTCACAGGGATGGAGTAGCGATAGGAGGAATCTCTAGGGCATGCAGTTCATTTAGTATCTTAAGAAATGTATGTCCATATGACATCCCTGATAACTGAGCACTGCCTGTGAATTCAGAATCAGGTCTCTGGGGGTTGCTACCTCAGATCCACGATCTAGAACTTAATCTTTCACCCTGCTAACTAGCTGGAGGTTTTCTATGGAGAATATGCAGCAATTATATCTTTGCTTTCTGACTCTAAAAGATTTCATTCTTCTGTTGGAGTGTAGTTTTCTCCTCAGAATGAGAGGCAGGGCATGATATGCTGAATATTTCTTAGAGCCAAAGGTCTGTTCATGGCAGCTGCTGAGCATCCTCGTTTTCTGCTGAAGTCAGTGTAAGTAGTTGGGTAGCATTGGATTTTGCTTGAAGGAAGTGAGTGTAAAAAAATAATTTGCATTTTATATGTAAACCAGAGTCAGTATCTGTATTGACAGATGGAAAATGGTTTGCACTGTGAATACAAATACTGTAATGTGCTCTGTGTTTTATCACATGCATAAGGGATTCTTCATTTCCATTGTTCGTAGAGGGCTAAATCCCACAATGCTTTTCTGATTTTCTACTTCTGCTATGCTGGGACAGACAGCCCATGTCTGGGCAGAGTTCCTGTCCAGTAATTGCACTGGAATACTGTTGTTGTTACGCTAGCACTGCAAGGTGCCAATGCTCCATGCTATACAAAGTGCTGAGCAAAGGATACAGGGTGTATGATTTAGAGCATACAGTGTACAAAGAACAAGGCAGGATGATGTAAGCAGGATGAGAGCAGCATTTATCTGTGCCACTGTATGCATGCATGTGCACCCACACTGAAGGCAGGAGAGCTGCCACAGGAGACACCAAGGCTGCTTGAGTGCCGGTCTGCTTATTCCTCTGAAGTCTGGATCCTCAGCAGCTGTGAGCACGCTGGAGAACTCCAGAATAACCCAGAGTGAAAGCCACTTGTATCCACTGAGGATCTGGTGAGGTATCACCTAGTTTTGTTCTCTCTAGTCACACCACTATGAAACACCAGCTCTTATGAATCTACCAGTCCCTAGAGTGAACATGAAGAGCCCAAGGAGAGAGCTGCAAAGTGCTCTGGTGTCCTACTTTGCCAAAATAGCATAATAAATATGTATGTGGAAAATGGTGGAGATATATTAAAAGGACATCACTCATGATTGCTCTTTCCCTTTGGATCAGTAACTGAACTGGTATCTCTTGCTGGAATGCAAAACATAAGAGTGTCTCTCCAGCTCAGACCCATACATCAGAAAGTGTTTGGGGTCAGAATCAGACCCAGAGATGAAAGTATAAATTAAATTTTTGTGAAGGCAAAAAGAACACCCTGATGTTCTTTTTATATCTCCATATACAGGTAACAGTGATAATTTATCTGATGGACTAGAAGGGCACTTTACCCTTGTGCCAACACTGAGTGCTTTTCATTTTGCCTTATCTTTCTGGGACTCAGTATATATCTCCACATCTACTAATGGATTTACAAATTCATATGAGGGCATGTTTTGCATTCTTGTCCCACCATATTCTTTAGGATCAAAGTACAAATTGTTCTCTTTAGCATGGAAAAAGCACCCAGATATTTTGCTTACTGTACTTCTAATCAGTCTCATACCTGGAGATTGTCTTATACTCCTCCTACTTTGTGCTTTCTTAAGCAGTTGAATGATTAACTGTATATGATAGCAATACAAATGAACATCCAACTGCAAATACAATTACAAGAACTAAACTGATGAATCCTTCTGAGTTATGTACTGGCCATTACTGATGTGTCACACATGAAAAAACATTCAGCCACCATGTGGAGATCAACTCTGTCAATACTTGAGATACTCAAGGAGTGCAAATCATACTTAGACACCATATATAGAAATGATGTGTGATGACACATCCCATCATTTCTATATTGGGTGGGTAGAGGGCAGAGAAGGAACAATTTATCTCTGGGACTTTAGAGGTATTTCACTACTGCAAGGTTTTAGGACTATGATATGGCTTAGGGAGCTATAATTAAGTTTCTAGGATGGGAAATGGAAGGAAACAGTAGGTGGAGTCCTATGCTTGTTCAGTGTAGAAGAACTACAGTGCCATTGAGACCAAAACGTGACGGTGTCCTTCCCCCAGCTGGGGGGGGAGGACCACGTCCACCACTCTGCCTGCTTTGCTGAGCTCTATGGAGAAGTCTCTACTGACTTCTGGGGTCATGCATAGGGACTGTGGGATTACATCTGTGGGAATAAGAGAAAGAAGATTGCTGTTTCATCCTGGAGGTGAAGAGAATGTGACAGAGAAATAGAGAGCTCAGGTTCATGCTTGTCTTTGGAGACTGCTGAGAAGGTGTGTCAATCTGATTCTTCTCAAGTTGGTGGATTCCTTCTGGTTGAAGAAGGCAAAAGGGATCAACCCAGAAGGTGTTATTTGTAACCTGAAAAGATCAGTATTGGTAGAGAGCTATCAGGGTGTGAGTAACTACCACAGACACCACAGAGGAGCCTGTCCCTTATCACCATCACCATCATCCTTTTTGTAGTGGTCTGCTAGGGACCAACATGCTGGAATTCAGGTCTGGCATACCAGAAAATGTCCCTGGTCAGATGCATTAGCAGCCCAACACCTCCTTCCCAGTAGGATGTGCTCTGATGAGTGCACACAACCCCCATTATGGGACAAGGCATCCGTTCTGCTGTATAGATGTGTGTTGAGCTGAGCACAGTTCAAGTGTGGAAGGGGAGAATTTAGGCAGCAGAGGCAGGTGGCTGGTTACATAAGAAAAAGTCGCTGGGGAAGCAAGATGTCCCTGCAGACATTCACTCCTCATCTCTGACATCACTCGCCATTTCCCAGGTTCATCATGTCACTGCACAGGGCCGGGAAGTGAGTAACCGCAGGAACATGACCTCTGTGGGACAATCATGAGAACAATTAATAATGTGTTGGTGAGAGCTTGTCAACGTTGTCCCTCACCTTGCTTCTACTGCCATCTCCTCTAGGCCTGCTGATAGTCTCTCTCGTCAGCAACACCGTGACTGCAGCTGCCTCTGCACTCATTCTAGGGCTTGCGACAACAACTGCCACCTTGCTGGTTCGTGGGAAGAGCATCCTATTTGTGTTTCAGGAGGGCAATTACTGTGGTTCCCATGCACTTTACATGTAGTCCATCTCAAATCCAGCTGCACTTGAACCACTTACAGCATCCAAAGGAGCTGGCACCGCAGTTCTTGGGAACGTCTTATTTCCCTACAACTAGGTGAACTCCTTTCAGTGGCCACATTGTGGGTATCATTTCAGCTGGAAGGACTGCCACACTCACTCAAACTTCCAAGGACCTTAGTCTGGTGTGATTTACTCTCACTCTGAGCCACTGTTTATGATTGTTGATTTAAAACAAAACAAACAAACAAACAAACAAACAGCAACCCTTTCATTCTCCCAGTCCACTTTATGTTCTTTCGGTTCATAATTTTTGAAGTGCCAAGGACCTTCCCCTCTTGTTAAAGAATGTGGCCACAGGGTTAGGATGTCTACAGAGGCTAGCTGTCAGTCGCTGTATTAGCAGGCTTCCTGGAGAAGCCACCTGCCCAGCCAGAAAGAAGGTAAAAAGCTCCACAAACAACCATGTTAGATCTGCCAGGTTGAATAACAAAATGTTGTTCAGAATAGTTCACTGCTACTTTTTGCTTCCAGTACCATCTTCCCCCTTCTTTTACTTCTCCTTCTCCTCCAGTTTTTCCATTTTGTCACTGAAAATTAGCCAGATAAAAATTAAAGCCCTTCACTCATTTGGAAAACAAACAAACAAACAAAAAAAGCCACCAATTCCTTTTTAATGAAAATAATCCTTCCAAAAGGAAGGCATTTTAATCAGAGCGTAAATCTAAAGGAACACTTTGAAATGCCCAACTCAAACTGAGGGTCTAGGCTGGAAAAGCCCTGGTAGGAAGAAGAAAACCTTGAGCTACAGCCTTGTATATTTCTCTCTTTAGGTTCTCATAATGTTCTCAATGCTATACTACTTCAGTATTTCTTAGCAGAGCCTCCGAAGTGACTCAACATACTCTCTACAGAAAGGGACTCGTGTATGCAGCAGTGTTTAATTTTAAAAAAGTTTTTTTTTTTTTTTTAAATGGTTCTTTTGAGATTTGCTATGCCTGCTTAGGCACAGCAGTGTTCCATGAGGCTCTCACCTCTTGCAGATACTGGAGACTTTGCTAAATTGTAAGGCGATTCCTCTCTACTATACAAAATGGGCCGCACAGGCTCATGTCTGTAGAAAATAGGAAAAATTGTAGAGGCTGACATCTCAGAGTTCACGAGCTAGGCGTACACTGTTTTCTGCTCCTGGTAGCAGGTAGTAGGAGACACTGGCTGAAATCTGGAGCAGCTCTGCCTGTAATATCAAACTTTCCTTGCAAACCACTGTAGGAGCAGTGTAGACATTCGGAAAGCCAGCTGTCTCCTAGGCACAGTATCACAGCTCACCAGTGATTTATAAACCACAGTTTATCCATTGGTCCAAGTCACTTACTCCTTCAGAAATGATGGGCTAGAAAAAAAAAGACCTGACCTTATGCCCAGAGAATGGATGCTATTCTTGCTATTTGAGAACCTAGCCATGAGTGGCTGAATCATACAGCCTCAAGCTGCTGAAGAGTAATGGTCACATGAGTTATGGAGTATCAGGAAAATTACTACATTGCCTCTGTGCCTTGTAATGATTATCTAATCATGGCGCTTTCCTGGTGACTACAGGAAATGAAGTCCACTGCTAAGTTAGGTGCCAGGTGGACCTAGTGTTTGAATGAGATAAACTACAGAGGCAAGTGGTTCCAGAACTTGGACTTGGCTGGGTCAATCAGTACGGGCTTCGCTTACAGGACGGGAGTCACCTGAGGGGCACAACCTGTGGCTCTAACAGGAACAGTTGCTCTCCAAATCTGTATCAAGCTACCTTGGTGGACATTTATCAGTAATGCACGACCCCGATGGTGTTTCCCGTTCCACCTCCTGCTTAAAGGCTTCTCGCTCTGCTCTGAGGAGTCACTCTGCTGTGCTAAGGGGCACAGCTTGCCCGTGCTGCTCTTTGCATGGCAGCATTTCTCAGCACTGCCTGGGCTTCCCGTGTGCCACAAAACTTCCCCTGCTGTAAAGTGAGATAACGTCCTTGATAACCATAGTTATTGGAAGGCTTAGTTCATTATGTCTGTAAAGTGTCTGGAGATTGTCTGATACAAACAGTTACAGAAGGACAAAATATAATTATATTAGAAGTATCCCAGACTGAGTTCCCGTGTAGCTTATCTGATGACTCACCAAGGCTCTTTCCTGATGGTAGGTAATGTATGCTTTGGAATTTAAATAGCCCAGTCTAGCCGCAGGTACAAACTACTGCAGCAATGATAAGACTTTGCAGTGAACACCCGGTTAGGCAGCTAGCTGCACGTGAAGCCAGACAAATAGAAGAGCCCCATGAGTTACATGGGAAACATCACTTGATAACACTGTTTACCACTCTGGAGTATTAATTGCATGGAGCATCAGGCCTTCTGACTCTAAGGAACACCGTAGGATCAAAAAGTGATGTTAGCCTGAGGCCGAAGAATTGTTTGCCAGGGAAGCCCAGTTCTGGGTTTCACCATTTCTTCATCCCCTCATTAAGATGAAAGCGCAAGGTGGAGAGCACAGCTACTGAGCTGGGCCTGTGCCAAAACTCTCAGAGGCTGGGGGGGGGGGAGAAAAATTTTCACAGGCTTCCAGTAGCTTGGGGGCAGGCACAGAAGTATGTGAGCTAATAGGAAAGGGACTCTAAGTAGCACCCCCCTGCTGCAAGCATTTAACCCCATGCAGACTCCAGTTCCATGTTGCACAAGAGTGTTTGTTTTAGACAGACTTGTTCTCGCCTGGTTAAAACCAGCACATCTGTCCTAAGTCACACCCTTATTCTTTCCCTTGAAAGTAAGGTGCAGCTCCGTGAACTCAGCAGAGATGGCTCTTGTAGGCAGGAATAACGCTACATACCTCGGGTTCTGTCCTGCAAAGGCTGAGCCCAGGCCGTCTGGCCCTTGATGCTTTTGTGCTTCTTCAGCAACTGCTCCCTCAGGTTTCTCCCATCACGCACGGCCTTCCAGAGCCCTTCCAGGCTTTATACGCAGCCTTAGACTGAATCCTAATGAATCAGGAAAGGAGCTGTAGGCAGTATCCAAAACATAAGCAAAAGGCAGCATCCCCAGCCATGTGGCACTAGCTAGGGAGAGGGAGGTGAGAGGCAGCTTGGTGCTCATTGCTTGGTGCTTTTTTGTTTATTTTGTGTGTTTGTTGGTTTTTCCAGACATCTTTACTTAGTGGCTTTAGTTTATCTACTGAGATGGACTGCACAGAGAATGAAAAGTGTTATATTTGGGCAGCACCAGGGGTAAAGACAAGCCAAGGAATTTGGATAAAGCTGCACTCAGCAGTCTCTTTTTACTACTCTGTGCTATACTTGCTTCTTTTTACACTAAGAAGACCAGCTTGCAGGTTTTTAAATAGCCAGCTTGTAGTTGCTGTTAGAAATAATCTTTTTCATTACAAACCTTCCCAAATCCCCTGAAAAGAATACATACCCTTCAGAAGATCTCATCACTTCACCCACAGTCCTGGATGAGATGATAAGGGCTACTGATGCTGGTAAAATAAGGAGAGGTGATGGTGGATAGCCTGCAATAACTGAAAGCTTCAGTGGTTCAATCAGAGTTATTTGCTGCAGGTGGGATCCTGCATAGTTAGGCTCTGACTGGGGCCACTGTGACCAGCCCCATGTGCTAGGCAAATCCCATCCCTCCCAGGTTCCCATCTAAATGCACAATGCAGACAAAGACTATGATAAAAAAAGAAGGCTTATAATCCTCCCTTCTTTTTTTTTTTTTTTAAATTTATTTTGGAAATGAGGAATAGAGGTCCATGGAAATAAAGTATTTTGCTTGAGGTCACAGTGCTTATACCAGAGATCTGCATCTCCTACATCCCAGCCCAGTCTTCCAGTCACAGCATCTTCGTTCCTGCATGGCTTAGCAGAAATCCATTTAGAACAGGTATTGTCAGACCGCTGTTTGCATACCGCCGCTCTTGTACACAGAGGACACCTTATGGAAGCACTTGTGGTGTGCAGACCTGTTGCAAGTTCAGGGAAACAAGGGTGTTAATGAAGTAACAGTTCCTACTTAGTACCAGCAGGTCTTTAGGCGCAGGCGTGAGCGCAGTGCTCCCGCAGTGGGCTGCTCCCAGCCCTCGGGATCCACCCTGGCCCAGCTGCAGCTCCTGACATGCTCCATGCATTCCTCCAAGCAGAAGATGAAAATATCAGCGAGACGGCCTCCTGCTCGTTTTTGGAAGCTAAGCCCTGGTTATCATGGTTATCCCGTGCAGCCACAAGTCTCAGTGCACCCAGAGTCTGCACGGCCGGAGCCTCCGTGCAGAGGGAGGAGGCTGCGGGCAAGTGTTTGCCCGGGTACCGGGCTTCTGGGCTGACTAAATGGATTACAGCGTGCTTGTGCCTGTCCTTAGGGCATGAAGGAGCACTGGTCGTCTTTCTGATGATCAGAAAGGGAATCATGTTGCTCCACTGATGACAACGGGAGAGGGTCTCAGCTATACCCAAAGTGTGGTACTGAATGCAACATAGCTAGGCGTGCTACAATGCTACTGAAACATTGCTAATTTGGAGCCCAGTTCACCAAAGTGCTTATGCAAGTGACTAAGTGGGCAAGACTTTCAAAAACCTGATTTACATCCACTCATCAAACATCCTGCTTTGTCAGCCGTAGGCACCGCTTGCTCCCAGCCTCGCTCATCCCTGCATATCCCAGCCATATAAATAGATGGGGCACTGCAATGCATGGCACGCTCAGCCTAGCTGTGGGGGTTGCTGCTCTCCTGCTCTCCATGCAGCCCGGAGGGAGCTGCCCCACTGAGAGGCAGATCTGGGAAAGCTTGTCGTGACCTGCTCTCTTCATCGAGGCGCTTGTCCGCCCGTGGAGCTCAGTGGGAGCTCACTCGAGGAACCGTGCCCTAGGCCAGATCCTTCTAGCTGTGAAGGATCAGGTAACCTTAGTTGTAATCCTAAAACTCGTTTAAAACTTTAGTCACTTCAACATGCTTCTCTTATTCCTGAAAGCCTCCTTTAGGATTTCAGCTTGCTAGAGCTGAGCTCTGTGACCTGAAGTAGAGGAATTTAGAAGCCAAAGCAAGTTGTCTCTGACTGTCACTAAGTCTGTGGGTTTAGACAGTTCTCTGTCCCAAGAAACAAACACGGTTCCACACATTTCATAGTGAAGTTTCTCAACCATTTTTAAGGGGTTTACTGACACCATCTTGAAAAAATCCCCAGACAATCTTGTGTTGCTTTTTTTTGAGAAATTGAACAAAGCAAAGAATTATTTGCAACAAACAAGAACTAGACTAAATTTTGAAGGTTTGTCCATTCCTCCTTTCCCCCACATCTGTTTCCTTATCTGCATGCAAGTATAAATTTGTTGGTTCATTTTTCTGGATCATGAACTGATGCCCTTTGAACTACAAAAGGGTTGCATGTTGAATAATATTTCTCTGTCAATTGCTGCCAAAAGCTGCAAAGAATGAAATTCCTTCTCCATCGGAATCCTTCTCCATCGGAATCCATACAGTGTTATTGTGAACAATCCTATAGGAGCTTGAAAGCAGACAGAATTGTACAGAGTGGTTCAATTAATTTATAAACATCTTTCATGCTTTTAAATTTCTACTGGATTTTTCTATTACAACTTTTTTTCCTACAAGTCCCAAGCAATTTGACTGTCAGAATCTTGTTTCTGCAATTAATCTCAGGCATTTTCAAATTATTTGTCCTTCATGAAGAAATGAGAGAAAAGTAACTGCTGTTTTCAGGTGTCCTGAAATTTTTCTTCAGATGATTTGCTGCCCTGTGAAAAATGTGGCCAGGATCTCCGCACAAGGCATTGAAAACTGGACAGCATTATAAAGAGTAATTAAAAAACATCAAAACCAGGCAAAGAACCTTAAGAACTTGTGAGGAAGAGGAAGGTCTTCCCCGGCGCAGAGAAGATGAGCAAACAAACATTTCTCAGCACCGCTTCCCCGGGGCGTCCAATGTGAGCGTGTTTTCTGCAGCGCGGCGCCTTATCGAGAGCATTCCAGCCTGCCCTGTTTGCCACTGAAACCGGCCCGGAGTGGAAGTGCCCTTGCAGCCAATGAGTGATTCAGGCTAATTGGGAAAGGCAGGTGGAGCAGGTAAGTCACCTCTAGCCAGGAAGGTATAAAAGACACTTGAAGCACAGCGGTGCGGCCACTCGTACACAGGAGCTGTCAGAGGTTGCTTGTCTTGCCAGACCTACCCTGCTTGGAAACAATTCAGAAAGCTACTGGGAGCTTGAACAGCAGAAGAAGGCTTGTAAATACAAAAGACTCTGAGCCAAAGACTATCCTCTGGAGAGAAGACTCTTCAGGGGTAGAAATCAAGAGCCCAGAACATGCTTTTCTCCTTCTAAACTGCCCTCTGAACAGGTATTTATAGACTTTAATCTGCTGTACACCTCTTGCTGTCTGTTCAGTAGCTCTGAGTTAAAGATACCAGCAGGGAGTCGCGTTACAGGACAGCGCTGGCCACTGGCTGAGCCACGTGTTCTCTTTTGTCTGGTTTTATGGCACGGAAAGAAGTTTTCTCGAACTCGCTGAGAAGTGAAAAGTGCTTAAGTCCTTAGGTTTGAAGCTGCGTGCATGTGTCTCTCCTGACTGGGTTAGTTGTTTAGTGATGTTCCCAAAGTTTCTGGAAAGCCCAGCTTGTCAGAGGTGTGAACAGCTGCAGGGTCTGAGGAAGAGCAGTGTGACCGTGGAGGTCTGAACAATTAAAGGTATTGTCTCGTATTAATATAATCGTGTGATCGTGTAGAGAGAAAAAAAAAAAAAAGCTGAAGAGAAAAACCAGGATTCAGCGGTACAGCAGCAGCGAGTGTTAGCTGCTGCCCAAACCCACTTTACCTTTCCGAGCGGCAGAGCTACAGCACTGCCCCGACAGCCGAAAGAAGCAGGCAGAGGTTGACGGGTGCGGAGTGGCAGAGGATGGCTTTGCGCTGGCTTTCCCCCGCCTCTGCTCTGTCCCCTGCTCTTTGTGTCTTCCCAGTTTAAGTCAATTACCCGTGTGATGTCTGATCAAGGTGCCACATAACACCGAGATGTTGATAAACAAAGCAGGTTCTATATTTATCGAAACTAACACATACCCGTGGTGTCACGATCATCTTGAGTAAAGGGAAGGTGGGGACAAAAGATTGTATATTGATTTAAAAGCACCTGTTGTGAGCAAACTTCCTCAAGCTTACTATCAGGATGCTGCTGTTGCTAAACAAGGCTCCCCCTTTTTGAGGTTACCTTCTGCTATGAGTTTTGCTGCTCATAATTTCTCCAATTTGAGGGCCTGCACAGACCTGGGCATAGGGGGTGGAGTTCTGCAAAACAGAAGATTTAGTAACAAAACAAAACAAACAAAAGAACAAAGCAGAGGCTTTCCTGTGTCTTTGTGCTAACCGAGGCTTGGATTTGTAATTCATCGGCATCGGCCAGATTGTGCTAAAAAATGCGTGGTGAGCTGTAGCCAGAAAAAAAATATACATAAAACAAGTATTACAACTTGCTGAAAAGCGCTGATAGTCTGACTGCAACTGAAAGTTTGGGGGGGCTTCATTTAGAATACGAGAAGAAAAAGAAGGAGGTACTTAAGCCAATAGTCGCTTTAACTATTGATGGCAAAATTTTCTTCTGTAGGTGTAGTCTGGGTACTTAACGTTGGCTTTGGCAGTGCTAGCTGTGATGCGAGAGGGGGGAACACTTCATTCTTACATAATGGAGACATCTTTGTGAAACGTTAGGGATATGTGGTCTTTCTGATACCTGGAATCAGCCTTTTTTTTTGCTTAAGACCAAGTTTGCAGCCTATGTTGTTGAGCCACTGCTGGATTGACTGGAGACCTATAATTACAGCAGCAATCTGAACGTTTCTGACTTGTGTTGGGAGATTTACCAATGACAAAGAATCAAGCCTAGCCAGTTCAGTGACACATCCCCCAAAAATGTTCCCCAGGCATACAGCATCATGGCCATTGCTGAGAATTTCCTCCAGCTAACCGCTTTCAGGTAAAAGCGCTCAATATCTGAAAAGCCATATATCTGATATCAGAGTGTACGCAAGGCTGCATTTCTAGCCTAAGATAACTAGAATTCAAGGTAATACTCAGATTGCTGAAAGGGCTGGAGTAACTCGGTTGTAAATCGGTTTGCTGGAACTGGCGTATCAGGCATGGAGCTCAGGGCTCCTGCTTGCACACCCCAGGAGAGCAGAAAGCAGATGGCAGCACACAGCAAGGCCTGGGCCGTGCTGGCGCTCCTGCAGGGCTGAGGACAGGGAAGAGCTGCGCCTTCCTACGGAAAACGGAGCAACAAGGAAGCGCTGGAGAATTCCCCTTGCTCTGGCACAAAGGCCGTTTCCTCCAACGGTTCTTTTCTTGCTGTGTCACGGTGACAAGATAGCTTCTCGTGCTGCTTGGGCACAGAGGGGGGCAGAGGATAGAGCAACCTTTGCAAAATATCCGCGTTTCCTCACCTCCCTTGGGTCCCGCTGCCGATGGAAAGAGTTCAGATCCCACCGCATGTCGACAGCACGACACAGCATCGTCGGTGGTGCCTCACTGCGTGCTAGGCAGCGTGCAGAACCATGATGCGGTGCCCAAAGCTCTGAGCACACTGAAGAGGAGAGCGTCACCCCTCTGCTACCTCCCCAACTGAACGGTGTTATCTGTCTCTTAGGCCTTGCTCATGCTGCCACCATAATATCTGAGTGCCTCCCAGCCTAATAGACTGCTATAGCGAGGTCCCTGCTTGACCTCATGGAATCTTCTGCTCTCCTCCCTGCTCAGGTGTCGGGGAGCACCAGCTGGGGTAGGTTTTTTATGAGTTTTCTCTGCCCAGAGCGAGGCATGTTTGGGGAGTGCCTGCAGCCGTCTGTGATGCCAGGGTGATTCTGGTGAAAAGGCTTTGGCTGGACGGCGGATCTCTGCTGCTTGCTTGCCTCTTTGCAGGTTGTTCACCTTCACCTTCGGCATGCAGCTTCGAACAGGCTACGTGTTGTTCTCAACTCTAGCAGGGGTCTCTTCCAGGCTCAGGATGCAGTGGAAGCCATGAACTTGCTCTTTGGTCCTCTTACGGGGTTAGAGACAGGTCTGGTGATGGGCATCTTCACGCTGTTTAAAACTAAAACTGTGGTTTTCCTTCTCTTCCAGAGTCTCCCAGGGCTCTTTTTATTTCCCCGGGCTCCGTCATGTCGTGTTTCACCCAGCTGTGGCACTCAAACACACCGGACTCTCCCACCAGCCCAGTCCCCGCGTCTCCAAATGAAGTCCCCATCCCCATCAGCCCCATTGTTATCACCTCTCCAGGAGAAAACAAGAGGAAAGCAAGGTCCCCAACCGACAAGCCAGGCTCTCCAAACCCGACATCTCCAAAGCCAACCTCCCCTGTTGAATGTTCCATTTGCTTCAACACCTACGACAACACCTTTAAGACACCCAAGCTGCTGCAATGCTCCCATGTTTTCTGCCTGGAGTGCGTGGCCCGCCTGAGCAAAGGGCTGCCCCCAAACCACCCAGAGGACCAGCTCCCCTGCCCCTTCTGCCGGCAGCTGACCAGCATCCCTCTGGAAGGTGCCCCAGCACTCGAGACCAGCAAGGAGCTCCTCGCCACGCTGCCCCCTGAACTCCAGCAGGAGAAGGTGCTCTGGATGGAAGGGACCAAGCTCTGCTGCCGTCAGCCATCTGACGACCCCGAGAATCCAGACTCGTGCATCTCCATTGATGTTGCCATGAGCAAGCCGGAAAGTCCGGAAGCCCCCCCACCAGGGCTAGCGGGAAGGCTGTCCCGCTGCGACATGTGTGACGACTGGAAACGCATACTCCTCCTCTCCGCACTGATCATCATCCTGTTCTGCATCATTCTGTGGCCGGTCCAGTGCGCCCTGAAGACGGGCAACCTCCGCTGCTTCACAAGGACTGTCGCAATGAGCAGGCCAGAATATCTCCCCCCGAAACACACCACGGCAGCCCCACCTGTGACACAGCTCCCTTTCCAGTAGCAGCCGGGCAGCCCCTTGCTGCCATCGAGCAGGGTGCGTTGGGGGGCAGGAGCAGGGCACGCTGCCCGCCGGCATCCCTCGGCGTGCCCGCAGACCCTGCGCTCCGTGCGTTTGTTCCGCAGCCGCGCTTGGACACGTGCATCCGCTTCCAGGAGCTCTGCTGAAACGCGTGCACCTGCCAAGCTGTCTCCAGCCCAGGAACGCTCCCAGGAGCTGCTTCAGCATCCTGCTGCCAACTCCCCGTGGGAACCAGAGCCTCGAAAGCTGTTGCAAAGGTGTGATGGGCAACAGCTACGTTTCTAGGACTGTTTGCCTGGAGTGGCACACGGCCTTGGCTGGAGACCAGACGGCAGGGGGTGTAGTTCCTTCTAACTGCCTTGGGGAATAAAGGGCTGTTGTTGTTGTTTTTGTTTTTTTTTTTCAAACTGAAGGATCTACATGATTATTCCTAAGAGGAGCTGGGTTTGGGAGGGTAAAGACATGTCAAACTTGTATAAGCAGATGAAAAGTAACCTTATGCTGGAAACATTTCAGTTGTGTGTTCAGTCCTGGAGGTGTTAAATGCTGCCTCCTGCTGACAAAACACAGATCCATCCCTGCTGCTCACCTGAGCTGTTACCACCAGGATGAGCTAAGGCACCACTGAAATTTTGAACTCGCTGTGAGCACGGGGTGAGCTCCGATAGGCACACCAGCATAACGCTGCCCCTCAGTGAACTTCATTCACACTTCTCCCAGGCAAACTGTTGCCAAAATGACAGAAGTTCCAGCTTTTGACAGCTTTACCCTCCTAATCTTAAAAGGTGTCAGTATTAAGACACAGGCCAGTTGCTTACACTATTTTTATTTAATGCAGTGATCTTCTGACAGCGATTACTAAAAGTCTTCATGAAGAAGGCGGCTTACAATTAAATCTTGTTTATTCAAACACATGGATGTAAGACAGGATTGTATGCAAGTACCATACGTGTATGTATTAAATTATGTTTTATACAATGCAAGGTGTCAATTTGTAGCATTTACTCCGCATTTCCCCTCTTACTTGCAGTTGGAGGTGTTCACTCAGCAGTCCCGAGCCCGGCTGCATTCCAAGGCCATGGCAGCCACACAGCGGTGGCACCTCTGTGCTCTGGCCCCGTGCATCAGCTGGCCCAGCGCTGCACAATCCTGCACTCGTGGAGAGCTTTATCCTGTAAGTTCATACTTACTGCCATCTAGGCGGTGCTGTCCCAGGTGCAGCTGCCCCTGTATTTACCTGATTTGACCTGAAAAAGGAGAAGCTGCAAAGACTGCTCATCTTTTGCTTCCCAGCTGGATGAAAGATGTTTCCAGTCTCACTTTCTAGCAAATCTGATTTGAAATAAAAAAGGCTGAAGCAACGGCAGAAGTAACCCAAGTCTGTTGCTATGCAAAACTTCTGGAAAGCTGCTTTGTGCGCTGTATCTGCAACACCTTCGCTGTTCAGCTGCAGGCTGGTATTATCTGCGCCAGCCACATGGCTGCAGGAACTACTCCAGGCACTCTAACAACCGCCAGAGGCACTGGGCTTGACAGGGATTCTCCCTTGTATCATCCCGTCTGTTCCCCAGTGCTTGCTGCTGGAAGGATATCTTCACAGCACCAACCTAAGTGTGTTCCTGGAAAAAGTGACTCACCAAGACTTAAGGCAGAGAAGGCACTTCCATTTTGCACAAGGTGCATTTGAGACTAAGCTCAGCAAATTGACGCTAGTAGTAGAAGTGCTTTGTCACGTACATCTTTGTTATCGCTCAATCCCACTGCTGCGACCTAAGGGCAGGCGAGAGGGAAATATCATCTTCAGCACAATAGCCTCATAAAATCTATTGTTGTGGTAGCAAACAGTGAGCACAGTGATGTTCTCACAGTTCCAACCATTCCTAGCAGTCTGTCACAGCATCCTTCTGGGGACTGTCCCCCTGCACTTCCCCTTCTCACCACCTACTTGGGAGCAAAGGCTGAAGGTGTAGCTAACATGCAGCTGAACCTCTCACTCATGCATAGTCAAAAGAAAGAATCAAAGCAAGTGGAAACGGCCCCAAACAGTAGCATTTGGGGATGGGAGACATTCAGGAGGAGGCCCCATTGTCCACACCAATTGTCACTCCATCACTTTCCCAAAGAGCAAACCACTTAAAAAAGAAAGAAGGGGAAAAAAAAAAAAGCCTTGAGAATATTCAACATTTATTAAAAGTGCAATAAAAATAAACAGTTCTCCTGTCCCTGTGACAAGGGACCAGGAAGACCAGCCAGGAAGTACAGCCAAGGTATGTCATTGTGCTTTTGTTCAGCCCCTTCTGCTCGACACTCGGAGCCAGCACCCTGGGCACCGATGCCCCCGAGCATGCAGAGGGGCAGCAAGTCTGCCCGCTCCCAGAGGCCTTGGAGGACTTCGGCATCGGCCCCACGCACGCTCCAGAGCTTCAGCACTGGCACTCAGGCCCAAACCCCCCCGAGAGAGCACTTTCAGACACTGATGTATCCTGCAAAAAGGGGTTCGTTGGCAGGGCTCTTTGCAGACCTCAGGGCTGAGCAGGAAGCCCTGGTAGTCACAAGTCAAGACTTATCAACAGAGCTGGAATATTCCACTCAATAACACACATCTCCATGGCACTGGTCAAGCCATAAGCGCTCCTACAGCACCCCTACTCAGCAGACACAGCGCTTGCCTTGTCATAGAGTTGCAGGGGAAAAAAGAGGTCATACAGCAAGGTAACGGCAGAGCTGCGTCAAGCTTAGAGGGGCCCAGCTCTAAAAGTTCAGCTCAGTCTGGTATCCTAGGGTGTGTTACTCGCTCGGCATGGCTAAAAGCACAGCGCGCAGTCAACGCTGCTTTCCTACTCTTCAGCACCCTTCAGCTAGGTGGGATTTCACATAGCTCAGCATTCGGACCCGCACCAAGGTGAAGATGCTCACCTGCATCCCCAGCTCTGCTCTGACACCCAGCTGCAGAGCAGCCAGAGGCTCTCGGGCACGCGCACTCGCCTGCTGTGCGACAGCAGCAGGGATTGCATAGAAAGCTAGAACTGGTGCAGCCGAAAGGAAGCATGAGGAGAAGAATCAGAGGCACAAATACCCGGGTCCAGGCAGTGCTATTTCTCACCTTCACAGGTAGCAAAGTTACTCCAGGAATCAGTCTAGAAACGCTTCTAGCTTGGAAATGATTGACCTAAAGAAAACACTGAAGTGCACTAATACTTTACTAATGCCCTAAGTGGGCAACCCTGGGAAAGCTCCTAAACAAATAGTCATTTCCATTCTTTTAACAATTTGCATGTAAAAAATAAGAATCTTAAATTAAAAAAAAAAAAAAAAAATTAAAACTGAGCCTTGATGCCCAATGAATGTCCAGAGGCACTTCCACATAAATATCAACCTACTGATACAGGGGAGACCGGGAGAAGATCCTTCTCAAGCATAAGTTAGGTCAAGGCATGTTCTTAAGGCGCAGACTCTGCTTGTTTCTTACAGTCAGCTTCTTAATTCCTCACTGAATCCAAGGTGCTTGGGGAAGGCAAAAAGGGCAAAAAACCATTGTCCGCAGTTGCAGCACGTGGAAAGGGTGGACGTAAACACTGTAAATCCTGCAGTCCAAAACACGAAGGAAGAAAGAGGGCATGGTTTATAACTGAGAGGAAAGCGCATCGATATGGCACAGAGCTGAGATACTCCCGGCATGCAAAGTCTGTCCCTGTTTGTGCGTGTGGTACACGACCTGTTCTCACAGCCTGACAGCTTCCTGACATACCACTATTAAAAGCAGACCTCTCCCCTGCAGGGCTGGTAACATTTTTAAAACAAGCATGTTTGCCCGTTGAGATCTCATTACCCCATTTCTCCCTGTTCTGCCACCAGCAGCTGGCCACAGCCGCATCTTTAGGTTCCATCAAGTTTCACCAAAGTGTATTTGGCTTTCGTGATGCAAGCAGAGCCGCAGAGATCTGCGTGTGCTGAGCTGAAGACAACCCAGGTCAAACTCAATGTAAACAGGCTGCAGTGACACTCAGTTAATCAAGGGAAGCATTCCTACCTGTACAGCCTCCATACAGCTCCCTCGGCTCCTTTATCGCCCCGTATTACTCATCCCTGAAACCTTTGGGCTTTTGATGTTGAGGTTCTCATAGACGGAAGCTGACTCATCATCAACCCTGTCAAGAAACAAAGCCTCGTTATGCACAGCCTTGCTGCTCTGGATCTTTTCCCAGAGGCAGGCGGCCAGTCGGAAGCAGGTAATGGCCCAGACAAGCTCCCTTTTCCCTCCCCAGCCCTGTCGATAGGCAGACGCTGGCCCACCCGCTGTCCTCAATCCCCGTTCTCCCACTCTCCGGCAGGGCTGTCCCTCCAAGGTGCAAATCCACCTTGGGGACAGAGCCTTGAGCCTTCCTCCTCACGTCAGCCTTTCAAGGATGCAACCTTCCTGCAGGATCAGTCCATACAGTGCCTGGTTTTTCCTATTCTTATTTTTTTTCCTACATACCCCGTTTCTCTGGATTTTCCAAAATCTAACAGAAGGAAAGTTTCAGACTGGATGTCAGGAAAAGATTCTTCACTGAGAGCACTGGCATAGGCTCCCCAGGGACACGGTCACGGCACCGAGCCTGTTGGAGTTCAAGAAGCATTTGGACAATGCTCTCAGACTCATGGTCTGTATTTTGGGTGGTCCTGTGTGGAGCCAGGAGTTGGACTCCATGATCCTCGTGGCTCCCTTCCAGCTCGGGATATTCTGTGATTCTCTGAAAGGGCCACTCCAAAGGCCAGACCCAAGCACCTCTAAAGCAGATCCGACATCCAGCACCGAATGCAGGATGCCTCTGGAGCTGGCAGGACCAGCCGTTTAGAGCTCACCTCGTTCAGCTCAGTCCCTCGCACTCCTCCCTGCCATCATTTATTCAGAGCTCCAGTTTCACTCAAAGTCAAACATTTTAAACAGGACATGTTTCCCTCAGTCCAGAGGGGAAGCTCCCAGCTGGCCACATCCAGCTGGAGGCAGGAGCTTCACAATGCCAGCGAAGGATGCAGATCTGGCTTGCCTCGCCTCAAATCGCGAGGTCTTTCCACTAGTATGCCTCAAGAACAGCGGCTGCAGCCACCACGGGGCACTGCGAGCGCAGCAGCACCTTCCTGCCCCTCCTGCCCCACTGCACCGGCGCTGCCGGATACCCAGGGAAGATGCCCTGTTTCCTTCCTTCCTCCTCTTTTCTCCAGTTGGATTTTGCATTCCGAGCCCCTGCACTGCAGCAACAGCACGTCTGTCTCCACTTGAACGCCCACTCCTCTGCTCCTGCCTAGCCTAGCCATCCCGCATTTCAAATCCAGCACAGGAATTCAGGGTGCCCAAAAGCTCTGCTATTATATAAATGACATATGTCCCTACCCACCCACCTTCAACTTATAACCCCCTCCCCATCACTCACTGTATCCCATTACTCGGGACAAGAGGGCAAAACATCATTTGGGGTATTTTATCTCTACTTATATAAGGAGCTCACGCCACTTGGCACATGCTCCCTCTCCACATGGGTGTGAATACACCTCCCTCTGCTCTCCTCTTTTCTTCCTTCACATTTTGCTGTAAAAATCCCTCCGTGGCTGCAACACTATTCCACTCTCTAGCAGCCCAGAGCAAAGGCTGTGGGGCTCTAGGCACTGAAGGCTGGGTCTGTGTCCCACTTTCTTTTCCAAAGCAGCTGCAAAAATCTAACCCACGAGCAAGGTGGGCTGCTATCACCCTGCTGACAGTGTGGTGGGATCACCTGCTTATTTTGAGCCATTCCCATTTGACAGCCACGAACAGGCTGGTCAATTCCTGTTACAGGAATTCTTAGTCCCGGCAGAGACATCCAGCTTACACAGATTGGGCCCGTGGTGATGGGGGCTGCCCTTTGGCTCTGCCTTTTTCCATAGGAGAGTATCCGATATTCAAGTAGTCTCGCTCTTTCCTTTTATTCCTCTGAAAGAGAAAGCAAAGACATTAAAATCCCACTCAGCTGATGCAGAAGAAAGCCTCACAGGGTCCCATATGCCAGCAGGGAGCAGTGGGTGTGGGTTTATTTCCACGTGTTCAGGGCAGTATTTGTGTCCCAGTGCGAAGGCGGGAGGGGAAGTGGTTGTGGTGCTGGTGTGCACCTCGTTCTGCCCTTGCATTTCCAACCAGGAACAGGACTCACCTGTTCTTCTTCCAACCTCTTCTGCTCAGCCTCAATGAACTGTTGGACAGCCATGTAAACGAACTTGTACTGTGCCTCCGTCTGCACCATGCCCGAACGCTGCCTGCGTACCATCTGGATAGTTTTGGGGATGTCAATATCACAGTCCAAACCTGCTCAGGAACGATAAAGTGAGATCTGGGGAGTGGCAATTAAGTTGAAAAATTATTTATGCCTGTCACCCTTATGTGATTTAAGAAATAGGCATAACCACTGCTGAAGAAGGTCCACCTGCCCAAAGGCTCCTGGAGCAGACCCAGAGCTGACCATGGAGAGTGCTGCAACAGCTCGAGAGCTTCAGGGAAGGTGGCAGCCCTCCCACACAGCAGGGTTTGGGGGAATCATTTCCAAAAGGGCTACTGAAGTTACACCCTTACCGAGCCCACTTCCTCCGCCCCAATAAGAGAGGGTTGCCCAGGGAACCTTGAAATGCTGGCCCCATTGATGCCAACGAGAAAACTCTCCCAGGCTGTGTGGCCAAAAGAATCTCCCCTGCTAGAGGGCTGTCCGTGTGCACACCCACTTGGGGCTGGTTCACAGCTCGTCACTGCAGGGATGGAGCTCCATTTCTTGGCCCACAGAGAAGTGAGGCACTGGCCATGCTATAAAAGCCCCTCTCACCCCACATCCAGACCAAGCCTGTGCCCTGACTGAGTTAAACCCACTGCTGGGAGATCATGGACCCACTGCTTGCACAAGAGCAGGGTTATCCCATAACTGGTCAGAGTCAGGCAAACAGTGAAAGCCGCGAGATAGACATGGAGACGTACCCTGCCTGTGGATAATATCCACCAGAATGTCTATCACTATGATGGTGCCTGTGCGTCCTATTCCAGCACTGGAGAGAGAAAAGGAAACACCACTGCAGGAGGAGCCTTTCCCCAGTCAGTCAGCCCAGCTCCCACTCTCATCCACATCCCTGATCCATCCCGGATGGATTTGCAATGACTGCTGTAAGACAAGCCTAGGCAAAAGCTGAGCCCTCAGGAGACCAGGGTCTAGCAGGCTGCAGCGGAGCTAGCAGCTCCAGGTCAGGGCTGCTGTTCCCCTTGCTGTCACCAGCGAGGCTCTGGAGGAGGGCTGTATTTCCATGTGTGCACACCTGTATCAGCTCTGTTTCCCAATTGCCCACCACCAGTTCGTGTGATGACCCAGCTGCAGGTAACGAAAGGAAGAGACACACACTTTTGTTCCCCATCCCCACGGCACTGCCCCACTGGTTCGTACCTGCAGTGCACTATGATCGGCCCCGTGTCTGGAATGCTTCGCTGTGCCCGGTTCACTTGGTCCAGAAAGCTGAGAACCCCTCCTGGTTCGTTGGGCACCCCATGGTCTGGCCAGCTGAAATACTGATAGTGCTTCACCACCCGGGGACGCTCATCCTGCGGGGAGCAGAGACCCACCGCCTGGTCAGAAGACCCCTTCTACCAGGGGGCTTCTCCCTCCCTTCTAGTTAACGAAGCTGGGGCAAAATGGCCCAGAACTACAGCAGTGGGACCATTAAGTAATAACCAAGAGAAGCCCCATTCCCCCAGGGCTGCAGCACCAGCCCTTTCCCACCAGCGTGCAGACAGCAGCAGAGGACTCACCCTGTCCATACGCACGATCTCCAGCTCCCGAAGGTAGTAGCCCTGGGCCTCACGCTCGCTGACGTTTCGCACGCAGATGCACCCGTACTCCTTGGTGCAGCCCTTGTCTGGCCAGTAGCGGAAGCATTTGTTCTGCAGCAACACGGGAGAGCCGCTCGTTAGTGGGGAGCTGGGGGCTGGACCCCAAACGCCTCGCCCAAGGATGCTGCTGTGCTCAAGGGGTGAGCAGCCCTGCTGTAAAGATGAACCACGTGTGCAGAGCGTTTCCTCGAGCTGTGCTGGGAAGGGCCATTCCTACGAGAAGTGATGCTTGAAGGAATTTCTCTCCTCTGCTAGCCCCAGCCCCATGCAGGCGTTGCTTTGCCAAAGGTGCAGTCTTGTCACGCAGCACCCGAGCTGCTGGTCTGGCTGTTCCCTAACTCCTGAGCCAAATCTCCATCCTGAAGGGGAACGCAGTCTGCCAGCACCCCTCGTCCTCCAGCCCATCCCCTCCCTGCTATGGTGGCTTTGCCAACACAAAAGGTGGCTTGTGAGCGGAGCTACCCCAGTGTGGCTTGAGAGGCAACACCTTGAGCTCACTTCTGCATGAGGCTGCTGAGAGCACAGCCTCCCCTTCTTCCTAAGCTAGTCCCAACCATAATTAGCCCCTCTCTTTACCAGGGAAGGGCCCCTCGCATCGAAGCATGCACAGGGCGTGCACAGATAGGTCCTGCAATTACTCTCCTCCCTCACACCGCTTGCAACCTCCTCCCTGCTTTCCAGCCTGCCTGTAAGAAGCCCTTGTCATTAGGGGCAAGGACCTGCAGCTGTCCAGGCAGGCTAATACAGTTAGGCTGGCTGCCCGGGGTTAGTTCGTTACTGATTCCACTTCACACGTTAACAGAAGCCCCTACTAACTACCCAGCCTGGTGCTGCATCAGCCTTTCAGTTCTCAAGGCCTGGCTTTGGAATGAGTCCTCGCATCCAGCCTCACGGGCTGGCACATGACGTAGGTGACATTCAGGCTTGGTGACAGTGCTCACCCTGCCCCGCTCCACTTCCTTAGTTGTCATGACAATGACGTGACTGTTCTCTTGGTACACCATGGTCCAGAAGTCATTCACGGTTGTCTGCAGGCAGCCCTGGGTGGCTATATAGATCTTGCAGTGCTCCGAGTTCCTTCCATCCTCAGGGATGCTCTGAGAAGCAAAGGAGAGGGGGGAAAAAAGCCAACAACGCTGCAGTGAGGAATTGACAATTGTTTTAGCGCAGCCTGTAGCAGCAAAGTCAGCACACCTTGCCGTGCAGGATTTCTGAGCTAGCTGATTTTCCTCTGCTCATCATACCCGCGGACAGGAACCGCTCCCATCGCCAGCTTCAATAGAAGCTGATGTCACCAACAGAACGGTCGGCTTGCCTCCAGGGGCCTTTATATTGAGCTGTAACACACGTTACTCAGCGCAGACTCAAGCCACCAGGCAGCTGCAGAAGTTGGCTGGGATAAAGCGACCATGAAGGTTTCCCAAAGGCTGGTGCTAAAATAGCAGAGCAGCGCTGCTGGAAATATACCTTCGGGCAGCTCTTAGCTTACAGACGGCAATTATAATTTGACCTCAGAGATAACGATCAACAACAGAGAGTCTGGGTCAGCCCCCTAGGACTTCCTGAACAGGTAAGGAAAGGAGGAGATTGAGATAAACTCTTAGATCAGGGCAAACAGGACGTGGTAGAACGATGAGATCCCCTGGGGATACAGCAGAAAAACCCTGGACCCAGGGAGGCAGAATGGTTCCTGACGAGCTGTTCCCTCAAGACTTGCACCACTACTGCATCCCCCCACCAGCAGCATAGCAGTGGGGTGAAGACAGCCCCCACATGCTGTCCTCCCTTCCCCAGGTACCTTGATGTAGTTGGCATTGATGTAGTCTGACCCAGGCACGCTCCCATCCACGTCTCGGAGTGCCACCCGCGTGGTATCGACTGAAGGAGAAGAGTCCATTGTGAGCATGGGAGAGCAGTCCCCATGGGGCATCAGCCGGCTCCCAGGGCTTTCATGGTGGCTCCCAGCAAGGGCTCCAAAAGGCTTTTACTACGAAGCCACATGGGGAGCTACTGCAAGCGGGCGTGTGATGCTCTCCTAATGGCACTCAGCAGCAGTCCGCACTGCCTGGTTTGCAGCCACGCTGCCGGTCCAGTATCGTGCGTGGATATTAGCGACAGGCAGTGTTGTGGACTGACATGAGCTCAAGTTCTCCACTATTGCCTTTGGAGACTCTAGCTCTGGCTCTGTGTGACTTTTGAACCACACTTGAGCTCCAACACATATTTGGACTCACAGCACAAAGAGAGGACAGCAATGTACCAATTTCCCAAGCAAAAGGGAAGAACCAGGAAACAAAGGGGATGGAGAAGGCCATGAGCTAACTGGACCACTCCCAGAGGACTGAACACACCTCCTTCCAGCTCAGCCACGATCAGAAAGCTCTGCAGGGTTAACTAGCCCCAGAGAAGGCTGCAAAAATTGCGGTGAGAAAAAAACAAACCAATACTCAGTGTCTCCTTACAGGGAAGGATGTTCTTGTAGCGATTCTTAGCCTTGTTCTCAGGTCGCTGTCCCTCCTTCCTGGGGTACAGGAGCTTGCACTCTTGCTGCTGCAGCATCTGTGGAGCAGGGCACACAAGAACAAAGTGTTCTGGGCAGACAAGGGGACTCGGAGGCTCTCTTGACCAACTACTTGGCTTCCCAACGCTACAGAGCAGAGTGAATGCTGGCAGGAGGGGAAAGGGAGCCAGGATACAGCCTGATGAGGGAGCTGATGGGGGGAGGAGGCATAGACCTCTGCAGGGAACAAAAGGCACACAGCTGGAGGATGAGGAAGGAGAAACTGCCTTGGGCATAAGAAAAGGCAATGCAAAAGAGGAGCAGGAAGTAACTCAGTTAAACACAGAAAGCAGGGAAAGGAGCAACAGTGTCACAAAGAGGTCCTCAGTGCTGGAAAACCATGGCACTCCCATGCAGGGATGATACTCTTCACTCGTAGGCACAAGTGGGACAGAGCACAGCAGCATCCCATACCTCAAACTCTTCCCAGAACCCCTGCTTGGCCTTCTCGCTGTGATCTGCCATTTTGTTCAGCTCCTTCACTCTGTTTTCAATGTTGGCTGCATTGATGCGTGTGGCATTGAATGGCTGAAAGACAGATGGAGACAGAATAGAAATCACTTTCAATAACAGAGACAGAGATCTTTCCCCTTGAAAAATCAGTTCCTGAATCCCTGTGGGTACTGGCAGGAGCTGGGTCCGTTCCTGAGGCCAGGGACCTTTGCGGCAGTGGTGAGCCTGGACAAGAGGGACAAGTGGCCAGCAGAAGGTGCTGGGGCAGACCCATGCACTCCCCCAGGCACTTGCACAAGCCCCGAACCAACAACTATGTGCTACAGCAGCTGTTACCTGCTTCAGATGAACCACAGCTCCAGATTTCTCCACCATGGGGTTTTTCTTATAGTGCTCCACCAGGTCTGTGAGCGTGTCAAACCTCTCTCCTCCTCCCACGTCGTACTTCCCATCTGGCTGCAGGAGAGCGACAAAGGCATGGTGAGACTCGAGGGCACAGTCCCCAGCTGGGTCACCCACCCAGCTCCTATGGCAAGCGAGGAGGACAGCACATCACCCACCTGGTAGTGGATCATCACATGGGTGACATGTGGTTTCCTGTCCCCCGTCTCCATCTTATCCTCATTTGTCAGCACCGACAACACAAAGTCTCCCGGTTTGCTCTGGCTCTCCCGCACCAGAAAGCTGCCTGGCTTCCCCTTCTCCGTCAGAAGCTTCTCTGCCTCCTTGCCAGTGAGGTGCCCGTGGTACCACCTGCAGAGCAGCGATGGAGAGGAAGGTCAGCTCAGGAAGGCACAGAGCATCGCCTTTAGGCAAGAGCTACACTGGCTGCTTGGGATGGTGCTCATGGGACACCCATCTCTGCGCTCCCACTCCGACTGCTCTCCCGCTGGCATGACACCAGATGGAGTTATTTTAGAAGCAGTGCCCAGTGACGCTCCTCCAACACTTTGCAATGCCATATCGATACCTTGGCCTGAGGCTGGAAGTGGCAGGACTTTGCTCAGCCCTCCAGCCAAATGTGAAATGTACGTGATATACAGCGAGCACTGAGGATCTAGGGATCCATCATCACCTAGGTCATCTAGGTATAGGGTCCCAGCGGCGCAGTAAGAAACACGATTCTGGCAGTTCTTACTGGAAGGTGGCTATGTTTTCCTTTTTTTTTTTTTTTAAATACTGATCAAAAGCAGAACGCTTGGAGCCAGCAGGCTGTATCAGACAGTATCAAACAGAGCACAGACAATGCTGAGCAGGAACAAGAGGCTTGGAAGCAGTTTGGGAACAAATTTTGGAAGGGCTCTCCTTGCTGTAGTCACTGCCACTCACCTCCCAGGTCACCAGGAGGGAGCAGGGGCTGTGCTCAGCAATTCCAAGCCTTGCTACGAGCAGGAGCAAGCTGCTCCACCTTTCTGGTTGTGCACATCTTGTGTGCACGTGCCCCTGTCCTCCATCTAATCTCTCCTAATCCTTTCTCTTGCTCTGCTGACACACTTGCACTGCAGCCCCAGCGAAATGTAGGCTACCTTTGAAGATGCTGGCTGCCAGCCTGCCAGCCAAGCTGCCAGGAGCTCGGAGAGGCTCAAAATACTCTTCCAGGGGCGATGCAATAGCATCATGCAATGTCTCAGCCACTTTGTCCTGCAGGATGAAGTTAACAGAACAGCAGCCAGTGATGCTGAGCCTTTCAAATCCCCCTTCCAGCCATTCCATGCCCCGCTGGGAAGACCTTAAAGAGCAAAATCCCTTCCTGCAGGCTTGAGGAGGCATGAGCATCACAGGTCTGCATGAGGGCAGGATGGAGCAGCACTGAAGTAGCTCAGTACCGCTTATGGCACTGCTGCCGTTCAGGGCTAGGTCTTGGAAATGCCACGATCCTGACGCATCCCGCTATATTCTGACACCATCGTCATTTCTTATATTTAGAGGACTTGGGCCCTTTTCCCTCTCCTCTCCCTGATGCTGCTAGATATGTGGTCTGGAGCACAGACCTTTGTGGAGCTCCCTTGCCAAGCCAGCCTTTTCTTGGCGGGAGAGCAGGGGGAAACCCAGCTGAAGGGGCTTTCCACTTCCCCAGGGCTTCTGCTAATGCGAGCAGCCGTCCGGCCGCTTTGCACGCTGCGATCTGGGACTAGCAGTGAAACCTCGCCAGCAGCAAGGCAGCCCACGAGCTGGAGGGGCTTCCCAGTGCCCCGCTCCCACTGGGGAGCTCGGCTTACCTCTCCGAGGTGGGGTCCTGGCAGTTCAGGGGGTACTTCAGCTCGATGACGTTGCTGTTCTTCTCCCGCAGCAGCCCCTGCTGCTCGGTGTAGTACTGCACCAGCTCCGCAAGGGTGGCAAACTTCTCACCTCCGTACAGGTCATAGTAATCCCCCGTGTTCTGGATCTTAATGTGCGTCACCTCGTCGTTCCTCCTGAGGAAGGGAGGCGAACAAGACTGTAAGGGGGACAGAATGGAAACCGGGAGAAACACCCCACGCTGGCCCTCGGTGTCCAGCTGCCTCCTGCCCAGCCCTGGCCTCCGAGCCACACCGCGCGCTCCTCGCTCACGCAGGTGCTGCTACAGGTACAGGAGTGCCTTGGTCCCGTTTTCAGCCAAGGTTTCTCAGCCAAGGGTGGACTCGGCACCTGGGAAGCTCCCAGCCCGCTCTGCTTCCCAGGCAGCCTTGCACAGAGGAGGTGAATAATTCATTCCCTGCCTTCCCCTCCGCTTCCTGCACTAATCCTCTCGGCCGGATGAGGCTGTGACCTCACTCTGATTTACAACGAACCATGTTCTACACATGGGAGCACTTGCTATCATCCAATTAACTTTAAAAAAAAAAAAAAAAGTAGAAAAAAAATCACCCATACATTGCCTGGTATTCACAAACCCTATAAATTGTACAGAAAGGGTTAATGTTTCCTCTCTGCAGTGATGCCCCGCAGGGAATATGGGGAGGCCTGGGGGGTGCCTTTATCAGTCTCACCCAGCAAAGCCCAGCCTCCCTCCTCAGAAGGCCACCCCAACCTTTCCGAGAGGCAGGGTAATTGCATTTTAAATGCAATCAGCAGCAGCCCCCCCCCGAGCCCAGCAGATGTGGCTGGAAGCCCATGGCTTGATGGACGAGCTGGGTCAGTGAGATTTGTAAATCTGGGCAAATTCCTCTTTTTTTTTTTTTTTAAACCGTGCAGCCTCTCTCAATTTGTTGCCAAAGCAACCACAACAGCAAGATGCAGGAGACCCGAGGTGGTGTAAGCAGCGCATCAGGTCAGACAGAAAAGCCATTTCATGGTGTGTGAAATTAGAAATGCTACAGCGGTCTGTGCACAAGGTTAAACGGAAGGAAGAGCTCCCAGCTGCGGTACTGCCCCCCATTTCTGCAGCAGGGTACGGCCCCGTGCAAGACAGGCAATGCAGCAGCAGCCCAGATTTCTGGATAGCATCAGGTAGCTATCCCCAGCTCCACAAAACCACCTCCTGCTTAGTTTCCTGAGACGGTGGGCACCACCCAGCCTGGAGGCTGGACCACTTGATTTCAGAGAGGTTTGGTCCTCAGGTAAGGTGAGGAATGACCTCCCCCTCGATACCTCCTCCTGAATACCACCTTGATCCATGCAATGCAAGGTCTAGCGAGAGCCCACCCGAGAGGGCTCTGCTCGCTTTGCAGCCGCTCCCTCTCCCAAAAGGCCAGGCAGCAGAGGACAGCAGACCCAGCGAGCTGTGTGTCTGCAGGATGGTGGGATGACTGGGGAAGGGCACACCTGGGCAGGTACGGCACCTCCCGGCAGCGATGGGATGTCATCCCACGCCCAGGATGCACTCACGTCACCCAGAGCTGTGGCTGCCTTTAGGTATCTACTGCCAGGGATTCTGCAACTTCCCCCTATCTTGGGGATTTTAATAGCCACCACTTTGGGCTTTTGAGGGGCTTATTTGTCACGGGGCCAAGCAGATTAAACACTGACTCTCCAGTGAGATGTGCTGGAGTAAACTTATCAGTCCACAGCAGATGAGACAAGACATGGAGCTGGGCAACGGGGCCTCTGCATGCCGAGCCTCCCGGAGCCCACAGAGGCGCTGGCAGCAGCGTGCTAACAGCCCCGCGTGCCGTCCTCCGGGGCTGCCCTTAGCAGGGACACAGCTTCAGTCAGCAGCACTCCTGGCCGCATCAAGCCACGGTCACCACGTGTCACGAGGCCCTTCCTGAAACGCTGCCCTGACAGATGGCCGTAACCCCACGTAGTCCATCCCAGCTGCTAGAGAGGACCTCGTCAACGTGCGATCCGTAATTGCAGTTTGTGCTTACACAGCTCTTCTTGGATGCTTTGTCTGGCTTGGGTCGGGCACTGAGGTGATTTCTAATTAGCGCCAACCCAGAGGGAACAACCAACCAAGCGTGAATGCAGACAGCAGCCACAGTGTTACCATCGCCCTGCATTGGCAGCGCAACAAAACCAGCAAGAGGCTGACAACCGGGCCTGAGCTGTGAAACCCCAGACCCCGGCCATCTGCGGGACAGGAAAGGGGCACCGCGTGAGGCAGGGTTAACTCGTCCTGGCCCACCCTGGCCGCTGAGCGTGGCTCCGAGCTGGGCTGACACCTCAATCCCAGCCCTGCCAGGGGTAGAGCCTCCAAAGCCTGGCAGCGTGTGCAGCCAGGGCACGAGCAGAACTCACCAGATGGAAACGAGAACTGGCGGTGAAATTCAGAGGCCATGGGAGGAGCTGGTGCGTGGCCTCGGCCGGCAGCTGGGCCCAGGGAGCCCTGGCGCGGCGCGGAGGACAGCGGACGGAGCTGTGTTTTTGCCATTTGGCCTGAGGCTCCCGAGTTCCCTGCTCCCTGCATCCCGACCCCACTGCAGAGCTACAAAGGCTCTGTTCACAGAGCCACCCCCATGGCCTTCGAGCACTTTGGGGATGAAAAGCAGGGAAATAATCAGGGTTATTCATCCCACAAGCCCCCAAGGCCAGGCTAAGCACAAAGGGCATTGATCGATTCCCCTCTCCCTCCTTTTCTTCTCGCAGACCTCGCGTCACCTCTGCAGCATGAAACTGGGCTGCAGCACTGGGCTCCACACTAGCAGCATCCACGGAGCCGTGCCCTCAGCGTGCTGGCTGGTGAAATAAAGCACAAAGAGGCACCCGAGCGCTCAGCTGCCCCGTGCCGGAGGGCTCGGCTGCTCCGAGCAGCTCTGCACAAGGACATGGTGCTGTTTGCTCGCAGCCGCCAGCTTCTTGGGCAGCTTCCGAGCCAGCAGCCAGGCGAGCGAGAGCAGCCTCCATCCCCAGCTAAACGTCTGTAGGCTATCAGAGCTGATTGCAGCCCTCTCCAGGCTTTCAGCAGCCTTTTTCAGTCATGTGCTTTTCCTGCCTGCGTCAGACAGAGAAAGCCTAGAGCTTCACAGCCTGCATGTACGACCCCTCTGACAAGCTGCAAAAAGCAACGCAAAAAACCCCAAAGACTCTCTATGCAAAACTGGAAGATTCTCCCACAGGGTTTAGAAACTTTGCTGAATATTTGGTTTCAATTAGAAGACAGTTTGGGCTCTCGGAGGAAACTCACTACCCACCAATACAACACACAAAGCCAACTGAAGTTTGCATGCAATTGCAGAGATGCAGCCAAGTGAATTCCAGGGATCAGGTATGGGTTTTGAATTCTTCATACCTGGCTCCTAGGAAGAAGCAAGTCAGCTGCCTGCCTGAGCCGTGCTGCTCAAGGACAGCCAGGTACTCGCTGAACTGGCACACTGCCACAGTTTACCTATAGGGCATTTAGGCTTTTTGCATTCCTGGAGGTGCTTTCTGCTCTGAAGAGACCCAGCCTTTTGCCCTGGGAAGGGATGTGAAGCACAGACCATTTGCCAACCATCTGCCATAAAAAGGAGGTTTTCAACATGCTCCTCTGCCTCGCCAAACTTGCAAAGAGCAAACACGAGGTATCATTCAGCCATCAGTAACACATCTCCAGCTGAACTATCTGCTTCCAAATAAATTCAAGCCACTCCAAGACAAAGGTAAGATGTAGCTGTCAGAGGAGAAGATGTTTTCTTAAGGGAAGAGGGGCCTTGTGATGAAAGCACTCGGCTCAGATGTGATGATCTGGTGCTGTTCAGTACCTCCCGAGCAAGGAGGACTTTCAAGGCGATGCCGGGCCCATCATTTGTTTCCCAGCAGTAACATGAAGACCAGCGCTTCCTTTCACTGGCCTAGCCTGGAAAAAGCAGAATTGGACCTATCTCTCACTAAATACTTGTACAGCCTGACAGGGCCTTAATAGGGTTGGTAGGTGCTATTACGATGAGACACAAGGACAACTGTTTTAGAAAAGAGCCTCTTTCAAGCCTCCTTGCATTCTTCTCCAGACCCAGCCTTCTTCCTGTGCTGCATCTGGACTGTCTGCAGGCAGCAACTCAGCCAACGTAGCACACCTGTGGTATTGATTTACTCCTTTTTGTGGAGTATATATTCAATAGGACATAAAATCCTCCTTGACTGCATGTCTTAACCTGTCTGTTTGTACACGCCTTTTGGAAGAAAAGGAAAAACAACAACAAAAAAGTCCAGTTAAATGTTGGAATGCTCAATGGAAGTGAGCACTCTGGGAGACGGCCGCTCTAACAAGATTTTGTTTCCCAGAAGCACTTTGCACTGAAGTATAAGCAAAACTGCTCTCCTTAGCCAGCAACTATGTCCAAGCAAATTTTCCATACCCCGGACTATAGGACAACCCTTGCCTCAAGTGACAGAACAGAGAGATGGGATGAGCCAGGAAGGGGCAAGGACTTGTAGGTAAAAGCAGTCAATGAAAAAAAAAAAAAATAAAAAAAAATCTTTCCTCGTCTTCAATTCATGATGCCTCTAAACTCACCATGTTGCCTCTAAGCTTGTGTGTCATGTTGCATGTGCTTTCCTGGAAACATGGTATGTGTCACAGCTTTGGTTTACTTAGAACTGTGAGAGTTGGTCAGACTTTCCACTGAGGTACAGTGTGAGTGGGCTGCGGTGGTATTGTTCAATACCATCGCATTGAGGCATGCTGTGCTGCTCTGCTCTCGGCTTGCATCTCGGTACTGCAGGGCACTATTCATGATTGAAGGGCATTAAATTTCCAGATCTTATGATCAAAACAATGCTGTCATTAAACATTTACTGCAACACAAAGATCTCCCTGCAGTAGGAAGTGATCCAGCCCCCTCCAATAACTTGCTGCACAGAAAGCAGAGAGGGGCAAAGAGATAAGGGCACTAATAGAAGCTCCGGGACTCCAGGGGGGAGGCAGTGGACCAGGACAGGGGGAAGACAACAAACTGCAGCAGCAGCAATGCGCGTGGTCTTCAGCTGAGTCACGGGGACAGAGCTAAGGGACAAAAACTACGCCAAATCGTGGCGTGACTCCACAGCAGAAGACACAAATACAGTAATGCAGGTGTGGGCACGACTCTCCTGGCAAAGCAATTTACCCTGCTAATTCAGGGTAATTAGGCTGCTGGCTGGGTATCTTTCCACATCACGACACTGTTGCACAGACATAACCTGCATCTGCTTGCATATTGCCTGGCTAAGCAGGTGCTGTCAGGGCTTCACTTTATGGTCAGGCAACACCCTGACTCACAACATGGCACAAGAAGAGCCACTGCGCCCACGTGAAGGCACCCCTTTGTTCCGCACGTGTTCCCTTGCTGTCACTGCTTGCTCAAGGCAGGTCTCTGTGACCAAGTTTATTTTCCATTCTAATTAGGCAGCACTTCCTGTCTCTCTCATTAGCTGTCAGCCACCTCTGATTGCAAGATTAGGGTGAGCTAGTGGAGTTGGATCCCACCCCTGCCAGCACTGGAAAGCTGGACTGGGTCCCTTCCGCTGTGATGCTCCATTCCTGACGGCTGGAGCTGAGAGGTGAAGCACCCAGGTGGCATTCCCCGACACAACAGGCAGCAAAACCAGGCAGCTGCAAGCTCCTGCCAAGCTCAGAAATAACTGCGCTTAGCACACAGGGCAGGGTGAGGAGTGCACGTTCGAGTTCAGAGATGACTGCAAGGGGGAAGAAATAAAGAAAGAAATGCTCTGTCCCTTCTGTCATTTGCACAAAGTTTCTCTAAACACAGTGTTGGTAGAAGGATGTATAAACTCACTGGAGTTTGCTAAACAAAATGAGGGTTGTTTAACTTAAACAGAAGCCACCAAAAAAAGAGAGGGCTGCATTACAAGTGCTTGGAGGAACCTCTGCAGAGCTATTTCCCTGCAAGGCACTGGCTGGATGGCTCTCATGAAGGAGATCAAGCCACAGCCTCCTCTTCTTGTCTCGGGGACTTACTGGGCCAGTGCTACTCTTTGCCTTCAGCTCCCCCTCAGACACTTCTACCTGCTGTACCTCCTGTGTCACGAGCAGCCACCTTCACAGAGGCCACCAGCAGAGTTGCGGCTCTCCTTTTGCGAGAGCCTTGCTCCCTCTGGACACAAGAGCACTTCAAAGGTGTCACAGGTGGCCCTAGGAACACAACTGCTGTGCGGTGGGGCAGCAAGCTCGCTGTCTTACAGAGGTCTTCCTGGGATCCCTTACGGACACAGAAAACAAATCTCTCCCAAAGGCAGCTACATGAAGCTCTGCTGAAGCTGGAGTGAGATGATTCATTCCTGCTGGGATTGAAGATGCTCTCCCCAGGAACTTCAGCGAGCATGTTATCTTCCCTCCTTTGGCACTGATGGCCCCAAAAGCACGTGCCACAGGTGGTATCATGGAGAGCATCCACACAGTGCCTCCCCATGCACGGACACACATGGGAGCAGGGCGTGCTGGGGAGCTCGAGAGACCCTTCCTCCCTCCTTCGTCTGCTGCTGGTTGCTTACCTGACAGAGAGAGTGAAATCTCCGGGGTTGCTCTTGCTGGGCCGGGCCAGAAAGCTGCCATGGACCCCCCTGGTCAGGAGCAGCTTCTCTGCCTCAATGCCGCTGATGTTGGGATGAAACCACCTGCAAAGTGCAAACGTGACATGTGAAAGGGCAATGACAGCCCCAGCCCCGTAGGGCAGAGGCCATCCTCCTGCCCGCAAGGCCGGCACTCGCCTGCTGGCACCGACCCCGCACCCACCAGGTTGTGGTGGCAGCTGTCACCCCGAAGGGCCCCCCCGCTCCCACGCTGTGGTGCAGAAAGCCTTCTTGGACACCCACTGGGAGAGATGGCTTTCCAAAGCGCCCTGCCCTCCTCTTCCTCAGAGCGAGAGCCCCGCAGGCTTTCTGTGGCACCAACAGATGAGTCCCTCTCTAGAGGAAACCACCAGATGGTTTTGACTTTTGTCGAGAGTTTTGGCTTTTCTGGGTCCAGGTCTGATCCTGGCTGGCTGCCTCCCTGCCAGGCTCAAATCAGTTTGCTGTCAAACGGACTGAGCCCAAGAAAAGCCCTGCATCACTGAGGGCACTCGAGGCATTCCTTTAAGAGCTTCTGGGTGTGTTTTACAACAGAAGATCAGCAAAAAAGCTCCACTATCGGGAGCACTAAACCTCTCATTCTCCCAGGCAAGAACACAAGCCTCAGCCCTTCATTCTCTCCATTTAAATCCTCTCACAAAGAGGGGGTGCCCCACCTGGAGAGAAGAAAGGCATTCTGCTGAGACCCCACCAAGAAGGAGAGCCACGCTCTGGATTGCAACACGAGGCAGGGATGAGTCCTGATGCTACAAGAGGATTTCTGAAGTGCTGGTGCAAACCCAATGGCGAGTGCTTGTTGCAGCATCTCCCCCTCTGCCCAGTCCACAGAAAGCAACCAGTCTGCTCCAGCCGCAGCTAAGGCAGCTTCAACTCTTCAACTCAAGGTGAAGCGGCTGCTTCTTAAACCCTAATTAGCTGTAGTTCAAGCTGTGGTGACACAGTCACCTTTCCCATGAGCACAGAGAAAAATGACCCAAACCACGCAGCCGCTGTGCTGAAAGAACAGTGCTCTGCATGGGATCAGTGCATAGCCCGGGGAAGCAGCGGTGAAGGAAGTGCTGCTTCGCATGCTGCTGGAAAGCAATTAGTGTACGTACGTAACGGGTTGTACTACAAAAAGAAAGAGAGGCAGCTGACCCACAGGGAAAGATGTTTCATCATATTGTATGCTGTTTCAATGTAATCTTTGTGTTTTAAGTGTCATCAAGCCATCTAATGACCTCACTTCTGATGCTATCACACTTGATCAAGTTCTCTTGATGGAATCACAAGAACTGGTGTTTCCCCAGGCTTTAATGTGTGATAAATATGCATAGGAGGTTAATGATTTCCTATGTGGTCCCAGTTTCATGGCTCAAATTTTCAGAAACCACCGAAAATCCACTTTCTAAATGCCAGGCTCTTTTGAGTAATCTCACAAATCACACAAAGAGCACCCCAGACCGATAGCCACTCAATTCTGAAAACGTTCTCCCAGTTTAGTTCATGCACCAGCAGACATTTCTGCGTGGGACTGCTGTAATATTTCTTATGAGCGAAGAGGAGATGAGCCACAACTATCACTGCTATGGTAGCAGAGCTAGCTTGCTGAGTGTTTCTGGGCAGTACCAACTGCAAGAGAGTAAGCTGCAGTCACTCAAAACTCTCTTCAGAGTATAGGATAATATTGTACAAGTTTCTGCATAGGCAGACAGGTCTGCAGCACAACTCTTGACGCAACATCTCAAAAACTGCAACACTGAATTTTCCCAGCAAAGTGAAATGTGGCTCTCAAGAGAGGCATCTCCGGAAATACTTAGTAAGTTAGCTTCTTGTATACAACCGTCCTGGGGATGAGAGCAGCTGACACACTGTCCCCACAAAGGGTTTGCAAGTTTATCTTGATTGCTGCAGAGAAATGCGCAACCTAGCATCTTGCTGAGTGCCTGCCTTGGGAAATACACCCAAAGACTGAATCTACAAACATAAGCACACGCACTCATTAGAGTGTGTTTGTCTCTGAGATACACATAGAAAAGGTCAAGAAATGTCACAGTCTCCTCCACAATTTGGGATTTCCTCCCTCACACCACAACCCAAACAGTTTTGATAAGAGATCCTTGAGTTCTGGAGGAAGGCGGTTCTATTAGGAAAGGGCCATGCAAACAGATGGTAAACAGGACTCCCAGCGTTTCCAAGCCTTGTAGTCCTGACATCACCAGTGACACCCTTTTAGAAATCCACCCTGCGCAGGGCCAGCACTTAGCTGTTCTGCAAAACTGCTACTGGCATGGGAATGGAGCCTCTAATGGAGCTTAATGGAGCTCAGGGACAAGGCGAAGTTGCCAAAGGCCATGCATAATGTTTTCGCCGGGCGCCTAATGGCAGTAGAAACAACACAGTGTTGCTGCTCAGAATGTAGCAGGAAAAAGCAAAGACAATATCTTGAGTAAAACCGTAGGAGGAGAGCCGTGGTAAGCACGTACTGGCAGCTGCAAGTGTGAACCAGGGCTGAAAATATCTTGGTTCCTGTGACAGCAGAGTCCTGGAGGGGAGCACAGTGCTCGAGGGTTGCCACAACAATAGGAACCACACACACCTACGCACACCTTCCCCTTCCTCATACCACTCACGGATCCCACTGAGGGCACCAGGAGCAACAGGACGTCGTGTCCGTCTCCCCAAATGTAAGGATGGGTGGTTGGGAAGGGAAGAAAGTTATCCACAACCTTCTTCTTTCCCCATTGCAGCAGCGTCAACCAGAACTACAAAATCAACTTGCATCAGCCCATTCAGCATCTTCTTCTCAGTGAAATACTGCAAGGGAGTAGCAGGGGGACTTACAAACCCTCTGCAAGCACCTAGGAGCCAGCACTGCCTAACGAGAGGCAGGGAAAGAGCCTATGGGGTCAGATGTGAGGGCCTGTCAACTTTGATGTTCTCTTTGTGCCACTGAACAGAAACCTAAACACTAAATGCCTTTTCCCTTAATCACTCCCACTGCTTGGACAGGAACCAATTCATACAAGCACACACAGGCCACTTGTTATTTAGCTTGCAAGAAGCACAAACAATGAGCTGGGGAGAAAACCTCTGCAGCCCCCGCAAGCAGGAGAAGGCAGACAGGCAACTTCCAAATTCAGAAATAAAAAGGATGAAGGAGGAACAAAGGAGGAAAGAAAAAAAAAAAAGGAAAAAACCCTCTGCAAACATAGGTTTGCATCTCTCCCATGGATTTCCAGAAGAAAGCGAACCTCCTTGCACAGCTCACCTGTGGAGGGCTGTGTGTGGATGGGAATGCACTGCCTGGCACACCACCAGCCTGTGGCATGAAAGGGATGCTTTCAAATTCAGGGTCCTCTGCACCTGGGAATTCCCAGTTCTGAAATCCATCACTTTCTCCCTGGAGGTTTTTCTGCCCGGGCTACGCGTGAAAATTAGCAAAAACCATGAGGTTTGTCCCAGTGCAAATCCTCAAACCCTGCTGCAGCTCAGAGCTACGGGTGACTTAAATCCACCTCGCCCACTCCCAGGATCTTCTGACAACAGCTATTCCTTGATCTCAGCCCCATTCCTGTAAACAGTGGATTAAAAACCAATAGCAAAACCAGCTAAAGCAGGATTTAAGGCTCTTTGCCTTGCAAAGGCTGCCACAACCTACCATCTCACTGTACACCAGGAGCTCTCTGCTGCTTCATCCTACAAGGGAAGCTGCAACTGCCACTGCCATCATGTAGCCCAAGGTGCTTTCATCAACACAGCTTATTTCACTCCTGACCTGGAGCAAGCTGTACTTGCACAAAGCATCTTTACAGCTGTTTTCATGGCAGCTTTTTACTGGAGTACATTTGTGGGTAAGCAAAACCAACTCGCAACACATCAGGGGAGAAGAAAGCACCAACCCACACATCCCTCACCAAGTGACAACACCAAACCTGCAAGCAGCCTCACCCAGGCGTCCCAGCCGTGCTTCGGAGAGCAAGCACCGCGTTTGCGGCTGAACCCCGGGCTTTGAGTCAGACCTTCTGCACTCGTGTTTATAGGCAGATCTGTGATATTTTGAGAAGGAAAGCAAATACAGAGGATCCTAAGTAGATCTCCTGCCTAGGAGGGAAAAATATTATTATTGATGTCATGTCATTGTTTCAATGTTGGCTAATGATGAGTGTTATTGTGCAGTCATTCATTCAGGCAACCATTCAGTCATTAGCGCTTTTTGTGGAACTGAGTCACGCCTGAAGAATTGCTGTAATTAAGAGTGAGGATCTCACAACTTTTCATGTCTACTGCTACAAGTAAATATGCACTGTCTACTTCAGGCAGTGCTGCCTTCCTGCAAAGAAATGAATTTCCCTTCCATGGTTCAATCCATCTAAAATAAAATCTAAATTAAAAAAAAAAAAAAAAAAAACACACCCTCAAGTGCCTTTCAGGAACCAAAGGCAACGACCAAAGCTACACAAAAAACATATTAAAATAAACAGGGAAAATGGAGCAACTTGCACGCAGCGCTAGGTCCTCAGGGCCGACTGGCAGAGGCGTCGCTCAGGCTGGGGCCATGATTCAGATGGGAATCAGCAGCACGTGGTGGGAGTGGGCTGCGTTCGGACGTCAGCTCAGGCTGGCTAACGCGCCGGCACACGGCACATTCAGAAGCGGAAAGTCAGCTCCGATAGCCACAAGCACGCTAGTGAATCCCACACGAAAAGCCTGGTGTGAGTAAGGGTGCCGGTCACTGATGTGACGTGCTCTGAGCATCCCTTCCCTGCAGGGAGCCCCCTAGAACACAGTTCCAGCTCGCAACCCCCGCACCGCATCCGCTCTTCCCTGCTCTCCCACTCCTTAGCCAGCCCTGCTGAGCAGCTCCCCGCCGCCTAGAAGCGGTTCCAGTTTAGACCAACACAAGCAAATCTCAGGTCAAAAGCAAAGGCTCAGGTCCGCTCTCCAGCTGGGGTTTACCCACCGGCACAAGAGGGTAGGTCTTCAATAGATGATTTCCCCCACCCAGGCACTATGATAAATGCCAACCAATGCAACGGCACCGAGGGGAGCGGTGGGGAACAGCTCCCCAGGCTTCACAGCTGTCCCCTTGGTGGGAGCAGGGCTCCAGCAGAAGCTCTGGAGAAGGAAACCTTCCTCCACATAAACAGTTATCAAATAATTTCTCTTTCCTTATTGAAGAGTTCCATACGGTGTTACTCATTTCCTCCCTACCACATACAGGAATGCTTTTTCGGCTCCAAATGCATCCCTGTGCCTCTGCCGTGGGATAAAATGGAACAGATAGTTGAACAACACTGCTACACCCTCAGAAATCTATAAAATGAGGCATTTTCTCAAGCCTCACTGGGAATCCCTGTATTCTAAACAGCTCCCACAAATACCTCATGCATAAAAGGCGCTACACCTGAAGTGATCCTGACCGTGGCAGCAGGGAAGCTGGGTGCCAGCATCCTGCTCCATCAGCAGACGAACTGTTGAAAATGCCTGGGGTACCAGAGAGGGACACAGCCCCCACTTAGAGAGCTGCTGCTCTAAGATCCCTTAACCCCCAGGTAAACAACCAAGCGAGTTCCCAAAGGAGATGGAAGCAAGCTACTCCAGATCAGCAGAGAATTCCAGAGAATTTGGGGTATTTTGTAATGGTAAAGCTTTTCTTTGTTAGGCTTGGAGAGGATCAAAGCAAATCTGGCTCCAGAGACAACGCCTACGCGCTTTGTGTGTGGCTAGCACTGTTTGGTGCAACGCAACGCCAGCCCAGCGAGCTGAGGAGGTTCAAGGCGCTGGAAGAGGGCGAGGAGGGGAGCGAGGCCGCCAGCCTGCCCTCCTGCTGTGCCGCAGCCTCCCGACACCGAGCGGGAGCGAGGGGCAGCTACTGGTGGCCCCGGTTGCACAACTGGAGACAGCCCACCTCCCCCGGGAGAAGGCAGGGCAGGATGCGGACCCTGCCCTCGGCGGCAGCCAGGCAGATAAACAACTGCAGCTTCTTCCCACAGAGAAATAAGGAGGCGGACTTGCGAGAGCAGGCGTAACTGAGGGCAACGCAGTCCTTCGCAAGACTAAGTTGCCTATTTAGCAAATAGGAAGAAAACTTCAGATCTGCTTAAAGGATCCCAACGCGTATTATCCATGTAAAGGGAGTATAAAGACCCATCAGTTTGTTTGCACACAGCAGAGACGCTCCTTTCAGTGCCAAACAGCGAAGGGGACGTACAACGTGAGCTCTCAAAACGCAGTTTAAGCAGTAGAGAAGCTGAGACAGGCACAGAAGCAATTCACTCTCTGCGAGGTGATCAGTCCCTGGAATGGGACTAGAGGGTGCAAACTTCTAGGCTGAGCGAATGCTGCTGCCCTGTGCCTGCGAGAGCCCTCTGGTATGGAGGGCAAGGAGCATCCCTGGCTCAGGTTCTTGCTTGGAGAACTGAGCAATGGCTCCTTTTTTGGGGGACATCTACACAGGCCGGGCCCCAGTCCCCACTGCCTCTGGGAGCAGCGAGGCTCAGCACCGTGCTGTTTGCTCTCTGGGGCTTGCAGCTCTCCAAGGAGCAGGAAGAACTCGCTTGTGGGAGTCTGTGAGCTCCTCACGGACTACCTGGGGTCAAGCAGGGCTGGTCTTTCACCAGCTGAACAAGGAGGCTTGTATGGTGAGAAACTGCCAGCAGACCACGTGCTGCCAGCAGCTCCTTGGTTTATAAAGCCCCCGGGTTGCAAAGGGAGGAGCAGACCATCGAGAAACCACTCAGGACCCACATGAAACAGAAAGCATCGAGAGCATCAGTGGTGCTAACTTCCAGCATCAAAAAGGCAGTTAGATTTGGAGTGTGGGACTGACTTGTAAAACAGACAGCAAAACCAAGGCTGCATTCTCCTCATTAGAAGAGGCTCAGGGTCACCTTGTCCAAGCTTTTCTCTGGATCCACTGGGGCTGAAAGGTTCCTCTGCCCAAAATACAGATGTCCCAATACTGGCTTGACAGAATGCACAGGGACTCATTTTGCAGCAGGTCCAGCACCACCTGGGGATGCTGATCCTGACCCCCCTGTGGGCAGTCACCGAACAAGATGCTAAAATATTGGCCATCAGCAAAAACCTACAGCAAGGTGCTTGCATTGCATGGCATATCCCAGACCGTCTGAAAAAAATAAATAAATAAAAAATGACAGACTTTCCTAAAAAGATGAAAATAAGGAACTCCACGTTAGCTGAGGAGAGGTCATACTCATCCTGTTACATTATGGCTTAATTTAGCAAGGCGTGCAGTAATGATACCGGAAAGTTGCTGTTGTTTTCATGATGTTTCCATACTGAATTATTAGTGTTCACATCTTCATTGAAAGCTGTTCTACACAGGCACGCCTGTATATAAAGCATCTCTCAAACCCAACAGTGCCGCAGCAGCCTCCTTTGTTGTCTCTAGTCTGGTTCAATTCAAATCCCATCAGAAGACTCATTATACCAAGCATAGCCCCAAGGGAGTGTGTTAAATAAATATACCCGGCAAATCTACTCAGTTCTACATACAGGTAAATATTTTCATTTTCCTAAAGCAATTAGCATTATGACAGCTAATCGTGCCACTGTGCGACATCTAAAATCCCCCAAGAGTTCTGTAAACAACTTTCCCCCCCCCCCCCCCCCAAATTCTTATTACATTTCAAAATCAGCAGATCCATTTCCATAGCTGGTACACAAGTCTGTCTTGCGTCCTCTGGGGTGCAACAGTCACTCCTATAGAGAGCTGCTTGCTGCCTTCCCTATATCTTTTCCAGAGCATTTTCCTAATGGATCTCAGGTTCAGAGAAAGTATTTTCACCTGAGAGGCTACACACCCAATTTTCACCAAATTCCAGTAGAATCTAGATCCCTAACATCCTTTTAGCTCATTAGAGTCCAACTTTTGTGCGAATCAAGTTCTCATCACCAGCACACAGCCATCGCAAAGCAAACAGGGCGTTTGTGCAGAAAGTCAGGCATGCCTCCCTAGGCAGCACTGTTTACTCCAACATTTAGAGACCAGAAACAGCACAAGCAACAGCAAAGAGCAGATGGACTGGAGGCTGAGGCCCTGACCCTGCACAGAGACTGGTGGGACCGCTCCCAACAAGCAGAATCACAGTTTTTCACGCACGCACACGACTTCTTCCAATGGTCCCAAGGAGAAGGATGGTGCCTCCAGCCCTCCCTGGTCATTCACGCGGGCAGGGCAGAGAGCTTTCCACCTCTTCCATGCCCCTTTGCCAACAGGTTTCGATGACACCCCAAAGAAAGCCTCCAGCGACAGACCTGGGACAGAGAAGCACAGAAGCAGCCCACGCTTCATGTGATATCGCTGAGGTTCTTGATGAACCCTTCAGTAAAAATAGCAGAGGAACTGCCAGACCTCAGGTTAACTGTACAAGAGCAGGTGAGCAAAATAAAGCCCCTGCCATGGGTACCCTGCTCCCCCCATCCCTACCCCATAATTGGAAAAATGGAAAATGTACAAACTGAATATGGAATAGCCAGGACGAAAGGTGTGCTGTTTTGGAAGAAGACAGGGACCCTTCCCTGCTGCTAAGCAGACGCCAGGCTCTATTTCAGGAGGAACAGATTGGCAGTTTTTGCAGGCAAACTGTAGCTATCGACAAGGTTTTGTATGCTTCTTTTTTAAGCAACCGACGTGTCCCATTGGGTTTAGCTAGCACAAGAAAAAGCAGAGGCTAGCAGCCCCCCTGGGAGCCAGGGGGGGCCAGCCCCGGCTGAGGATGCACATTTCCAAGCACTAGCCCCAGCTGCTCGAGAAAGGCCAGGTTTCCACTGATGCCCTGCACAAAATGCTGGGCTTTTGTTCAGCGTTTTGTTTTTTTCCATTCAATTTCAAGGCATATGGTTAGTGAGAGTGTGTGCACAGAGGGACTTCCCCAGAGAAAACACCAGCAGAGCAGTGCAGACACTGTGTCGGAGTGGAGAGACAAGGCAAAGCAGCCCAGCAGAGGCTCACTGACCCGACAGCGGTGGGCATGGACAGCTTTGCCACTGTAAGGACGAGCTGCTAATTAGCCTAACCACATTCATTACATGGCTCGGGTCAAAGAAGGTCTCGCCCCGCTCCAAAGCGGCAGGAGAGGCAGGCAAATGAACCCAGAGCCCTGGTTCTGGGCACCACAGCCCTGGTTGCCAGCCTGCAGACAAGCCCTGGTGAAACCCCTGGTGCTGGCTTCAGCAGCCCTGAAGGACAACCAGCAAGGCTGCCCTTCCCTTCCTAGCACCTTTGGGTGGCTTCTCCAACCAGCGGACGTGGCAGGACTCGGCGCCAGGGCGCGAGCAACTTTCCCTCATGCGATGCAAACCTCAGCCTACATCTCTGCCTGTCCCATGGCGATCTCCAGGGAAGGCAAAGCGGAGCTGCCCTGAGCTGCAGCAGCGTGCCCAACGCTCCTCCATGTCACGCTCGGAGGTTTTTTGATTCAGCCACACACGTTTTGGTTCGAAACTCAAATACTACAGTCAGAAATGGTTTCACATACAGCTCTTCAGAACTTTTCCATAAACGTCACTTGCAAGACAGCGCACCGCACTCATGGTTTCAGGCAAAGAAATGGGTTTTAGCTAGAGACAGCACACTGACTGCGTGTGCGTCAGCTTTATGAATTTGGCATTTGATTCAGTTTCAGTCCTGGGCACAGACCACAGCTGCCACCCTGGCGCGCTGGTGGGTCTGACACAGGACGAGGAGCGCACGCATGCGAACCCCAGACAGAGCAGTAAAAGCTCGCGCGAGCTCTTTGCTACAGCCCTCGCAGAGGCAGGAGCAGGCGACTCCCTCCTGGCTGCGAGCTGGTGCAGACGGTTTGATTTACTGGCTCTGGAGACTCAGCTGGCATTAATTGTTAATTAATATAGATTCACATCTGTCCTATCTCTGTGACACATGCAAGAATCTGTGCTCATCTACTCCCTCTGATTCAATCCCTTTATCTACATTATTCTAGTCCGTGCTTGCTATTGGCACATCTTCCTCTTTTCATGTACTGTCCTATTCTTTCTCCTTCTGATCCAACCACCCCACCTCCTAAAAGCAGCAACGCACTCATGATCTGCCGCAGTCTCTTAGCAAAGGGTTTCAAGTTGATTAGGCATCTAAATCAATGATTTTGCCTAAGAAATTAGGCAGCTTGTTAAATCTGGCTGACATCAAACAGAGAGAAATCACCCCAAGGACAAACACCATGAAAAACTCCTGTCACATAAATGGCAGCCAGTCAAAGCCATGCATCGGTTCCTCTGCCTGGGATGGATGCAACGGCAAACACAGCATCCAGAGGACCTGGCACATCTCTGTGGTCCCAGGCCCTCTGCTTTTTGAAGCCTGCAAGTGCTCACTCTGCTCCCCTGCCTTAATGTGAAAGCAAGTGGCAAAATTGGCATTTTGACTGATCATCTCTCCACTTCAGAAATACAGCCACTTTTTGTTTATCTTACTCCAGCTGTGTGCAGGAACAACATTCCCTTTCACTACCACCTAGCCAAGGCACAGGTATCACAGAAGGGTCTCAAAGGGCAGTCCCTGCAACAAGACCTTGTGACATTGAGTCTGGAAAGAGAAGCGTAGGAGACGACCAGAAGTAGCGTGGCCAGCTACGTTCAGCCAGCGCTTCATGCTCCTGTTAAATGATGCCTCCAAGCTGGGCCATTAGGGCTGACCAGCCTAGAAGGACGACACACCGTTCAAGGAACATACAAAGGACTCCAAACTTGCAGGCTGACATAGTGACAATAGCAGTGACCTTTGTGCTCCACCAGCCTGGTCTCCATCCCTGACTGCCCGCTCGGTGAAAGCAGCTCTGCGCTATGAGCACTGGGGGAAAAGCAAAGTCTGCGTGCACAAGTTCACTTCTCTAAAAAGGCTATGATCTAAGATGTGAAGAGTTAAAATGCAATCACATGGTCACCTGTCAACTCTCTGGGGAAATCCAAGGCTATTACTCAGGTCATCAGCTCAGAAATAGCAATTTCCAGAAGAAAAGCCAGAAGAGCATAAAAAAAAAAACTGCAAATGCAGACACTCCCTTTTTGGTGAATACTTCTGTCCACAGTGCGGGGCACATGATTTTCATCCTGTATGTTGAAGAAGCCTGTGTGAATGTTACAGACAAAAGGTCATGTTCTCATGCTTCTCACTAGACAGTCACTATGCCAGTCTTGCTACGGGGACAGAAAACAAGACAAAAGATGCTCCAACAGCCAAAGGCAGGCGAGACCAGACCCAAGGCTGGTGTGGCTGCGAACAGCCTGGTCAGCACACGCAGGGCCAGGGCGTTTGAACACATGAGGAAGTCGTGGAGACTTCCTCACAGCCCATCCCACACGGCTGATATGGAAAACCTCTTTCACCATCATGTCTTGCACCCCCCAGATAAAGGCCTGGCAGTGACACAGAAAGGAAGCCCCTGACGAAAATAAGATGCAGGACACAAAAATACATCTTCCGCCGTCAAAGATGACAGTTTGCTCCGCAGGACTAGAGCGAACAGTAAGGCACTGGAGCATGAGCTTGTGACCTGGCCTCCAACTGCAGCGAGAAGCTGTTGCGATACGCGCTCGCATGGCTGCGTAAAGGATGCGAGAGAGACTGGCACCTGCCCGCTGCCTTGCTGTCTCCTCCTCGCCTCGCTCCGGCGAGCATCTTTCACCAGCACCGCTGCACCTGCCGTGTCCCCCCTGGGTCATCTCCTCCCCGGCGGCAGCAGGAGACAAGGGGCTGCGCACCCCTGCGCACATGGACAAGAACGGAGAGGGATTATGCCCATGTCACTCTGAAGGTCTACCATCACCCGTGGTCTAAAGTTTTGCAAACACTTGGTCTAGCAGCTCTGATCCTGAGCACAACAGCTTGCAGACTCGAGCACACACATTGCTCAACCCTTACTAAAGGCAGATCTCCTGCAACAACATCCTAATATCCCACCACAAGCGCAAACTGACATTCTCACTTCCAAAATAAGTTATAACACACTCCTGCTTGGAAGCAAGAGTTCCCTCTTCAGAGCACTGCCAAGTTCTCTCTCCTGCATGGGCCCATCCCCACCAACGAATGTGTGTTACCCACAGGCCCACACCAGGGCGTTCTGAGGACGAAGGCACATTAGAAAGAAGGCTGTAGAAATGCTGGCATGAGAGCTGTAAAGGACAAAACTGAACATTTCCAGACCAAGTGAAACAGCCCTGGTGCCCATGGTGTGCTCCGTTCCTCCAGGCACAGCTGAGCCCACCTAGCACGGGCCACCAACACCACCAGGTATCTTTCTCTGCAGAACGTGAAGCCTGAGCGTGCTCTGAGATGTGGGTTTCCAGCCCTCACTTCTGCTTCGTAACAGCTTCCCTCACTTGTGTTCGCAGGCGGAGGACGTAGCATCTTTTCCTGTTGGTCCAAGTAGTGCAGTCTCTGGTTGCACCTGAAGCCAGATACCAGAACACCGCAGGCAAGTGTCCCACACAGTTTGACTCAGAAAGGAGACGAGAAGCAAGCCCCTGTTCTGCCTCAGGGCTCCAGGTCAGAGGGGAAATCCTTACCACCACATTTCTGTACGGCACTAAATCACATCCCCCTGCGCTTCCCCAGACTGGCTGTGCAGAATTCATAACCTGGCAGCAGCAAAGCACCTGAGCACCTTGGGATGAGGCAGACGTGACATGTTAACACCTACCTCCCCATGTACATCTGTCAACGAAGTTCCCCCTTCCTGAGCATGATATTAGACATAGGATTTCCACTCATTCCACATTTGATTTAAACAAATGGGCACCTCAGAAATTAGTTGGGCTGCTCAGGAAAATAACTACGCACAGAAATACAGCCCCTCTTTGCTGCCAAGGATGCGTATCAGTCTTGCAGGATACACAGCATTTGGGCAGAAGGGTATTATGCAAACTTTAAATTAACTCAAATTATATGACTTGTGTAATAAAGGCTCAGGGCAGAGGCTGCAGGGTAAGCCTCCTGTTCACATCTCCTCAGAGGATGGTGTGATATAGGGTAAATCCTACAACTGCCACCTCCTCCTTTGAATCATTTACACCAGAAAGGATTTGGCTCTCAGCCCATCGACAAAATTTACAGCTGGTAAAATCCAGGTCTGAAATAGCTGGGGAGATAAGACTATGGACTATCGTGTCTCTAGGTCACCTGCAGAGAAGAATCGATGGGTGTTGAAGAAAAGACCCCAGGAGAGCAGATCAAGCACCCTGGGACGCTGTGCGTGCTCCCAGGGGCAGCAGAGGACTTGGACACTGGATGCCGCTGCCTGGTCACCCCGCAGGACTGCAGGGCCTGCAGCAGGGACCCACTGTCCTACCAGCCTCACGCTGCCTGCGCAGGCCAGGAGCAGTCAGATATCCAAGGAGTGCTGTCGGGAGCAATGTTCCTCTTCCCAGACTCCAGCTGGTACAAGTCGCCACTGATCTTGCTGCAGGATCAGGGCCCGGTGCCCCAAGGGCACAGTCTCTTGTTGAGACAGTTGGGGTTTGTTTTTAAAGAAAGCAGAAAAATCCCTTACAGGATGTGCATGGTGTTAATTTCCCCATTCGGATTCCAAATATTTGCTCACCTCAGAAATAACATTAACATTCAGCATGCTGTTTCCTCAAAAACGCGATCAGTTTCCAGGCAGGCCCTTCTCCTCCCCTCTCCCGAGCTCTGCAATCCAGCCCAAGCTCCTCTGCATGGACAGACACGGGCGTGCTAATTCCATCCCTCCTGCCACTGCTTGCAGAGGGACAAATGCTTTGGTTATTCTGTGCCTCAGCTACCAGCAAGGGCTGGATCAGCCCCAGGGCACGCACCGCCAGCCTGAGCAGGCAGGTGGTGAATGGGAAGGCAATCCCAAATGTTTGGAAGCTTTCTGTGGCAGAGAAAGGCTGCTGGTTTGAAATACACCATGCATTTTCTTCCTGCTGACGTAAACTCTGGCCTTGCCATTTGATGCACTTGGACCAGGTTCCGTAAAGATTTCCGTGCCCTGTGCTGGACCCCAGCTCCCGCACGCGCAGCCAGACCTCCGTCAGCTGCCAGCATCACGCGCAGGCTCGGCGCACGCTGCGTGGACGGAGAAGAATCGCGACATGAGACCGAAACTGCTGGGAAAAAGGTACAAATTGTGCCTCTTCCCCATTGCCACAGAATGGGAGAGGCACATCTAGTTCTATCTGGCCAACATGAGTTTCCACACCCAGCTATACTCACCTGCACTCACAGCAAACCGAGAGCTGGGGCTCTTCCAAGTTGCCCAGAGGATTTACACCCATGTTCTCTTAATTAAAAAAGGTGTAGCTAAGTCCCTCAAGCTGCTTTGAATGCATCAGACCCAAAGGAGTGGGAGGTTATTATTTTCAGCTGCAGTTTTCACATTTTCTGAATTAACTGTCCAAATTGAACTTCTATTTGAACCGGCCTCAAAGGGTATTCCACTGTTAGGACCACCATAAAGATGTGCTACACTTTGACCTCAGCCAGGCATTACCTACTGGTTGAAAAAGGTCTCGTAGGAGGAGAAATCTCATTGGAGCTCCCCCCATTCATGGAAGTTTACTGGCCTGTCTATTGCAGATGTTTTTATTCTCATAAAGCAAGCTAAAATTAAATTGCAGGCCCACCTGGCAGACTGTTGGGGCATTAAAAAATATATATATCAGCAGGCAGTAACGAAACTAACCCAGCTGCTGTCTGAGTGACAGGCTTCCTCCCAGAGCAGAAAAGTATTTGTTTAGCTCTTTGCTATGATCCAATGAAGCAGAACACACCCGAAACAGAGACGAGGAGCTGAGAAATCAGTCCTTTCTACAACGTGGGAGAGAACTGCAATGAGAGGAGGTCAGCGGAAAAGCCTTGGGATGCTCCTGAGAAACAAGGGAATGAGAACTACCAGCGGCTGTAGCCACTGCAGACCAGCCCACGCCCTCTGCACGCCCACGGAAGGAAGGAAGGAAGGAAGGAAAACCCAAGGCATGCTCCACAGTGTGCTCCATGGCAGAGAGCCATGGCCACTTGCACAACGCTCCCCTTGCACTCGACAACCTCAAACACGGCGTCAGACGGAGCCCAGTCCCTGTCTGGACCCGTTCCCCGTGCTCCCAGCAGACGATTGCTCTCCTCACACGCGTGCTCCTGCCCAGAGGGATCATTTCGCACCCTGCTCCAGCAGACCCTTCCACGTGCAGCTTTATAGCTCATGCTCTGAATAACCTTCACCACTCCACAAACTGCCCTTCTGACTAAATTTTGTCATTTCAGGCATTTTGTAACTATCTACAAAATTCAGCTAGAGGTGTCCAGCCCCTTGAAATGACAGTGCTCCAATACAGGCAAGCTAGTTATCAGCACACGAAAGCCTGCTCAGCTACAGACACGGCAAGGCAAACGAAGAGATAAGCGAGCAACCATTAACGCAGCCTTGCTAACAAGGTAATACAAGATACAGATCTAATAACAACCCATAAATAACATTCTGCTTGCTGCAGGGATAACCTGTCCCAGGCTGCAGTCAGCACCGCAAGCCTCATCAGTAGTCATATTAATAATCATGGTAATCATATTAATGAAACTGCTAACACAGTGTTTCCCAGTGCTGAAGCCAGCACAAGGAGAAAGTTACTATCACCACCCATGTGCTGCAGAGGCAGATGAGGGGTAATTTCCACTGGAGAATCTTACACATCTGTAGAGATATTACTAGCCTGTGGCTAATGAGCATTGTTAATCACTAAGCCCACTCCAGCAGCGCCCACACCTTTGTAGACACTCTCTGTCAGTGCTCACATCCTCCAGTAGCACCAGTGGAACCTTTCTTGCACCCTAAACTACGCAGATGATCTCCATGCCTTCTCCCCTTTGCCTTGCTCCCGCTCAGGAACACCATCTTTGTCAAAAACAGAAGCCAGACGTACACAGAACAGACATCCTACCTCACCATAACTGGTCAAGGCTCCTGACCCAGCAGAGAGATTCGTTAGTCCACGGAAACCACAGGAGAGCTCAAAAGGCAGTAAGGTTCGTAGGATACGGGAGGTGGGGAGAGCTTGGTCTAGGACGTGGCAGGCAGTTTGCTGCCCGATAGGAACGTCCCAGCCTCCAGCATCCTTCAGGAGGGTTGGCCAAGGTGGTGGAGCCTGGAAAGTGTCGAGTGAAGAAGTGACAGCTAGTTATTTACCAAAAAACACAGCCCAGCTTATTCTGGACGGGAGTGGGGGTGGAGAGAAGAAAAGGAAGTCATCTCATTCTCTTATCGGTACAAACCCGGCAGCTGTGAATTGAGTGTTTAGAAGGGGACCGGGGAGGGTAACCACCACGCGCACGGGGTATGAGGACAGCTGTCTGGCGGCTTATGGGCAGTCAAAACTGCAGAAACAGAAAGGAAAAAGAATGGCTAATGGGCACAGTTACATTCCATGGAGCTCCTGTATCTGAACAACACTCCCCAGGCAATCTTCCTCCTCCGTGCAAAGCAGCAGGAGAGGTTTCTGCCCCAGTGCCGAGCGACTCGGCTGTAGCAGCGATCATTGCCGTCAGGGCGAGCCAGGCGCCTTCAGGAGGAACAAAATTTTCAGGACATTCAGATGTCCCCGAACATCTTTTGTTTGGGGGGGGTTCTAATTTAAGCTTAAGAAGCCATCCCTGACTCAGTTCCTCTGCCATCTAAGGTGGGACTCTGAGAGAAGCGTTTCTGCACAGCCCTTCTGGGCTGACTTTTTCCGGACAGTTGACAGGAGTGTGTAGACCACATAGCTGTGAGGCACCCGTGCTGGAGTCCCATCTCCTTATTTAGTCATGGAGAGAAATAGGCACTTCCTGAGGGTGATGCAGAGCAGAACCTAATTCTCTCTGCTGACTGCATGGGGACACTCATGGCAGCCGCCCCGCACAGGTGCCTGCAGTTAGACAGCTCGAGAATCCCAGCATGGCCAGTCCTGGGTGTAACTTGGGGAAACAGCAAGGTTTACAGGGAGAGATGGCATCTTATATTAGTCGAGATGATATAATTGGGAAACGCAGGCAAGCGGTCATGCCCACAGACCTTGTCTCAGACCCCCCCGGGCAGAAGGGATTTGTGTTCTCAGGCTTGTAGGACGAAGACCACAACCCCAGTCCTGGGAACATGACAGCCCTGCAACTGGATGGCTGGCCAAAGACCTCACCCCGCCTAGGTCTTTAGCATCCCTGCATCACCAGCTTCCTACCGCAGGAGAAACGAGACCTCGGAAGGCTGTCCTGCTGTGGGCTGGCAAACAACTAAATATACATCAATCGAGGCATTAAATGGCTGGGTATGCGGCTGCCTCTGCAATCCTGAGTATTTAGTCCATTATCCCACAGACACTTAGCACAATTATGGTTGCTTTGTGGCTAGCCCTTAATGTGCCAACAGAGCAGCTGAGGCACAGGGGAGATTAAAGATCAGCAACAGCCCGAACCACAGAGCAGAGCTGAGCACTCGAAGCCTCGGCGGTGGCGGGTGAGGAAATGCTGGGCAGGGCTGGGACTGAGCCCAGCCGGCCCTGGCAGGGGGAGCAGGAGGTAAGGAGCACGCGGCTGGGCTCGCCTGTAGGGCTTGTCCTCACCCGGGTGGCTTGTGGAAGAGCTGGGCTCCTCTCCTTGCTCAAGGGCACCTCCATGCAGCTGCAGCAGCGGCCACCCCGCTAACTGCTCCTCCAACCCGCACCACCTCCTCTCGCATCCCTGCTCCTGGAATTGCTCAGAAGGGGAACGGCTGCTTCTGTGCAAACTGCCTGCCCTTGGTGCATATGCTAGCAAAGGCTTTTAAGCTCCCATGGATCCTAGAGGGCCTTAACGTGCCACAGAGGCTTCGTGTGGCCATGCTACACAAGGCTCTGCTGGCTGGCTTGAAGCTCCTGGCACTGCTTTTTCATCTTTTCAGCATTTCTCTGGGTCATTCCCTAAGCCCAGTTATGTTTCTTTTAGCAATATGCAAGTCCTGCAAAAGCAATCCCAAACCATGGTTCATGGCCAGTCCTGCACAGTGATCCAGGAGGGCTCAGCTGCCTCTTTATCAGGGATATTTCTGCATCTCATCTCAGAAACCAGTGCTGCACTGGCAGGAAAAAAAGGACTCTACAGAGCCTCAAGAAAAACTTCTTTTCTGTCTATGGGAAGGGCATTGCTTGGAACTGGCACTTGAGCCTTCTTCCCATCCCTAGAATACAAACAGAAAACAGATTTTCTACTGAGATTGCCCTAACAGCCAGCAAGCAAACCTTTCCCAAGACACTCAACAAAATATCCAAGGAATAAAAACAATACATCCTTTCTGACATCATTCCAAGGCTGAAAGCAACGTCAGAAAACCAGCCATATTCTGCCAAGGAAGAGCTGAACTTGTATCTAACAACCCAGGGCATCAGCAGCTTCACAACTAGACCAGGACTTTCCTTTGGTTACTGCCTGCACTTATGTGCAGACCTGTGCTTTAAAATATACACCACTTTCCTACTTCCACTCATGTGCTTTTCCTCTGCACAGCGCTGCAGGTGGGCAGACAACACTGACATTTTTGACCTAGTCAAACACTTCAAAACTCTGCCTTCCTCACTAATTGCACTTCTTGAAGCATGCCAGTTCCTATTAGCTTTGAGCATCGAAACGACAACGCTGAAAGTTTCCGCTGCTGCAATAGCAATAAATTCTGACCCCAGCCCCCACAGGAGCAGGACCGAAACTCCAGTCTGAGCCACGGGTGACAGCAGGTGCCGGGTTGGCGCGACTCAGCAAACCGGCATCGCTGTTGCAGCACAACCTCCCCTCGCACAGGTAGGAGAAAGCCCTGCTGGAGACATGCCAGGGAGCAGGAACCTCCATCCGCACGGCAGGCTACGTCTGACGGGCAGGGAACGGGCTCGCTATGGAGGTGTGGCTGCACCCGGCTGTCCTCTGGCCAAGCCAGGCCAGGACAATCCCCAGCCCCGCTTTCCAGGAGGCTGGAGAGGAGGAAGCCGGCACAAAGCCTGGTGAGGCGCAGGTACCGCAGCTGCCCACGTGGCAGCGGTGACACCTCCCTGCCCAGTGGCAGACCCTGGCCAAAGTGTCAGCCAGGGTTGTTTTAAGTTCCTTTGCTCCATCTGGTGGTTAGAAAGCTTTTAAAAGCTTTGTAGAGCAAGCACATGCTGCTCCCTTGTGTGGCCTGCTCGACAGTCTGAGAAGGTTGGGATGGGCTGTGCTGGAACGTGGGGAAAGCTGGGATGAGCCCTCTCCTTGGAAGGGCAGAAGGCCACTGACTGCTCACGTGAGGGCATCTCCCCACGCTGGGTGAGCGGGGTCACTGTGAGCACGAGAACCGGAGTGCAGTTGGGCTCCCTCATGCGAAGCCCAAGGGCGGCCGCGTTGTCCAGCAGCAGCCCTCGGGTCTGAGGCCAAGCGAAGCTGCAGAGGCTTTGCACACCGCAGAGCCCCCCAGCATCAGATGGAGCCGCGTAGTGCCCGCCTCCCGTGTCGGATGGCCGGAATAGGATGCTTTCCTAAGTGTAAGCACTCAATCCTGGGCTACGGGAAAACAAACGTGCTCCATTCCACCAGGAGTGCAAAGACTTACTGGTAGGATGATGCCAAGGGCAGAAAAACCCTGACCCATTCTCCCAGGAGCAGAAGAAAAACAAAACCAGCCCCAAGGCATCGCAGATGGCCAAGGAGCTCAGGAGCTTGCAGTTATCCAGGCCCCTTCCTCGCTCAACAGGTTTCTCCCCAAGTACCACAACAAAGCAAAGAGATAAAGGCAATAAGGAATTGAGGCAAGAGCAGAGCCCAGGGGGAGAGGGACCAGGCGGGTGGCCCCGAGCTGCAGCATTGTAGCATCCCCAGGCTCCCTCCCTGGTGGCACCAGGAGGACAGGAGACTCCCGTGACACACCACCTTGCCTGCCGCCATCTGCCGGAGCCCAGGGCATCACGTGTGTTCCCGTTGAGCCCAGAAATCCTCAGCTTTCAGGATTATATAACCTGGAGAGCTAATTAAAAACGAGGAGGTTTATTTTGGACCCGGGCAGGGTGACAAGACAAAAATATAGCCCATAACGGGCCCATGTCCCCTTTGAAGAGTCGCCAAGGCTATTTTTTACCTAGATACATCATGAAGAATTGGAGAGAAAAAAAAATACCAGGGCTATATTTAGAATTTAATCAGTGGCAGGGCTTGTTACACTTCTTAGAGAGGAGACTGATGGAAATATTTCAGGAGGGTGGGAGGAAGGCGGTGGGGGGAATGAAATAAATAAAATAAAATAATAAAAAACCAAAACAAGCCTAGGCCAAAGATAGCCCCGGCATCTCCCTTACATGGAAGGGATGCTGCTCAAGGGTGTGAAGGGGATTTTCTGTTGTTGTGAAACCAAATCTTTCATTGTCATCGTCCCACCCTCTTGAAATCTCTGAAGCCAAACAGCATGTCCCGAGGGAAGGGTTCTCCCCTGCCCATGCCAAGTATCCACAGCTACCCCAGCCCCCAGGCTGTCCAAGCTGTCCCCGTTTCCCTTTGTCACATGTGCCCAGTGTGACGGCTCCGGAGGGGACCAGCAGGACACAGCAAACGATGGCTGGAGGAGGCTATGGCCTGTGGCAGGGACCCGGCCTGCCAGGAGTGCCACAGCGACCCTGGAGGGGGCAGCTGGCAGAGAGCCCCTGGGCACTGCTCTAGTCCCACCGCCGCTGATGCTGCCGAGCATCTCGTGTCGCTGCGAGCAGGTCTTCCCTCCGTTTCTCCAGCTAGAGTCCCTCCACTTCTTAAAATACTTGAGAAGCTCGTTGGAGCAGAGGGGAGCTGCATGTTCCCATCTTCTTGCCCACGTCCATAAAAAGTGAACACATTTTTTAATTAAGGAATGTCTTTTACAATGGTTTTGTCTACTCAACCACCATCTCTTAGCACCCATCTCCTCGAACCCACCTCGGTGCCAAGAGAGCCCAGACTGCTCAGTCCCCGTCAGCTTTCCCCACCAGCTCAGGACCAGGAGAGACAGAAGGATATGGGAAGGGAGAGGGGACCAAAGCCCCTGCCTGGTGCGGCCGTGTCACCCTGGAGGGAAAGGGAAGCACTGCCTCTGCCAGCTTCTCTCCCCTCCGCTGGGTTAAGATATCCGGGGCAGGGGAAGCGGCAGTTCCCTTGAAAGTTAACTGGAACCTCAGCCTGACCAAAAAGGGAACTTTCAAACATATTGTCTTGGAGTAAGGAAGGAAACAAACAAACAAACAAAAAAGCCACATTCACTTTGACACTGCAGATGTGAACTGCAGCTTGCAGCCTTGTTCTCAGGTTTGACACCAAAGGGAAGCCCCACGGACAGCGTGGCCAGGGCCAGGAGGGCTCTGGCAGATGGAGGAGCCTCCCTCACCCCGCCCCAGCAGGCAGCTGGCCCTGCACTCTCACAGCTCGCTGCTCCAGCACAGGCGGGCAGATTGCTTGTTTAGCATCTGCTTGCCGCAGCTGCTCGCGGGGAGAAGCTTTTTCCTATCTAGCTCTTCTGGTGGGGGCTATTGCAAGCCTGAAATTTGTGAAAAACTCTTCTGTAACACCCACAGGAGATTAGCAGGCTGCTAAACAGTCACAGCACCATCCGGATTTACTAGCAATATAATGACCGTACATTGGGAATGTAAGCAATTTCCAGACCTTATTATCCTAAGGTCACAGGCAGGATCTTGGTGAGCTAGATAGGAAAGAGGAAGGGATTAGGTTGCATGAAGGGCCCTCGTGCACCACCAGCAGATATCTTCTCCCCCAGATAACTCAAAGGGAGGCATGAAGATTGCCTGGGCTGCAGGAGGAAGCCAGGAACTCAGCTTGCCTCAGCATAAGCCATGCCACCAAAACCAGGGAAGCTGCACAGCAACCCCAACCGTCTATCTGCAGGAGAGGGACCACATGGATGGAGGTGCACACCAAGGCTGGGTGCATCTGGTGGGCACCTCTCCCCACTTGGTGCCTTTTCTCCCAGGCCAGCAAGCAGCCCACGGAGGAGTTTGCTTTTCCCTCGGGAAGCTCAGAGCCACCAGGCAGCGTGAGCACAGCCTGGCACCACCCCGGCCAGCCCGGTGCGCAGGAAGCCTCCAGCAGATACTTGCGAAGAGACGGGCTCTTCTCCCGATAACACAATCGGGGCAGCCGCAGCAATCCCCAGCCCAGTGAGAAAGCTCAGCTCACCCTGTCCTCCCCCATTGCTGCTTTCGACACCAAGAGGCTGCAAGCAGTGAGATAAATGTAATCGCTGCTTGCCGGGAGGCTGCCCTAGCCCCAGGCACTTGCAAGGGGCCAGCAGGGAATGCTGCTGTGATTCCTGCCGTGGCCACGGCCGGACCAGGAGACCGTCTGCTCCACGCACTGCTCAGGGCCCCCCCTCGCTGCCCCAGGGACAGGGCGGAACCGAGCCCATCTGCCCCCAGCCACGGCTCCCTGGAGGCCTCCCCCCAGCCTGTCCTGCAGGGCAGACCTGCGGGACAGACAGATGGACAGAGCAGCAGGGCTGGGCTGCAGTATGGAGCCGCTGAGCCCATCCCATGTTAACAACCACGAGGGCATTTCAAAGAAGATGCAGCAGAAGATGAGACTCATCCAATTCTCTTGTCTGCATGGAAACATCTGGGAGTGGATGCAGAAAGTCTCCTCCAACACAGAGCCCGATACTCAGTCGCACCCCCCCAGACCATCCGGCAGATGCTTCTCCTGCAGCTGGACCACAGCAACACCCTTCCCACATGGGGCCTGCATAGGACATCTGTGACAGCACCTGCTGCAGGACAGCAGCAGCTCAGAGAGACCGGGAGGAGATGCCGAAGCACACATCTCTTCCAAATAAGCCCCTCAGCCACCGCAAGCAGGCAGAGGTCTTTGGAGAGCACTATTGATACAAGCAGCAGCATGAGCTATTCGCAGGAAAAAAAAAAAAATGCATATACAGGAAACGCACAGTTCCCGATTTCCAGCTTGGTTTAATGCGAAGAATTTCCTTCTTCCCTTCAGACTCATGCAGGAAGCCTGCAAACACAGCAGCCCCGTAATCTGATTAAGCCCCGTCCTACGCACGCTTCCTGGAACACACAACTGGGCTGCGGGAGCCGCTTTCCATCCCTCCCCACCACGCATCCCGCGAGGCAGCAAGTGCAGCCCTGCCCAAGCCTCTGCTTTCGGTCAAGGCAGGGAAAAGGCAACAGAATGAACCAATTCCTGCTGCAGAGAAAAGCATTAAAGAGATGCTTAAAGAACTGCAGCCTTAGGAGTGCTTCTCCCCACGTGCACCCCAGAGGGTGTGGGGCTATTTGGGGATTGTAAATAGGTTTTAGCTGTTAGCCCCCCCATGGTGGGGAGGGAACCCCAATGTCAGCATTTGGGAAATTGGATTTTAGCAAGCCCTTCGGGAGGCAAAGGGCATCCACAGCACATGGGCGGGAGGGCAAGCTCCACAAAGACACCGTGGAGGTGGGTGGTGAGCAGGCGATGGGCCCTACACCGGTGACCTGGCCAGGAGCAGAAGCGCCTCAGCTCTGGGCTCCCCACCCACAGGGCCCCCCCAGATCGGGGCCAGGCCGCTGGTTTGCTCACCGAGAGGCAAAGGTGATCAGCACCAGAGATGGAGGAGCCCTCTGGCTAGTCCTGATGCTTTTCACATGGAGGGATGTGTCAAAGCTTGGTGGGTTTTGCACACCAAGAAGCATCTCCAGCTGGTCGCCGGGGCTGACACACGAGCTCGGCTTTCTGTGGTGGTGCCAATGGCACTGAACTGTTCCCCATTCTGCAGAGACCCATGCACGCACACCTGGGATCCCTAGCGGCCCTGCAGAGCACAAAGCTCTGATTCATTCAAGTTCTTAAGAGGAACCATCTCCTAGAAACCTGACTAATTTAAACCTTGCTGGAAGAAGCGGCGAGCAGCTCCGGTACCACCCAGCCACAAAGGAAACTCGCCCTGAGCGCGGCTCTGGCAGCGGGGCTGGAAGGCTGGCTTCCCCTTCGGTGTGCTTTGCCTTAAACTGCTGCTGCAGACGGCGAGGAATTCTGCTTGGCAGCCCTCAAAAGAGATACAGCTGCATCCCAGAAATGTGTTCCAGGGCTGAGAGCACTTCATTTGTCTTGGGACCATAACAAGAGCAGCTCGCTGCCTTGGGGGAAACCATAGGATACTGGAAAATCACCGAGGGCCTGATCCAAAACCCTCTCCTTGGCAAGGTTAGTTTTCCTTCTCCGAGCTGGGCCTTTAACCATTCCTATTCCCTCCCCGGAGAAGGGGAGGAATAGTGCATTTTTGCATTTCGTGACCTGCAGTAATGAACTCGCCCTATCTGGAAATAAAGAGTAGACTGGTAGCTTGTAACTGAAGCATAACATAAGTGGCTGCCAATGTTCTCATCCTCATTTACCACAGCAAAGCCTGGTGAAAAAGCACATCTGCCGCTTCTGCTAATACAGCATCTCCCACCTCTCACCTTTCCTTCCTGTCCAGGCAGACTTCACACACATTGCAAGTTCCCTTGCACAAAAGCCTTTGAGCTCAGCTGAAGCATCTCCGTGCTACAGGTGGATGCTCCTGCGCTGCTGCTAGCACTGCCTGCGTGCAAAGACATCGGACTGCTGCTGCGCCGCCTCCAGCCGTCCCCGTTGGTGCTGGCAACCAGCACTGGTCCGCTCCAGAGCCAGGTGCTTGCAGCCTGATGAGATGGAGACGGACGGCTCACAAGGAAAACTGCACAGGGACATGTCCGAGGTTACCAACCACGTCACCTGCTTCGAGACCCGGAGCGCACCCCCTCCAGAGATCTGCCGTCATCCTGGTCCCAGCCACCGCGGCCCTAAGCTCTGCCCATGATGCGTTGTTAATGAACTTCCAAAATGCCAAAACATTGACCTGTTTCTGCTTCCTGCACCACAAATTACCACCTCCCCCTGCACCCAAGATGCCAAAGTAAGCAGCTTGTGCAAATACTTAAGGTTAATATTTACATTTGGATTCAGCGCAGGAAGCGCGTGTTTTCGCACTGGTACGGGAGCGGTAGACTAGAGGCTGCTCGAGCGGTCAGGGGACTGGCGTTGTATTTCCTGTTGCTGCAGCACATGACCAAGGCTGGGCAGCAGGCGAGGTTTCAGGACACAGCTGAACGCACTTGATGCCTCGGATGCAGAGTAACGCGGCCCCCACAAGTACGGTGACCACACTGGAGAAGGCACACGCGGGCCCATGGCCAACCCTGACTTGCCAGCCATGCTGGCAAGTGACTACAGGCAACCCAGGACAGCAGAGGGAACGACCTACAGGGTGCTAGAACATCAGCGCGAACAAAGCATTTCGGCTAAGCAGAAACCGAGGTTTTCAAAGGGTTCATCCAAATGCACAGAAGAAGTTGTCAAAGCAATGCGCCCAGCTCCGGAGGCCTGGTGCCACCCAGCAGCTCTCAGTCGGGTCAGTTAGAGGAACGGGAGCATCTCACCAAGCACCAACCCTCCTGGCACCATCAGCCTGCACGGGCAGGAACGAAGGGCACCCATTCACTGCATGCCAGGAGCTGCTTCACCAGCAGCCACGACGCACACAGCACCAGAGCCACAGCACCAGGAGCGAGGGGCCAGGGCCTCCACAATCCACCATGCGGGCACCGGCTCTGTGACGGCACCGGTCCGCAATCAGCCCTGTGAAACTGGGGCACCCCCCGCTTTGGAGGCAGACTCCGGAAGGTGGCATTTCCTCATTTCCTCCAGACTTTTCCTTCCTCCCAGCCACAGCATCCCAGGAAACCTGGCTGTGAAGAAAAAGCCTGCCCTGCAGACAAGGGCAAGACACAAGCCAGCTGCTGTCTACCATACATTCCAGACACCATGCAGCTCCTTTCTAGGAAAAGCAGCAGGGCACTTGGGATCTGCAAGCAATGGCAATGTGAGGTTCATCCACCAAGATCTCCACGTCATGGCGAGAGGCCTCTCATCACACTGGAGAAGACACGAGCACAAGAGCAGAGGGGTGCGGGTAGTCACGCTGCAATTCCCAGGTCCACAGCTGCTCCAGAGGAACCGAGACCTCTGTTCTTACGGGGGTCCCAGCAAGGTTCCTCACCTCCAAACCCTCCCTGCACTTGAGGCACCACACGCCAGTAAAGCCGCGAGAGGGACAGCAATGGTCATCCTTTCATCGAGCTGTCTAAAAAAATAATGCAGCCAGGCCCTGGCAGGAGCTCAGAGCTGTGTTTGCAACAGCTCTGTGGTTTAGGCTGACAGCAACAAACTTGTTTTCTCTCTGCAACAGGGCTTGGTTCTCCCTCGTGTCACCCACTTGCACTGACATGTCACCAGTGCTTTCCAGGCTGGGTCCCCGTGCTCACCAGCACAGCCTCTCAGAAGGCCATAAGGAGCGCGAGCAGCATCTCCCAGCCCTCGGTACCTCTCCCCACAGCACGGCATGGCTGCTAGGACAGCTTGCCAGATGAGCCGAACACCCAGAAATGGGTTTGTTTCCCCTTCCACGTGGCTTCCTTGAGAAGAATTGGCACACGTGGATATCATCCTGGAGTAGAACTGTTCCTTCGGCTAGCGAGTCACCACACCTCCTCCCGGTCCCCACATGGATACACTCCCGTGCACGGAGGAGAGGTGGGAAGCAGTGCCCAGCACTCAGAACCAGTGTTACTGGTCCCCTGGGTGATTAGACACATCACCCTTCCATGGTGGCCCACCACACCTGCTCCTGAAGCCACCCCACAGGTTCAGACACCTGCATTACCTGTTCCCGTGCCAGAGCAGAAAGGGACGCAGCATCCTGCGGTCCCAGCAGATCCTCTCCAAAGCTCGGCTGCAGCCACCAGAGCACCCGACCTTGCAGCCACGGACAGTGCTGTGGCAGGGGGACAGTCACGGCAGGTTGTGTGCCTTCTGAAGCACAGCGGGCATGCAGCAGCTCCACACCAGCAGCCTTTGTAAGCCTACTAATGCCAAAGCGCCCTTAATTCCAACGGTTCCCAGGCAAGCCTGAGGGACCTGCATGAAAGGATGGAGGTGCAGTGCTGACAGCACACAAAAGACTGACTGTTGAGCACTCCAGCTGGGCTTTGCAGTGACCATTCCTTAGGAGGAACAGCTTGAGCCTCCCAGCTCTCCACCAGCACAGGTGCTGATCTCAGGGGACGCACCTGGGCTCAGCCAGCGGGACAGCATCACCCAGGACACGGGCGGAAGACGAAGACGCCATCCCAAGCTGGTAGGCACCCTACGTGCTGCTGGGCAAGAGAGGAGAGGCTGGGGCCAAGCCAAGCTTGCCCGACCATGGGCACAAAGGATCCGTGCAGTGCTGCGGAACCAGGAGCAGCACATCCAGCACATGGGTGGGAGGGATGGGGGGCACCAGACGCCGGCAGCAATCAGCCCCCAGCACAAAAGCCTCTCTGCACCGACCCCGGCTCGGCAGCGGTCCTGCTTGCTAGCCAGGTTTCCCAGGACTCCTGCAAGGGCTGAGCGGGCAGCAGCATTACAACCCTTCTGCTGTCTCTGGCAGCCTGCTCCCTGGGTAACTGCCCTGCAGGGTGGAGCTGGCAAGGTGCAGGCAGTGCGGGCAAATATTGACTTGCCTGTGGGCACAGAGAGCGCTACCAGAGCCGAGAACGAAATCCAGGGGCCCCAAGCCCCAGCCCTCCGCTTTATACTCCATCGCCTGTCAGCAAGCATTTTTCATAACTGAACGCGGCACTACCTAGATGAACCCTGCCTCTTCCCAAACTTCTTCTGCAAGCTTTGAATCACAGATGCTCACAGAACACTGCTCGGCACCTGTTGTACAGGAGACAGCCAATGCTGGATGGCAGAGAGACCCAAAAAACCCGTAAACCAGCCACAACCCTCAATCGCGGCATTGCAGGAACGCATGTGAGGAGGATCTGGAGTTCTCCCATACTCGAGGGATGGTTGTGGAAGCCCCACTCATGCCCCACGTCCCATCGCGTACCAGCACCAAAGAAGCACTCCCTGTCCTGTAACCGATCCCATTTCTCAGCCTGAAGTGCCCGCCAGCTGTACGGCGGCTCCCCACCCACCGCCACCCTCCTCAGGGCTCTTCACAACACCCTTGACTTCTAACAGTCACGGCAGCTTTTGCAGGTCCCCCTAAGGCTGCCCGCGTGGAAGGACAGAGAAGAATGCCCAGACCCCAGGCCGGGTATGAGGAAACCACACAGCACCGGGGAGCTGTGCGTGTGTCCTGTTGCTCCCAACTGTCTCGGCAAACGAGCACTGAACGAGACAACCCGCCGGGTAGCTGCCTACCCCTCCTGAAGCCATGGAAGAGAAGGAAGGGACCAAGAAGTAAAGATGTCCCCAAGTCACATGGGCTCCAGCTGCCACCACGGAAAAGAGACCGAAGCTCCGAATCAGAAGCTGGGGGAGGCACCAACACCACGCCAGATGCACCGAAGTACCTTATCCCAAGCTCTGACCCCACAAAGCTGTTCCAAGCAAGTTTGCGAGCTTGGCCCCACCTTGGGAGAACTGTTCCGCAGTTGTAGCGGAGGCGCGGGGCAGGTTCAGCCCCGGCATCACAACATCACAAGATGCTTTGAGGCAGCAGCCTCCTCCCGCAGGCACCGAGAGCTCTTCCGCAAAGCGGGCACGGGGCTGGGTGAAGCAGCCTGAGGGCCGGGGGGGCAGCCAGAGGGGGAAAGGGGCTCCGGGCGGGCGCGGGGGCAGGGGAGCGAGCTTCGCCTCCGGCCGCCCGACTCCGCTTGCCCGGCCACCCACGCGCGGAGGAGACCCACGCGTGGAACCCGGAGGGGCACGGAGCGTGGCGAGGGGAAGGGGAAAAGGGGGAAGGGGTACCAGGGCAGCCCCCAGCCCTTACCTGCGGGAGGTCATGGCTCCGCGGAGCTCCGCACCGACTGCCCGCGCTGCCACCGCACCCCGGCGGGGCGGCCGGGCCACGGGCGGCGGGGAAACCCCTCCCNGAGCGGCAGCCCCCGGGGGGCACCCGCCGTTGGAGGGCGCAGCCTCCCCGGCCCGCGCCCGTTCGCCTCCCGCTGCCTCCGGGCCGGCCGGCGTGCTGTCCACGCGTGGCACGTCCGTCCTGCGTGCCCGGGGTCCCGGCAGCAGCAGGGATTTCACGCCGGCGGCGGTTTCAGACAGCGCTCTGAGCACCGCTGGACGGACAAAAAAATAAAGCCACCAGATGCCGCTCGCTGCCATCCCCGGTCACAACCCCCCCACGCCCCCCAGGTTAGGGGCTGCCCTGCAGCCGTAGTGTCCCCAGGAGGGGTCCCGAGGCTGCGGGGAGGTGGAGGTGGTGGCATCCGAATCTTCTGCTGGGGTCAGGCGTGCTACGGGTGTGCTGTAGGGTTTGTGCAAATAGAGCACGTTTTGCCACCTGAAGTGTGAATTCGGAGGTCTTTAGCAAAATCGCCTCAAATATATGTTGCTTCACACAAAAGACAGAAATTGACCCAAACAAATGCCCTGAATCTGGCACCTTTCGTGAATGCTGGGTGAGAAAACAGCCAGCTGTCCAAGAGGGAGAAACAGCCAGGACACAGCCAGCTACCTCCCCCTGCCCTGGCCTACCCGTAGTGGCAAAAATAGCAGTTTTATAACTATAATAAGACTCAGCGAATTCCATGTCTATTCGGGGAATACCCAGAGAGCTGGCAGCAGGAGCCAGCTCATTTCTCAGCGAGGAGGGCTGGCGGGTTGCATAGCTGTCCTGCGTGCCGCTGGATTGCTCACGGGGCAACGAGGACCACAGAGGCCAAATAGCAACCCTGATAACAATGACCCTGTCCTCTCCTTCCTCATTTCCCCTGCTGTCCGGGCTCCTAGTGACTGGGAGCTTCTTTCACAGCACTGAGACTTCATTGTCAGAGACCACACTGCGGCTTCTGTGTGCGCGAGATGTCTGGGTGACCCCTCGGCTCCATCCCCTGCTCTGTCTCGGCCGGTGGCTGCCTGGGACAGGCTTTTGGCCTGGCCATGCTCTCACCCTGCTCTGCTTCCTCCAGAACAGGATTTTTCTGCCCCACTTCTGGCTGCCAGGTGGTCGCTGGAGGCACCTGCTCCTTGGGAGGCATCATGTTTGTCTTGCAATTACAGAGCATGTGCCTAGGCTGGAGAATTACCATGAGAAGGTCCCCAGTGAGAACAGGGCGGAGGTACCACCAGAACGTGGCCACTGCTGGAGGGGGGCAGCAGCCATGTGGGGCAGGAGAACCAGGAGAAAGCTCACCAGGAGCCTCATGCCCAGGCTGATCTCCGGGTTCAGACACCAGACTCTGCAGCGAGTGCCTCTGAAGATGTCCTGGGAACAAATCGCCCAGGTGCCTTCAATGGTTGTAGCGAGGGCAGCTCTGAAGATCCCCTTTCAGCTGTGGCAGTGAGCCAGAGGAGCACCCAGTGCTGCTCAAAGCCGCTTGTAATTCCCTCCTGAACCCTTCACTGCCACAAGCACAGGTTGACACGCTGGTTCGTTCCTTTGCAAGCTGGAAAGGGCTGGCTGGGTACCCAGCACAGCGGTGTCACCCGGATCTCCAGCAGACGGTGCTGGGGCACATCCAGGGGGCAGCTGGGACTCCAGTCCAATGGAGGGGCATCCCCCAGCGGCTTTGGCCAGACATAAGCCAGTCGCTTTCCCTCAGGTCTGCATGGTGCCAGGTGATTGCTGGCAAATGGTCAGGACCCTCACGTTACACCCACCTGCGAGGCTCAGGCAGCCCGGCTCCATGCCTTGTGCCCTGCTTTGGGGAGATGCTTGCGCTCCCAGCAACAAGAGCTCCAGAAACCCCTAAATTCTGAACTGCGGACACTGTGGCAGGCTCCTGTGTTGAAGAGCCAGAATGTTCACGGTCTGAGTTGTCTACCTGCAAACAGCACAGCCCCTTTTCTCTCCGAACAACCACGTTTCCCCAGCCGGAGAGGTGGAGGTATGCCACGGAGCAGCACTGCAATGGCTCATTGTGCTGCTTCGGCAGGTGAGAAGTGCATGGTGCAGGGAGGGTTAGTGGCCAGCCCACACTGTGTCGGCAGCAGAGCAGGGAAACACATCCCTGAGGACGGGCAGGACCATCCAACCCCAACTGCCCTATCGTCCACGAGGTCCCCTTGCTCCCAGGGAGGGCAGACCTGGCCCCGACGTGCGCGCGGTGCTCCTGAGAGCACTGAGCAGGCTGCGCAGGGCCAGGGCTGCCAGAAAGCGTGGCCAAGCCATTCCCCTGAGTCATGCCTGCTGCCTGCCCAAGCGTGCCCCCAGCGTGGCTCTTCCCCTTCTTTCCTTCCTCTTTCCCCTCACAAAGGGTTTTTCCAGCACGTAGTTAAAAAAAAAAAAAAAAACACATCCAGCTGTCAGAGCTCAGCTTTTCATTCTGGCCAGGACAACGACAGCTTTTTCTCCTCCTGCTTTGCAGCAAGCTGGCAGAAAGCCTGTGAAAGAGGTACTGACTTTGCAAGTCCATGCTTGTTGCAGCATAATAAGGTCATTGTCAAGAAGATGCGGCACCAGGAGGCTGATCTGGAGCAAAACATGGCCCCAGTTGTGAGTTGTGCAACCCCTGTGGCTGCGCGAACACTGGCCTCATTGTTTCCCATTGCAAGTCTGCGGCGTCGCATTGTCCATTGCCAAGCCGGTTCCTACCGAGCTGGTGCAGACAGCAATCAAATGTGCATCATTGCTGGATATCAAAATGACTCGGTTTGCTAAATTAACTGCCTCCCAAATGGCAGGACACCCACGTCCTTTCCTCACTTCACACCACTTGGATGAGCATGAGCTCTTGATCAAACACAATTCTTCCCCTCCCACCTTCTTTTCTTGCAGAAAGATGAAGCTGCAAGGACCAGAGCGCGAGGGATCTGCCAGGTGGAAAGGCCCCTTTAGGAAGACCTGTTCAGAGCAGGAACTCAGATGCTGGTACAGCTCAAACCACATCCTGCTTGCATGCTTGCGACTGACTTTCCATGGCTCCTCAGCTTGCAGCGAGTAAAACCCAGGGGAAACTGCTGCCACTGGTGAGAGGAAGGCCACAGAAGCATCACTTCAATCGTGTCAACACGGTGTCATGCCAATGGGCTGCAAAGCCTCTGTTGAAATTGCAACCTAAGAGCTAATAAAAGCACGCACAGCAAGGAAGGAAAAGCTAGTGTGTACTTGGATAGAGGAAACCCTTCAGGGTGAGATCAGATGGCCAGAGCGGAGGGGAAGCAAAGACCCAAAGTCTTCCTGCTACAAGCACTGGGTGCATAGGATTGGGGTTGGCATCCATAAGGAGATGGATCAAGAAGATCCAGCAGGTCCCCGCACGAGCCCCTAAGGGCGACAGAGGGGCAGAGACTGGTTCGACTTCACACAGTGTCTGCCCCCGAGACAGAAATACACCAGGGAGCAAGTGGGGCACACGGAATAGAAAGAATAAAAAAAGCAATAGGCCCCTTAAAAACATATTTAATAGTTTTCAAACTTTATTTCATGGTGATTGACGAAAGACACAAGTTAGTAATGGTTATATCATGCTGCTCCTCTACTGTGCATTGCCCTTCAGAATTCATACAGCAGTTCACAATGGTCATTAATTTACCCTATAAATGAAGCCACATGGACATTAAAAAAAAAAAAAAGGCAAAAAAACCCTTCAATGTCTTTTTTTTTTTTTTTTTGTACATACATGTTATAAATGCTATTAAAAATAAAGCCGAAGTTAAGTGCACGGCCCCTAGGGAGCACTGCTGAATCTGACCTTGGTTCAAGATGCTTGACAACGAGGACACGATGTCCTGTTTTAAGGCATTTCCAAGCCCCAGCAAAAGCAGACAGAGTTTGTTGTTGTTGTGTTTTTTTGTTTGTTTTTGTTTTGCTTTTTCACAGCAACCCTGGCTTCATTTCAGTGGCATTCTGGAAAATTAGCAGCTTCCTCCGCACGTGCCCCCCTCCTCCGGAGCTGGCGCGTTCACCCTCGGTCCCAGCCGATGCGGTTGCATCGCTGTGAGCCCCCCTGCTCCGAACACCGTGCGAGGGTCTCGTGCTCCCTCCCACCCCATCCTGCACCCCGTTTGGCCCCTGGCTCCTGCACCTCCCGAGCAAAACACCGCGGTCCATCCTCCTGGCCATGTACCCCATGTTCATGTACCAAGAACACGACTTATATACAGTACCCACTTACAATGTGGTATTGCCACACGCACGCAGATACGCACACAAATGCTGGAGTGTCCGCTTCTCAGAGGGCACAAACCCCCCAAACATTTAACCCCTGGACTTTCAGAGGAATGACAGTAGATTAAGCTGATTTCACCCAGATTTCACCAGGGTGGGGGCAGGTGGGGGTATGGTCTTGCTTGCTTGGGCAGGAAGCAACGGTTGCTTGGGTGGCATGAAAATTTCAAGATGGATTGAGGAAAAAAATTGGGAAGGAGGGGGGAAGAGAAGAAACACTCTGGCAAGGACCACCAGCAGTCCTGCCTCGCAAACCATCGCCCTGCCTGCAGAACAGGGAACTGCCGCCCCAAAACAGGGCTGATTGAGGCGCTGGGCCCGCCTTTTGCAGGTGTCCTTCAGGTGACTGGTTTGGGCTTCAGAAACGGAGCCCATGCAGCCTTGTCTTTAAATTAAAAAAAAAAAAAAAAAAAGGAAAGAAAAAGAAAAAGCAGCCCAAGTGGTTTGCCACTGTGTCGTTCCCCTTCATTACATCCGCATTCAGAGCTTGCCCTGAGAAAAGTGATTTGACTTTTCATGGCTCAAAGGTTAGTGCTCAGTAAGAGCATTTTCAAAGGGAGGGGTATACCAGCAGGTGAGCTAGGAATCGGTGGTAAAACCGCAAAACAATGGCCCCCGGGATACCAAGTAACACTTGATAGCTGGTAGGATCCTTCAAACTAATTCCACACGCTCCATAAAGCAGGTTGGGCACAAAGCAGTGCCAGCTGCCTTCGCAGGGTGGGAAAGGGACACCGTGGTGGCAAGGGACACAGACGCAAGGCAGCAGCAGGAAGTTCTTCCCATGGAGAAGGAACCCGAGCGCAGGGGCCACTGCCTTCAGAGCTGCAAGCCCTTTGTTTTCCTCCTGCTCGGAGGAGACCCAGTGTTTGCACACACACGTGTGCAGGGTGACAGACACTCGCAACCATACATCCACACACAAGCACACACGCTGGCTGCGTAGTTGGCATTGTAGGATTTGCTCTCAGGACCTGCGTGGAGGAAGACAACACTTTAAAACCTCCTCCCAAACTCCACCGCCCAGCCACTTGGCTCCTGCCCCGTTCCCGTCTCCATTGGAGCTATTGCTGCTGGGCTGGTGGCACCCATGGGAGCTCCGATCATGGTGTGGAAGCCCCTGCACTGCACTGGGTGTCACAAAAGCTTGAAGTCAAACGTAAAATGGCAATTACTCGTCACAGCACAGGTTCTAACACCAGCTTACGCAGATCCGCTGCTGGCCAGCCGCAAGCGTCCTCGTGGCAGACAGAGGGCAAGTCACGCCAGGAGGCTGGAAAATGGACATGGGCCAGGGAAGGACAGGTCCCACAGATTTCTTTAAAGTGGAAAGGGACCCGATCCCGTGCCCTCGCAGCCCGTTTGAGTGTGCTGGAGGAGGGAGAGCACTCCCGGCTCTAGAAGACGCGCTGCAAGCTCTCCGTGGTGCATGGGAGGGCAACGTTTGGTACACAGAAGCTCTTGGAAGAGCAGCCAGGGCAAGCGGATGGTTAGGGCATGTCTGGATAAACACAAAGCGTGGAAATGAGGTTTCACAGCTGCTTCTGCACGTGTCCAGGAAGAAGAGGAGGAGGAGGAGAGCCAACAGAGAAACCAAAACTTCCCCCACAGCCCCTCTCAGTCCAGCAAACAGTCATAAGACAACCAAAGAGCAATGCTTTTCCGCCTGCTCAGAGCAGACCTTGGTCTCTCTTCCAGTGCATGGCATCCCTGATTTTAACAGAGCATAAAGGAGAAAAGCACTTGAGATTCTCACACACATAAATTATAGTGAGAGGAAGGGGAGAGGAGGGAGACAGGGCGAACACGGGGCCAGGAGAAGGCTCGGCAGAGCCAGGCCCTGAAGCCGTGGGGCCATCCCCCGCTGATGGCCACATCCCTGCTCAGCCAGCGCAGAAGAAGGGCTTTGGGGCCAGGCCTGAGACAGGCAAGTGGTGAATCCTCAAAGGTCGCAGGGCTTGCCAGCACCAGCATCCTTTCCCCCTCATGGCGTGAACAACAACCCAAGAANAAAAAAAAAACAACAACCCAAAAAGAAGCTTCAAGTATGAATGAGATTTACAATGCAGGTGCAATGGGGAAGTTCTTCTGTCACTTCTTGGAGACTTGGTTCAAGGTTTGTTCTTTGTTGCTGCTGCTTGATTAGAGTCTGACTGACCTGGATATACTGCAACCGAACAAATAACCCAAAAGAAAAGGTGTTTCCTCCCCCCCCTTTCCCCCCTCCCCCCAAAATATAAAAAGCAATAAGTTTACAAAAATAGAAAATAATTACAGCAATAGGCAGGAGGGAGGGAAGGAGAAGGAAGGGTCCCTGGGGGTCTATTTGGCTGAGCAGTGTAATATCGTGGGGTTGTTTAAAGCGTCCTCCACCAGATGCAGTTCTTGGCGGTCGACAATCACGTCCCTTATACAGCCAATAAAGCCGGTGCTGTAGGCCTTGGGCAGCTTGTGAGCCACGCTGAGCTTCTCCATGCCCCCTGCAAGAGAGAGCGCAGAGACGTCAGCTGGGAGGACAAGGGACACGCTGCCGCACCCCAGCATCCTGCCCCGGCCAGCATCGCGCCCGCGCCAGAATTTACTTTTTTTTTCATTTAAATCAGATAAATGCCAGTTCCAACCCATACACGCAGGCTTCCTGAAGGCACTTAAAACAGTAACTTGCGTTTTTAAATATGAATTCAACCTAAATTACTTCATGTTGAGGCTGATGGAAAACAAAGCCCTTGGTAGAGCTAGTGGGGAAGCCAAGCGGAAGTTTCTCACGGAAAAATTTTGCTTTCCACGTAACTTCTAGATTGATTTCAGAACAAGAAATAGCATCTGGGATACTGTCTTCTCAGGGGCAAGGCTACGTTTTTGAATATGAAGTCTTTGTAACCCAGGTTAGACCTGAAGCTACAAGCTTAGAGCGGGAAGATGAGAAGAGATGCTTCTGGAAGGTCAAACTTGTCAAGGCCACCTGGGAGGCAAAGGATCCCAGGGCAACAAGCGAAGGAGCATCACAGTCCCGGCTGCGGCGCTGAGCCCCCAGCCGGGGGGCTCACCCTGCCCACGCCCCACGTACCCAGCCACAGGGCCCCGTCCGTGTCCAGCTGCGTGGCGCCAAGCGGAGAGGAGCCAGCGATGGGGGCTTCATTGCCGACTTGAAGGGAACCTTCTCTCTGTACCCTGCTCCGGCGGGGAGGGAGGAAGGAACAGACATTAACCACCCCGGAGGAAAAAAACCCAGAGCTGCCCACTGCTTTGTGCCAGATCCACCACCAGGCCACCTTCAGGCTCCTGCACCCCAGGCTGGGTGGCACTGGGTCCGCTCCTCCGGCGTGCCCCGGACACCCTGCAGCCCCACCAGCAGCACCCGCAGCTCCCCCCGCGCCCCACGGGCAGAAATCCCCGGCTCGCCAACCGCGTGCCATCCGCTCGCCACTCCCCCCGCCACCCAAACGCGGGGACGGCGCGGGCCGAGCACGAGCAGAATGTCGAACTCTCCGCCAGCCAAAAGGAAAGGCACGAACCTTTCGCGCCTCCTCGAGCCTGCCCCGTTGGCATTTCCCAGAACCGAGGGCAGGCGTGTCGCAGCATGCACCCCATTGCCCAAATGCCTCTCCTCTATTCTTATCCGAGGAGAGGAGTGACCCCCGGGGACGTGCGGCCAAAGCCGTGACTCAGGCTCCCTGCTCCTGACCCCGGATCACCGCTTGCCCATCCCGGAGCCCCCCACCACAGGGTCCCGCTCCCACCTGTAGGCTTTGATGTGAATCCAGCGGTTGGTGTTGATGGGGACCGTGGACCGTAGGACGACTGGCTTGGAGCCGAGGTCGTAGGTCATCTGCACGAAGCCATCCACGATGGCGAGGGCGATGTAGTCGGATCGCTCCAGCCCCTTCCCGCTCCACAGGATCAGGCCCTGAGTGGCTTCTGTTTTGATGCTCAGCTCGAAGTGGTTGGATTGCAAGGCCTTCTCGCTGCACCGGGAGACGGGAGAACACAGAGCAGCGTTAAAACTCGGCTACAAAAGCAAGAGGCAGCCAGCCGGCTGCTCGGGCCCCAGGCAACTAGCCCACTGGCGCAGGCCACAGGATCACAGAGAGGGTCCCACGGAGGTCTCCAACCCAGCTCCCACTCAGAGCCAGACTGTTACCAGAGACAAAACGGGCTGTGCCCACCTGAGCCTGGAAGCACCAAGAATGCAGAGACCAGGGCAGGAGCTGCCCAGTTCTCCTGAGGATGAAGATTTTTTTTCTCCAACATCCAACGTAAACCTGCCCAGACACAGCCTGGGGCTACTGCCCCGTGCTTTCGCCCTCCATGGAGCACAAGGTTCAGACCCAGAGCCCTGCAAGCTGTGGCACACCAGTCTTGCTTGACCAAAGCCCAACGGGAACCTGATGCGATGCAGACTGTCCAGAGGCAACAAAACCTTCTCCCTTCTGGACACAGCATCTTTTTCCAAGGGAGGAATGAAGGAAGGACAGGATTTTCCCCACACTGGCATCCCCATCTTTGCTCAGTCCCTTCTGGAACAGGCAAACAGGCTTTTGGCAGCCGGACACGTTGCCATATGGAGTCGCCGTCCACCCTCCTGGGATGCTGAGACACACCGCTGACACGTGCACACAGACAGGACAACACAGGCAGCTTTTTATTCCCAAGGGACACTGCGCTCAGAGGGCTGGACAAGGGCACTGTGTGAAGCCCGCTGCAGCCTTGAGGTACCTCAGCCTCCCCCTCACCCATGGCTTTTGGCTGCCTCCGTCCCCCAGGAGCAAGGGACAGAGCTGGAGCTGCTGCTCCTCTGCTGGAGCTTCCTCCGTGTTTGCCCTCATCACCTGCAGAGCCGTGCCCCTTACAAATAAAAAGCCCAGAGCACAGACACACAGAGCACGCACGGAGACACAGACACGCAAAGTGACAGCAGAGCACGGGGCACGAGCTGGAAGCCTGGCACGGACTCACCTGGGCTCGGCGGGGTAGTCCAGCGCAGCGGGACTTAGATGCGGGAAGAAAGGGGAGCATGCGATAAGCGCAGGACAGCGGAGGAGACCCTGCCCTCCCACCCCACCCAGCGGCAGCAGGGAGCCCGGACCCCCACGGTCCTTGGGGGTCTGCATGTTGCTGCTTAGCCGGGGTGAGCACAACCATGTCACCGAGCGGGTATAGCCCTGTCCCAGCAGGGCAACGCTCTCCTGGGTCGGGACTGATGCTGCTGATCGCCCGTGCTCCAGCGCTGGGATGTGCACCCAGCCGTCGGGGATGGGACAGAGGGAGGCACTGCTGGGGAAGGGACCCTGTGGTCCACGGCCCCTGTGCGAGGACTGCTCCAAGGGCAGCCCCCAGGCTGGTTCTTCGGGATGGGAGCTGGGCAGGGGAACAGGAGCTGCATGGTCACGTAAGGCTGCTCTGAGTCAGCCTCGGGGCACTTGGGCGTGCGTGGAGAAGGGGAAACCCAGGACTACAGCTGTCTTGCTGGCACTGCCTGCGAGTGTTAGGGGCTGCAGGCCCAGCATTACAACCAGCTCCAACTATATGTACGTATAAAATGTATGTTCAAAACAAAATGTACGGGCATGTCGTGGCCAGCAGAGCCCAGAGAAGCAACTGGAGCGGTAGTCCTGCCCAAGGCACACCCGATGTCTGTCCGCAGGAAGAAGGAATGACTTTTTATGGGCAACCCAATGAGCCCTTCAGCCCTGGCGAGTGCCGCTGCCAAATCCCGGCTGAGGGATCCGGGGAGAAGTGCTAAGCTCCCTTTGCAGGATGGGGCATGCACAGCCAAAACGGGCACAGGCTGGCTCAGGTGGGGAGGCGGCTGGGAAGGGTGACCTTCCCCCTGCAGAGCACCGGGAGAGGCAGGACACGAAGGCAGGCGCTTTCCGCTTGTCTGCAGGGATGCTGCTGCTCATCCACGCCTGCCCCTCAGCAAACCAAACAGAAGCCCCTCTCCTCATCCGCCTGCCCAAGCTCTTCTTCTGCCCCCCGGCTGTGCTGCACATTGGGAAGGGTGGCCTGGGCCACGCGCCCGGACTCAGGGATGTTTTCCTAGCAAAGAGGCCAGGCTGGATGCTAAGGCAGCAACTCCATATTCATGCTGGAAAACCAAGGCAAGACTAGCACCGCTTATCTCCCTCTCCAGTGCCTTGCTGCTGATGGAAGAGGTTCATCCTGGGACCTTTCTTCCTCTGTGCTCACGCATTTAAACTCAGGCTACATTGCAGCAAGCCCTTGGGACAACACCTGCCTGCAGCAAAGCCAAACTGCAGAGCTCCTGCAGCGCCTGGAGAGCCATCAGAGCTGTGTGGTCCTTGCCCTGAACTGGGAATGCCCACCCATGGCAGCCCTGGGCAAGTGCCCCCACGCCTGCCCCACGGGTGGGCTGGGGTCAGGGTGGTGGTGGGGAGCACGGGGGGGTGATGGCTGCGGGGAGGGCTGTACTTACGCGGGGATCTCATTGGTCAGGTGGCTTGAAAACAAAGAAACAAGGACATTGAGAAGAGACAGACAGACAGACAGACCAACAAACAGAACGCAGACGCTCTCCTCAGGCAGAGCATTAGGGCAGGGCGGGTTGGAGGGTGCAAGGGGGAGATGGAGGGAGCACAACCCACCCCTGCCCGGTGCTGTGGAGCTGGGTATCAGCCACGGGGGGCCCAGAAAGCCTCCCACAGGAGAAATATCCAGCGCAGAGGCTGAGGAGGACCTCGGCCAGGGGCTGCGTACCAGGCTCTGCATCTCAATGGAGAAACCCCTGGGGACCAGCGCAGCCACAGAGCCCACACACACCCCCCCGTGGAGTTAGGGTCAGGAGATGCTGGAGGATGCTGACCGGGTCCCTGCTCGCAGCCCTGGCCCTCGCTGCACAAGCACCCAGGGAGACCAAGAACCACAGGCAGAGCCACCGCCACCCCCAGCACCGCTCACCCAGCCCACAGCCCCCACGCCAGCACGAGGGCACGGAAAGGCACCAGCCAGGAGCAGGGCACAGACCGCATCTTTGCGGGGTGCGCTCAGCCGGCGCCAGCCCGCTCCCGAACCAGACCGTGCTCCCCCAGGAGGTGGCCCACGCACTGCAGGAGAGCATCCGGACCTGATGCTGGCCAGGTGCTGCCAGCCTGGGGAAACCCCTCTGTCATTGAGGCAGCTTTCGAGGTACGGGCTGGAAGTGAGGGTTCCCAGCCCCACTTTGGTTCGTCCCTCTCTGGAGGCTGCTTTTGGGCTTCCTTCACCCTAGTTCTTGCTCCTGCTAACAGCCCTGACTCCTCATTTTGACTGTGGTTCAGCTCGGCTGCCAAGTTACCTCTTTGTCACGGCGTTGTGGTACTCCATGTATGTCCTACCATCAAAAGCAATGGCCTCTGCGTCTCCAGCTGCCTTCTCAATGATCACTGGAGGTGAGAAAAAGCAGAGCTGTCAGGCAACGTAGCACGGCCTGTCCTCCTCGGAGACCAGGAAAATCCCCCTTTATCCAGAGCATTCGCACTGGGATGAAGGCAGGCACGGACCTGCCATCCCCTGGGACACGTCAGCACGGTAGCACTGAACCAGCCCCCGGAAAGGTTTTGCTGCGGCTTCAGAGCCGGTGAGCTTGGACCAGCTTCCTGTTGTGCAGCCAACTGACACGACATCTGCAGCTTTGGGGGTTTCCTGGCTAAAGTCAGGGAACCTGGGCTTGGTGATGGCCCCAGTACTCAACCCAAGGAGATAAGGGAGCAGAGACCCTGTGACCAGGAGACATCGCTCAGGTCCTCCAGGTGGAGCTGCTCTGGCACCAAGCCATGGTTCCCGGCCCCAGGTTGCTTGGAGCGAGCACAGCAACATCAGACAGGGGCAGGGGGAGCTGGCTGCAGGAGGTGAGGGTGCCGGGCTGTCTGTCCGTGTATGGGCAGCAGCACTCCCCGGCCGCACGCAGCGTAATAAAACCATTTCTGAGAAATGGCGCGGTGCCGACGTCCCGGCTGCAGAGCAGTGCCAGCCTGCAAACACCCGGCTCCCTCCCACCAGCCGCAAGAAGGATAAGACAGGCGCACCGTCCTGCTGCCACCAGGAGCACGCTGCAGCCCTGGGCTGGCGGGCGGGGGTCCCTGCCCCAGCAGCCTCACCTTTCTCGCAGTGAGCCCCGGAGAAGCCCCTCTGGCAGGCGCACTCGTAGCTCTCCAGCCGGGGGCTGCAGGTGCCGCCGTTCTGGCAGGGGTTGGGCTTCTGGGTGCAGGGGTGGGCTCGGAAGGGGGAGATCTCGATGGCGCTGCGGATGTTCTGCTCCTTCAGCACAGGCACCCCCTTGATGGAGATCTGGCAGGCGAAGGCAAGAGGAAGCACCAGAGTCAGCCTTCGCTACCCAACCTCTCCCCTCTTCCACGGGGAGAGGGGAACCCGGCCCTGAGCCCCACGTGTCCCCACGGCACGTCCCTGCCTCTCCTTCTGCCACCCCCAACCAGGCACGCTCCCTGTGCACAGGGACCCAGGTGCTGGGGGTCTCCTCCCAGCAGATGGCACCCTCCCACCCAGACACCCGCACCAGGCTGCCCAGCAGGGCCTCACCCTCTGCACGGCTCCGTCGAAGCTGGTGGAGATGGCTGCTGCTCGAGCCAGCTTGCTGAAGTCAGGGGCTCCCCCCACGTAGAACGGCTCCTTCAGGTTCAGGAAGGTGTGAGGCACCTGGCGAGGAGAGAAGGCGAGATGGGAGGCGATGCGAGGCTGGGAGGGACAGCCTCGCTACGTCACCTGCCTCCATCCCTGCCCTCCCGCACCTCTGCCTTCCTCCCTCCAGGCTGCATCCTCCGGCAGAGCTGCCTGGGGCACTGCCAGCCACCTCCAAGGCCCCTGGGCTCTCAGGTGCAGCCCCCGCCCAGTCCCAGCTGGCCACCAGCAGCTGTTGGCCACCAAAGGGCCACCACCGACCACGAGGAGTGGGCGAGCTCCTCACATTTGGCACCAGACCGGGCTGTGAAGGGGCTGAGGAGCTCCCAAGAACCTCCTGTGCCAAGCTGTGAGGTCCCCCCTGCCAGGAGGCACGCCAGGAAAAGATTTTCCTGTGAATTTAATTTGGGGAGATGATGTTCTAATGCTCTCAGGCATGGAGTTCTCTGGCTTTGTGTGACAGGCAAAGAAATATTGCTTCTGTCTCGCCAGGGCTGCTGTTTAAACCCAAACTCATAACAAAGAGATCCAGCTTGGATTCATCCAGATGCTACAGATCCCCTACAGCAAATGGCTCGAGGAGGTTCTCCTCTACCTCAAACAGCTGCGATTTTGGGACAGAGAGCCCCTCCTTGCTGCCACCCTGCAGCCCCAGCTGCACAGCACAGAGCCCCAGGGAAACCTGCAGCCCCGCGGCTCCCTGGGCACACAGCAGGAGCCATGGCCCCTCCTGCGCCCCTGGGACGGACCCCGGGCACCGCAGCGAGGCCAGGATGCAGTTACATGAGTCACTAGCTAATGCTTCGTGGAGTTAACACAAGAAACATGACCAGATTAATTGAAATGCTTCTGAAACAACAACAAAAAAATGTAACAACTGGCTGGAAATTAATGAAAGGAGAGGAAACGAGTGTCTCTAATCTATAGGGATCCTAAAGCTGCTTGGTCAGATGGGAAGGGGAGCAGGTGAGACACTGAGATCTGGATGGAAAACAGAAAAAGAACGACGTGCCAACGGCAGATGAGATGGAGGTGCAGTGGGTCATACTTATCTGTACCTTACGGGATTTCTGGGATCCAGACAGCAGGGGAGGGAAGAATACAAATGCAAATCAAAGGGAGAGAGAGAAAGAGAGAGAAATGGGAGATCAGTGGGTGACGTCGTAACATGCAGGGCTGCAAGAGCAGGGCTGCAAGAGCAGGGCTGCAAGAGCAGGGCTGCAAGAGCAGGGCTGCAGCCGGAGCCCGGGGCAGCCGGCGAGGGGAGAGGGAGCTGCAGAGGGCAGCGGGAGGCACCGTGGCCCCCCCCGGCCAGGGACAGCCTTCACCGGGAGAGGCTGGGGGCCCTGCCGTGACCCCCCAGGGAGCCACCGTTCGTGCACAGGCAGAAGCGCGGAGGGGACAGGGCACGGCGAGAAGTCAGAGGCAAGCTGCTGGATTGGAAACGGAGCAGGGAAGGTGCAGAGGGATTCAGCAGCGAGAGCGCGGCTGGGCTTTCATGTCTCAGTGACTTCTTCCTGCGTGCGTGTGAGGGGCTCCAAGAATCAGGGCAGCACCGTGGTGGAGGGACAGGGAGCTGGGAACGTGCACAGCTGCTGTCCCACAACATCCTTCTCTCCCAGGTCTTGCCCACTCCTCCTCCGCCCACCTCCAGGAATAAAAGCCCAGGGGCCTGAGAACTTCTCAGCTCGTTTCACGCAGGTGGGGAGCAGGGTTAGAAGCCCAGAGGGCTCTGAGCAGCTCTCCCTGGCCTATGAACGTACCGGTGACTCTCCCATCACCCTCTCGCCGTTGTTGATCCTCATCACCCCTTTGCGCCCGTTCCTCTCCAACAAAACGCTTATCCAGGTGTTGAGGGGAACTGGCTCTTTGCTCCTGGTGGTGAGAAGGGAGGAGACACACGGGTGAGAGCTCTGCTCTGAGCAAACACCAGCTCACACCCGTGCAGGGACAGCCCAGCACCAGCCTGGGGGATGGACGCACAGAGGGACAGTCCTCCAGGAGCCAGCATGGGACCTGCTGAGCTCCATGGGGAGGGAGCTCAAAGCCAGTGCTGGACACGGGAAGCCACCCCTGTCCCTCTCCTGCCTGTTGTCACCAGCACCCTGCTCCCCAGCCCAGCCTACCTGAGCACAGCTGCCCCTTTGCCCAGGTCATATCTATACTCCAGGTAGCCATCGTGTAGGGCCAGAGACACAAAGTCCCCTTTGCCATCTGTCTTCTGCCCATTGTAGAAGATCATGCCGCTGGGGTTCTTGGTCAGGAACACCACTTCCATGGACATTTTGTCCCTGAGGAGAGAAGGATTACAGATACCCTCCGAACCAGCTACCCATGTACTCTTCCTCCACCGCTGTGCGAAGGGCCCTGAAGATGTCTGCCTGCCCAGGACCACAGATCTGGCAGGGATGCCGCCCATCAGGTCCGCAGGCTTGCAGGAGTATCTGCCATGCAGGAGATGCATCTGCCACCTTCAGGATGCCAGCCGGCAGTGCTGGTTCATCCAGCCCACTGCGATGCAAGGCACCTTGGCACATCGCTGCCACAGCCTGGCAGCAGGGATTCTGGCAATCCCAGATCCTCCGGACAAAACCTCAATGGTTCCATCATCGGCAACACGCTCCTGAGTACTTACTGCAGGTCAGGAACAAAGGTCTGCAGCCCGTTCAGCTCCAGGTAGGAGAAGCCATTGAACTCCGGGAGGAAGGGCATGGTGTGGTCCTGCTCTGTCACTGGGCACAAATGAGGGAACGGTGAGGAAGAGGAGGCAGAGCAGCCTCAGCCAGCGGGCAAGGGCTCCTGGCCACGCAGGCTGGGGAAATCTGCAGCTCCAGCCCTCCCCAGCCCGGCTGCTCCGCCGGCCCCGGCCCACCTAGCTCGCAGAAGTCTCCTTCCCGTCCCATGGGACAGGCGCACATGGCACCTCCCTCCGGCAGCACCAGGCAGGTGGCAGAGATGTGGCACGGCGTCGGGTCGCATGGGTTCTTCTCGTCAGCACACGTCGGACCTGCAGCGGAAGAGGCAGCTGGTCACATCAGCACCCCGAATGGCCAGCGGGCACGATTTGGCCAGAGACAACCCTGTTCTGGGGCAGGCAGAGGATGGGAGGTCTCCTGATGGCCCTGCCAGCCTTTTTGTGCCATCTCAGGTTGGGTTCACGTGGCCCAAGAAGCCCCCCGCAGTGGACCCCACAAAAGGGCAGGTGCCTGGCCCATGCCAGACAGCACATTGCACTGCCCTAAAATACAGGGGGAAATGTTTTGGACAGATCCTGGCCCTTGTCTCATGCATATCTGGATAGTTCTATGTTCGAAATTTATTCCATCTCCATTGGGCATGACTTCATCCTACGCTTCTGGGAGCTGCTGCCAAGATGTCACTGCATCCTCCCCCCTGCAGCTCCCTGTGAGCCCCAAAGGCTCTGGGACCCCTCAGGACCAGCCAGCGGGACCAGGAGCCCCAGCAATACCCTGCCTGCAGCCCCCTCCCCGTACCGGTGTAGGTGTGGAGACACTCGCAGTGGAACATCTCTGCCTCCTTGACGTGGCAGATGCCACCGTGGTGGCAGGGGTTGGGGTGACAGGGGTCGTTGCCGCACTCGCCCACCCCACTGCCATACAGCACGTCGCTGCCTTTCTCCCGCAGGTCGTACATCTGGTTGTTCACGTCCAGGAGGCGGATGCAGCCCTTCAGGCCGGTTGTAGCCGCGGTACGCTCCGCCACCCTGAGGGGACAAAGGACACGGTGGGCAGGGGTGGGTTGTACCCACGGGCAAAAATATGGAGACCTCTGTGCACTTGGGTGATGCTGTTTCAGGGAATAACCGGTCTGCCAGCAGCCCCCCCGGCCAACAGGGAGCATGCTGCACCCCACCAGGGATGCTCCATCGGGATGCCGCGGTACCCCGGCGCCCCTACTCACGCAGCCATCTGGTCCTCGGGTGCTCCCCCGATGAAGAGGTCCGTGTCGAGGTTGAGCCCGTCGGTGCCCGTTGGGCTCTCCCCGCTCACGTGGGGCTCCCCGTCCACGGACAGCACGCCGCTGCGGCGGTTGCGGTTCACCACCAGCTGGTGCCACTTGCCAGGCTCAACGCGGACCTTGCTGGTGACGATGCCGGTGCCAGAGCCGGTGTTAAACCTGGAGCAGAGGATGGGGAGGCTGCAAGGGGGCTGCACCGTGGCACGAGGGCTGCTGCACCCCAGGGAGAAGCTGGGAGCGCATGGTGCAGGCTGCGCTGGGAGCGCACAGCCTTTCCCCCGCCTGCCCGAGATCCTGTCTGAACTTTGCAATCTCCAGAGCTCTTCCCTCCACCTCACCTCATCTTGAATCCGTGCCTTTTTGGAACGGTAAAAATCATTTCAGCTAGGATTCCTGGGGCTTTTCTCCCTTTCTTTTTTGCCCCTGCATTTCTTTTCCCAGTACCAGAACAGTGCCAAAAAAAGAGCTCTCACTTGCTCAAAAATCAACCTCCCACGCCTTTTAGCTTTTTAAAATTCACACTGAAATAAGCAAATTAATTCTGCTGAAAAGTGCCACATGGAAATGAGTCCCCTTAAATATTCCCAATACACTGAAAAAAAAAAAAAACATTCATCCTCCTGTCCAGTTGATGCTACCGTTCCTTAACCTGGAAGCCTGTGCCTCCGCCACCAGGGCGGAGGGCAAGGGCACGCACCTGAGCTCCACAAAGCCTCCAACCAGCGCCAGGGAAATGAAGTCTTTGCCGCGGTTCTGCCCGTTGTAGAGCAGCAGCCCGCTGAGCTCCATGGTCCTGAACTCCATGGCGATGCGCACGGTGTGGTATGCCTTCATCATCTTGAAGGCCAGGTAGGACTTGCCGCCGAAGCTGGGGATGAAGTATCTGATAGCTGCAAGAGCCAGGGGTGGGAGAGAAAGGGAGAGGGGATGAAGCGGAGGAGGGACCACGAGGATGGAGAGAGGACAAAAGCCCTGGCAGGAGCCTGTGAGCGCTCTGCCACCTGCACAAGCAGCGAGAGCTCTCGAAATAGCAGAGAGCAGCTCCGGGTCCATGCTCCTGTGCAACTACTCCTTGCCACAGCCTCCCAGACACTTGTACTGGTGGCAACAAACAGCTGGCATGATGGCATGCCCCAAGAAGGTTGCTCCCGGGCTTTAGGGATCTCATGGGACTGCCTCCCCCATATTTCAGTGGTGTCCCCCCCGGCCAGCTCCAAGCACCTGGGGTCCTGCTGGTCCTTCCCATGCTCCACACCGCTGCGCCTCGCAACTCTGCTTCCCTGCTCCTCCAACCATTTTTATCCGTCCTCCCAGAACCCCAGGTGGCAGATTTGCACTCACCACCCCAGGCTTTTGTTTATCGCAGCTGAGATTTCCAGAGGGATTTGGAAGGACAAGCCCTATTAAAATTAACAGGACTGGGCATCCACATCCAGAAGCAGCTCTGAGAGCTCCAGCTTACAGCTTCAGGGATGCGGCTTTTCAGGAATAAGCACTCACAGCCACGCAGAGCTCCCGGCGTGACACCAAATTGCCGGTGGGAGCTCGCAGTAAGTAACAGCAGCTCTGGGTGGGCACGCTGCGACTCTGCAGCTGTTTGCTAAGCAGCTCTGAGCACTGGGGAATAGTGCCTGAATTACCAGCACACACATCCCAAATGTTCCAGAGGACAGTACCCGTCTCTCTGTTAGAACCTAACGAGCACTCAGCAGCTTCAGGAGCCGGAGGCAACACACTGAGACACAAAAGCAGAAGCTCACAATCCCCACGCTCCAGGGCACTGCTATAGCACAGCCAGCAAGAAATTGCTCCTGGCACCTTCTCCCCCTGCAGCCTTGCCTCTTACAACTCCCAGTGCACATGCAGACTGCTTTTGGCAGCGGTAAAGCCGGCTAAATTGACCCCTGCAGCCCCAGCATTCAATGTGGGCTGGGTTTGCTGGTGCCCCAATGTCTCCATGCCCATGCAGCCAGTGCAGGCTGCTGGACCACCACCCCTGCCTGCCCAGCTGCACAGTGCTTGGGGAGAGAATGTAAGAAAACGGGCAACTGTACAGCAGCACATTCCCAGATGCATCCTCTCAGCATCCTTGGTTGGAGCCTGCATTTGGAACCAAAAGCCCCAAGAGAGGCCCTTCCCCTGACTTTGCTGCTCCCGCTTCTGTCCCTCGCCATCCCATGGCCGCGAGCTCCACTGCTGATGCCCAGGAGGCTGCTCTGAAAGAAACCAGAGGCACCTACGTTTCTCGCAGACGGCCCCCCCTTTGCCCGCCGGGCAGCTGCAGGTGAACTCTTTCCCGTCGTCCTCGCAGGTGCCACCATGCAGGCAGGGGTGGGAGTCGCAGGGTCGCGATGGCTTCTTGGTGGCAGGGGGCTGGCGCGTGGGCTTGCGCCGGGTGGCGGCAGGCAGGGCGGAGGTGGGTCTCCTGGTGCTCACGGGTCCCGCCAGCTTGGTGCTGGGTCGGCCCGCAGCGTCCTGGCGCGGGCCGTGGGCCGTGGTGGCAGCGGCGGCTGTGGTGTACCTCCGCGTGGTAGCCGGTGCCATGGTGGTGGCCGTGGTGGTGGTGACAGTGGTGGTGAAGAGCCTGGGGATCCAGTCTGGAAGGCAGCAAAGCGCGGGTGGAGGTTGGTGCTCTGCAGTGCTCTCTGGAGGGAGAAAAGGAGCTCGGCTTTTGGGGTGAGGAGGCAGCAGAGAGGCTGGGTGGGGGGCTCTGCAGGCTGCTGCATGCAGCAGAGCAGAAGAACCCTCTCTGCTCCGCTCTCCAGGTCCCAGAGCAAAGCTGGACTCAGCTTACAGGTCCACCCAGGGGGGTGTCCCCACAGTGCCTAACCCAAGGGACGGGGGATTGCCCACAGACGGCTCACCAAAGTCCATGAATTTGACGTGCTCCTGCTGGGGCTTCTTCACCAGGATGGTCTTCTTCTTGGAAGCTCTGATCTGCTTCAGCAGGGCCGCCTGGACGTCAGCTGCCGTGTAGGAAGTGGCTGATCATAGCCAGGAGGAGAAAAGAGAAAGACAAGTGTGAAGATGCATCCCTACCCAGCAGCTTTCCTTTTGTGACCTCCCTGTGATGCATCTGAATCTTTCTTGTCCTAGAAAAATTATCCAGCCTTCCAGGCACCAGCTCCTCCCAGCATCTCCTGATTTTGCAGGACAAAAGGCATATCCCTGGCAAATTTCTACAGGGTTCTTTCATCCTCATGCTGGTTTCGCAGGCTGGCAGCACCACTGGGAGTGCCTGCTCCCTCCCCAGGCTGCTGGGGAGGCTCTTACCTGGGTCAAAGTGGGACTCCACAATGACACGGACAGCACTGCTCTGCCCAAGGTCTCGGACACGGATGCTCTTGAAATCCTTCTTAATGTCGGAATTGCGGAAAAGCTCATCCAGCTAATTGATCAGAGGTGAAGGAGGAAAGACAAACTGATTAGTGGGGAGATCTAGGGCACGGGTTTAGGTTCTTTCAGTAAAAGATCTTGGGTCTCAGTAAGTCTTCTTGGTTTCAGCCCAGTTGGGTTTGCATTAAAACCTTCGCAAGAATAATTTGGGATGGTCCCTGTTCGTTATGGCCTGAAGCCAAAGGTTAGAACAGGACCAAGACACAGCACGGGGAAAGTGAGCTGTACCCATATGTACATCATACCCACGGAGGAGATGCGAGCAGACCAGAGACTCCTTGCAGTTCGTACAGGGAATTTCTATTGTGTGGCATCTAAGTCTTACTGATCTCTTCTAAATCTGGGTAAACCTGCTTAGGCGTTTTAGAAAATCCCATAAGGCACCACTCTGCATCTTTAAGCACCTGAACGCTAAAAGGCTTGGCTCTCAGACACTGCAGGATTTGTCTGAAGCCACATGAAGGAGACGGTGACAGTCCATGACTTAGCACAGCAAGTCAGGGCTTTAACACCCCTGCCAGCAATCCGTCCAGCCTTGTGTGGGACCAGCACCCATCACAGCTGGAGGCCACCACTTCCTTCAAGGCAAAGACAGAAGAAATAATTTAAAATGGTCCCATGGTATAGTCTCCCCCTATAAATTTGGGCACAGTGATCCCAGAGGGACAAAGGAGCACATCAGGTGCATGATGTCCTCTGGGCCAGTGCCTGTGCCATGCCGCCGTTTCCCCCAGCCCTGGGAAAACAGAACCCAGCCAAGTCTCCAGCCTCCTCGGAGGGGAGAATGGATGAACCAGTGAATGAAGCCTTTTGTGTGCGGGTTTGGATCCTCAGATAAAAGCCACTATTGTATTGGGAAATATTGCTTTTGTGATACAGAACTGAATGAACCATATGGTCCATATGCCAGGCACACATCTGCTTATATGACTGTACTGAGGGCTTGCCAGCTTCTAAGTGCAGCTTGGAAGCAGCTCTAAATATGTTAATCTCCTTGCAAAGATGCTTTCTATTTACTGTGCCACACTGCAGGCTACAGTATAATGTTGCTACCCCACCCAGCGCTTCCTCGGCGTGCCCATACGTACGCATTGCTACGAAAGCCCACCTGCTCCAAGAGCTGGCAACACAGGGGGCTTCTCTTTAAGGGTGGGAGACTGGATTTACACCAGCAGCTTCCCAAGCTGCATAGCTGAACCGGAGGGGCAAAGGGACGTGGGACATGTTTTTGTCTACAGGCTTTTCATGGAGTTATAGACACTTCGGAAAATCCAGGGCGTTAAGGCAGAACCTCTTTTCTGAACAGCCCCACCACCAAGATCAAGCTGAAAAAGGAGAAGTTTTGACCCAGCACATAATGAAGGATGCAAGCCACCAACACAGCACGTGGCAGAGCCTACTAATGAACGTAGGCTAATAAGAGATCAGGCAAATGCACAGAGGGTACCTCTTAGGCAGAATTGGTGCATCACCTCCTTACACTCTTAAGCACCCACCCCAGGAAAGCACAGACCCTGGAGAGAAGCCACGTTCACTCCCAGCTTTTGTAGGTTAAATTCATCTCCAGAAAAAACCACCACAGACCAGCGCTCCTCCAAGGCACACAACGCGTTTTGCAAACAGGTCTCTGTGCTCTCACTTGACAGAAAGCAACAACAGGCCGTGGTCTCCCCAGAAGTCACTGAGCATGGAAAGGCAAAGGAGACCCAAAGCAGCTTCCATGCTCGGGACAGCACAGTCACTGCAGTCACAGAGGGTGACGTTGGCACCGGGTGCTGCAGCGCGCACCCAGGGCACAGTGCTGGGAAAGCCGGCAGCATCCGGCCCCTGCCTTAGTGGGGCGGCTGCACCGAAGCACAGGGTCCTCATTTCTTTTGCCAAGGCCAGAAACGCCCTAGCCAGACTTTCGGTCATGTGCAGAGGACTCACCGCGCTCTCAATGCTCCTGGCCGTCTCCCCAAAGAGCTCTGACTTGGGGTCGGCCATCTCGGGTGTGTAGAACAGCTCCTGGCCTTCCACCTCCTCCAAGATGAGGACTCCTTGGAAGACTTTGGTAGCTATGGGAGGGAGGGGAGACAAGACAAACCCCTTTAGTCGGCTTGCAGGGAGGGGGCAGGCGTGTGGCTGACAGCCGCAAGGAGCGTTCGAGTCCCTGGGGGGAAAGGGTGATGGCAGTGTGCGGGTAGTGCCAGTGTTGGGGTTAGTCTGGATGGGTCTGGGAGAGCGCCATGGAGTATTAGTATCAGAGGGTGCTGGAGCAGATGGCAAAGACCAGGCTGGAGATGGCAGCTTTTACCATACGGTTTCCTCTGAGCTCCGGCCCGGAGAGCAGCCCCCCTGCACCGGCTGAGTAACAAGAGAAAGACGTTAGCCAGAGCAGCACACAGTCCACGCGGCAGGATCAGACACGTGCATGCAACAGGGGGCACAGCAGGGCGAAACGTGGGCTCTGGGCAAGGAGAAGACCTGTGCTGGGGGAGGAAGCACAGACCCCACGAGCAGGCTGTGGCCAGCCTTGCAAAACTGCCACAGGAACCTGAGGTGTGGTTCCCTTCCAGGGGAGCTGTAGGAGCGCAGAGGCTGCTACGGAGATGCCCGCTGCGGGTAACCATAGGGAGGGTTCATAGATTATGTCCTTTCGGGGTGTCCAAAGGAAAAGGGGATGCCCTGCTGCAAACCCCAAGGGATGGGGACAGTTAGAAGGACCTCAGTGAGGAGACACCTGGGAAATGGCCCCTACGCAACAATTTTTAGGGTGTAGAGAATGTATGCACGTGGGAGCCAGTACTCTGGATGAGCACAGGCATCTCTGTGTCTCCTCGGCCTGGACGGTGTGGAAGGGGCTGTGAGTGGGTCACAAGAGCAGCGCACACCCCTGGGAAGCCCAGCACCAGTCAACAGCTCCAGTGCCCCAGCAGGGACCCAGTGGCTCTCACTCCTGTCCTGGCACTGAGCTGGTCCTGGTAAGTCCAGCTCCCTCTGCAGCCATCACACCAGGTAAAATGGGAATCCAAACAATTCCCTCATCCCCCTGAGTGCCAGGAATGTGCAGAAGCCTGGGCAAAAATCTGGTGAAGGTCTGAAGGCTGTAATATTCAGGGGAGAAAGCAGTCACCTCAGAGCCAAGAAAACCACAGGGCGCACGAGGACAGCAGCACCCACCCGAGCACCACGGCTGGCTGCTGGGGACCGCGGCAGGGGACACAACGTCTGCCGGCCACCACAGCTCCAGCACATCCACGCGAACAACCCCACTGACAGCCCAGCCCCAGGCTGGCACCAGCACGGGCCCCACTGCCGACACTCGCCCCACCGCGCATCGCTCCCCGCTCCGTGCCCTGCAAGAGCTCAGCCTGACTCCCAGCCTCCAAAAGGGAGCCCAGCCCCGAGGACAAACTCACCCGGACAGTTGCTCCCTTCTGCATCGGCAGCGGCGGTCTTGCCATCAGAGCAGCACCCGAGCGGGGTGTTATAACATGTTGCCCTCTCGATGGCTGGGGTGGGAGTTACCTGACTTTCTTCCACCTCCTCTTCCCCTGCAGGGCATTACGAGGAGCATTAAGGGAGGTAGGACCTCACCTCCGTTAGACCGCGAGGCTGAGACACAGCTTCGTCTCTTCGGTGCGTCCCACAGGTGACGTCCCGCGCCCCAGGAGCGCACACTCACCAGCAGAGCCTGCCCCGCTGGCTTCCTGGTCTCCGCTGATGCCCATCTCTTGGTCCCCACTGCCTTCCGCGCTGCCCGATTCAACATAGGCAGGCTGGGTGGTGGCCAGGACCACCGGAGATGTGGAGAGAGGGCGGACGGTGGTCTTCAACACCCCGTGGGTCATCCATGGCGTAGTGGCTGGTCTGGCCGTCGTGACGCGCCTTGTTGTAGGGTGGTCTCTTGCGGTGGGTCTGGCTTCCGTCAGCAGGGAGCTGGTGGCCCGCTCCGTGGGCTCCGGAGCACGGGTGGTCAGCTGCAGCGGCGGAGGAAGGATGAGTTTGTCCGAGGGCAGGGTGGGCAGCGGCGTGGGTGGTGCAGCATGGCTCGTGTGAGTGATGGCCTCTGCAAGGAGCAGCAAGAGAGGGCGGCTGAGGAGGGGCAGCTCTGGGAAAGGCTCTCCACGAGGCTGGGAAGCACGGCGCAAAGCATGGGAAGCGCAGGAGCAGCTGCAGGAGGAGGCAGCCAGGGCTGGGTCCAGCCTCAGGCCAGAGAGGTGGCCTTGCCCCAGTGCTGGGGACAGCAGGCACTCACCGTGGCACTGCCCCACGTGCTTCACTGTGATGAGCTGTCCCTGCCGGCACGCAATGGTCTTCAGCTGGCACTGGTCCCCATAGGTGACACCATCAGAGCCACACACCTGGGAGGGGAAACGGAGCAAGGTGTGAGCTGCATCCGTCCTCCGCCAAGTCCTGGGCAAAATAAACCTGTCCCCAAATTCCCAGGAGCAGAGCAGCTCAGAGGCACCAGCGATGCACAATGTCATCTGCTGGGGATACCCACGACTGGCACGTCCCCACCCCATGCACCGAGGACAGTGACCGCCTGCTTCTGTGGGGCAGGAGGAGAGCTCCGGGTCCCAAGCCCAGCACCACCGAGCCGGCCATGCATTCCTGCACCCGCAGCCCAGCTCAGCCCCTCGGTGATGCCCCAAACCTTGGTCATGTTGGCCTCCGAGCAGAGCGGGGACGGGCACTCGCAGTGGGCAAAGCCGTTGACCTCCACGCAGGAGGCCCCGAACTCGCAGCTCATTTCCTCGCAGGATTTTGGGGCTGACGGGTCTGGGGTAGGGAGAGAAGGGAGAAGAGATGAAACAAGCGTGTGCCAATCATAAAACAATACCATACTTAAAGCCAACAGGCTCTGCTGAATCCAAACCCCTCTCTCTCCTCCCAGTGGGGCTCAGCTGTCCCAGGGACTTGCCAGAGCAGCACTGCTGTCCCCCACGCGTCCCCTCTGGCACGTGGCTCCCTCACCTTTCTCACAGCCAGTCGTGCCCAGCTTGCTGCCGTTGGGGCACTGGTTGCACTTCATGCCGGTGATGCCAGTCTTGCAGGAGCACAGCCCGGTCATCTGCTCACAGTCATCGCGCACCGAGCCCACCGGGTCGCAGTTACAGGCTGGGCAAGAAGGGGAAAACGAAACCGTTGTTCTGGCGGCTCCGTGGGGCTGACAGCAGTCGCTCCGCTCCCCCAGCAAGCCAAGAACAAGGAGAAGGATGCGGGAGGACCACAATGCTGGCTGCTGCCCTGTGCTCGCCGACCCAGAGACTTGGATTTAAAGGCTTCAGATAAGAGACAACGAGGTACAGACTCGGGAAGCCGCTTGAGCAGTACTGTTACAAAGCTGTCTGCCTATTTCTAGTTTAAGCTTTCTGGCACCGATCTCCATTTACTGAATCCTGGCGTGGCGGTGCTTCAAGAAGGCTCCATCCTGGAGCCGGGAGGAAGCCAGGAGCTGGCCTGAAGCACAGAGCATCCTCCCCACCCTGCAGCTGCACTGCGGCGGCTCCAGCAGAGCTTGCTGTGGTTCCAACCCTCTGCCCGGCACACATCTATTGCTCAGCTACCTGCAATTTCACCGAGAGATGGGCAGGATCCCTGCAGAGAACATTTCTTTGCAGAAACAGCCACTGGAGCTGACTCACTATAGGACCAGCATTGGGGTTCCTCCTTTTAAATAGCACGATGGCCCCACAGCGCCCAGAGCCTCGCCAGCAGCACGGGACACGGGACGAGGGGTGCCAGCACTCACGCGTGCAGCCACTCTTGCTGTCGGTGACGATGCCGCGGAAGTTCCAGAAGCCGGGCTCGCAGCGGTCGCACTTGAGGCCCCCCACGCCCGGCTTGCAGGAGCACTGCCCCGTGGCGGGGTCGCAGGCTCCTCCGTAGGAGCCGTAGGGGTTGCACTGGCAGGTGCCTGCAAGCCAAGAGAGAGCGCGTGAGGATGAGGCCTGGAGCCACCGCGGGGACCCCAGAGCCACCCGAGCTGCTTGGCCGGCGGCTGCTGAAAGCCTCCTCCTGCTCCAGCTACAAGGGACGGAGCCTCCAGGGACTGACCCGCTTGCTTTGCTCTCATCTACAGCTCCTCTCGCATTGACATCAAAGGGGGAGGAAGCTATTAGGAGTTTATCATTAATTCATTAATTAGGAACTTGATGGAGGGAAGTGATCCAAAGATAGATGGAGAGGCGCTCCCTCAACCCCCAGGGAGCGGTGGAAAGGGGACTTGGGACAGAGCTGGAGAGCAAGGGAGACCTCGGGAGCAGCAAGCAGCGGGTACATGCGCACATCCCAGAGGCAGGGAGATGGCGTGTCCAGGGCAGGCAGCAAGAGATAAACCTGCTCTGGGGCTTCAGGTGGCAGTTACCTCCTGGTGTAGGCTTGTGCCAACACAGGGACACAGGTGGGACAGACACCGGTGGGATACTGGATCCCGTAGTGGGGGGGAAGCTGTCCCCATGGGTGGAAGGGCAAGGGACAGGACTTCCAGAGACACGCAGGAACATCACTATGAACCACCGCTGGCAGGGCGATGCTGCAAGCGAGGTGCTCCGTCTCCTCCCTAGTGTCCCCCTGAGCTGCTCCGTCCGTCTCGGCTGGCCCCTCTTGGCCCCAGGAAGAGACACTGGCTGGATGCTGCTGCTTTTTAAATCATATGGTACATTAAACAGCACTACATCCTCATCAGGCAGGCATTAGCCGGGCTCAAGCATGGCTTGAGTCATGTCTCCACGGGGTGATGGGTTCCCCTAACAGGCGGTCACAGCCCCAGCTGTTAATAGCTCGCTAATGCCTTTCAGAATGTGCCTTCTGCTGAAGTGCTGACTCCGATAATTATTTAATAAATATTAATGAAACATTTGCCAGCTCAGCTTCCTGCACAGTGTCACCAACCAGCCACTGGTCCTGGCGGTGGCCTGCAGAAGGTCCCCAGGTGAACCTAAAAGCACTGCTCCCACTCAGGCTTCAGTGCAAGGACCCAAGCATTACTTGTGCCACGCAGCCCTGTGAAAAGCCCTAAGCTTCTAGCGATGGGTTGAAGGCACAGAGGGCACAGCCTGGCCCTAAGGGCACCTTCTGCTGTGTCCAGCATGGGGAGGGCCCACCTTCCTTCCTTTCCCCCGGGGTGGGACCCACGGGCCCCCTGCATCCGATCCCTCCTGCCTTCCAGCCACCCTCAAGGGCCCTCCATGCCCCCAGGCTGGGGACACGACCTTCACTCACTTGGGCACCCAGCTGCGCCCACGCCGAGCGCCAAGGTCGTGTTGTCCGGGCAGCATCCGTAGATGGTCTGGCTGCAGTGCACAACCAGGAGAGGCGGCGGGGTGGTGGCCAGGGCTGCAGAGGAAGGCAGAGAGGCACAGGTTACCCGTGGTCGCCTCCGGGCAGTACAGCCAACGCGAGGATCGAGCAGCCAGCAGCATCCCTGCAAAACCACGTGGTCCTTGCGGAGATGCTGGGGAACGGGTGACGAAGCGAGGTCCTAGCTTTGGCCAGGGAAAGCACAGGGCATGCAACAGGAGCGCCAGGGCACCGGGCTGGGGACGAGCACACGCTGCGGGGTCTCACCACGGCAGGCTCCTTGGCTGGTGACATAGAGGTCCTGGCGTTTTTCACACCGCGTCTTCTTCAGCTCACACTCGTTGGCGTAGGTCACGCCATCAGAGCCACAGACCTGTCAGGACAGGGAGGGGAGCTGCTCAGGGCAGACTCCCTGTCCGTGGGATGCCCTCTCCTTCCCCAGGAAGCACGTGGAGAGGCCAGCAGGCTGAAGAGAGCGGAGGAGAGCAAGGACAGCAGCAGGTAGCCCAGAAATGCCCGGCGCACTTACCGGGTTGCGCGGCACCGCCAGGCAGGTGAAGTCGCACACGCAGCGGTCGTCCTCCGCGTCCTCATCCCACCAGCCCCCGTACTGCCGGCACCGGTCCTGCTCGCACTCGCTCCCATCGCCGGAGCCCGAGCCCCCCGAGCCACACTCTGGAGCAGAGGAAGACGATGGTGAGAGGGGCTCCCGGCCACCGGGGCAGAGCTGGGGGAAAGCAGAGGGGACGAGGCCAAAGCCCCTGTCCTGACTTGGGGTTGGGCCCCGGATGGTCTTCTTGTTCCCTGCTCAAAGCAGGGACACCTTGCCCAGGACCATGTCCAGACAGCTTTTGAGTATTTCCAACATGAGTATCTCTAGGGAACCCCAGAAACCTGGGCCCACATATATCAGGATGCTCCTGCCTGGACCTCAGAGACGATCCCTCTCCCTTGGAGAAAGCGGCTTCCTCCACAGCCGCGATAAGCCTAAGCAATGGGAGCGGCACAGGGATGCTTCAGGAGCTGGCCTGAGGTCTTCCTCAAGAGATCTGCCTGGAGATGAAGCACAGCCAGCAGGAGCAAGGGCTGCTGCGGGGCTCGGTGACAGCTCCGCACCCTGGTCCAGCTCCTGCCCTTCGCCCGCCCTCCCAGGCACGCAGGGCAGCAGGGAGATTGCTGCCGCCACTGCAGACATGGAGAGCAGAGCAGAGGGAGGGATGGGGTCTGGGCTGGCTTTGAAGATCAGTTAGGCAGATATTCCTGGCTTAGCGGACAAACAACGCATCAACTCCATCCCTAGCCTGGCTGCTTCTCCACAAGATGCTCAGAGCTCCAGCAGCAGGAATAGAGATGTTGCTGATTTCAAAGGCTTCTTTAATTGAAAGAAAAAAAGAGGGAAAAAAAGAAAAAAGTAAAAAAACAAAAAACAAAAAGGAGAACCTGCCCCTTTTTATTGAGTGATCAAAGGCTGGGAGTTGGCATTACACAGAGAATTATTTAAGATCTTTTCCCAGAGGGACATCAACCTGAAATTCCCAAAGGAGGGCTGTGATCAAACACCATGTTCTGCCTCGCCGTGTCCTCAAGCTCTGCCGTGCACTGACGTTCTTTCCAGTGCAATGAGCCCGGGAATCTCAGCTGGCCGGGCTGGCACATCACAGCAGCCAGGTTTAGGCGAGGTTTATGCTCTCAGCCAGCATTAACCCGTAGCTTCCCCCCACGGAGGGCAGTGGGAAAGCTCAGGAGGTTCTCAGTGTCTGAGCAAAGCAAGTCTGAGAGGTCCCAGCTTCCTTCCAGAGGGGTGCTGACGTGCTTTACCCAAAGGACCCAGAGATGATTAAAAGATGCCATTGGAGAGAACAGGATCATGGCTAGTGATGGGGGATGCTGTATGCCACCGAAGATCTCCCCAGCACTGACCTGCTCATCTTTGGAAAGAACTCAGAAAGAGCAGCCTGCTGGTGGACTTTCCCAAGCTGTCCAGACCCTGCTGGGACAGAGCCAGTGGTGCTGTTCCTGCTGATGGAACCGAGTGGAGACCACCAGGGAGCACAGGTCCCCTCCGGGGGCTGAGGAGCATCGCGGAATGACCCTGGGCACCCTGCTGGGGGGTTCCCATCTGGAGCAGTTCATGGGAGCAGCCCAGCACCCTGCCACCCCAATCACTCCCTTTCCTCCAGAATAAGCCCACCAAAGCACGAAATTAAAGCAGCGCTACATCGCCTTGCCCAACCAGCATCACCGCTGGCCAGCCAGGGAAGAGCAGCAACCTACCGTCCTCGCACGGCCCCATCCTGGCGACCTCGATGCTCTTCTGCTGCTGGCAGGAGGCCGCCCGCAGCTCGCACCGGTTGTCGTAGGTGAGGCCGTCGGTGCCGCAGACCTGAGCTGAGGGCTGCCGCTCGCAGCGGGGGCACACGCACTGCCCGCCCACGCACGTGCTGCCGAAGGAGCAGACCGTGCTGCCGCAGGACTCTGTAAGGACACCAGTACGAAATCCCATTTACCCTCATTCTGGCTGCTGGGAGCCACGCTCCGTCACTCCTCTCACCCAGATTTAGAGAGAATCTCCTGCACCGTTCAGCCCTGGAACACCAGACCGGCTGGACAGGTTTTATGGGGCTCAAAGCAGTGCTTTTAGAGAAGCGTCATTTATTCTAATGAAGAAGCGAGGCAAGGCTTTTAATTCATTAAGAAATTAGCACAGACGGTTCCCTGTGCCGGGGAGTAGGGAGGGAACACACGAGCAGAGAGGAATTAACCCCCAGGGATGGAGGGAAGGGAAAGCTGCCGAGATCTGTGCGATCAAACAGCCCCTTGATGCTCCATGTTTTGGTGCTAGCTATTCACATGTTTTTAGCCCAATTTCTTTGCTCGGCTCAGACAAAGGAGAAAGCCACACGTCCCCACCCTGGGGTTCCTCTGGTGCCTCCCACAGTGCTACGAAGGGAGCCTTGGATGGCCGTGCCCAGGCACCCCAGCTGGGCAGGTGGGGGCTGAGCATCCGCTCCCCAAAATGCCACCGAAAGGAGCAAGAAGAGGGACGAAGGGGACCTTGCCAGACTCACTGCAGTCGCCTTGGGCAGCCACCAAAATGTTCGTCTGCTGCGTGCACGCCCGGACGTGGAGCTCGCACTCGCTGCCGTAGGTGTTGCCATCTGTGCCGCAGACGGGCTGGGAGGAGGGCACGCACTCCGTGGGGCACACGCACCTCCCCGTCTCCGCCTCGCAGATGGCCCCAAACTGGCACTTGCCGCAACGGTCTGCACGGGTGAGGAACAAAAAAACCAGCGGGTTAAAACAGCAGGGCAGGCATGGCTTTCTAATGAAGCGCCAGAGCTGAAATAAAACCCCGCTGCAACCTCCTCCCCCGTGCCGAGCCCTGCAGGTCCTCGCTGGACCAGGAGCCCCAGCAGAGGTGAGGCTGCAGGAGGAGGAGAGAGGCTGGGAGGCAGAGAGGCAATAACTGCTCGTAAAAGCCGTCAGGGCCAGGAGTAATTGTGATGAAATGTCACCGGAGCTGTAAGCTGTTACAGCTAAATAGGAGGCGGGACAGAGTGCGGGGCTGAGTGCAATTACAGGGATTGATAAATTAGTGGCGGCCGTGGGAAGAGGAGCGCAGCCCCCCGTGCAGCAAGCGGCCGGGCTCCCGGGGGCAGGGGAGGCAGGATTCATGCACGGGAAGCCAGCAGGGCGGGAGGTTTTATTGCAGGCTCTGAAGCCAGCTGCTTCCGTGGATGGGGTGCGAGTGCTCCCCGGCGGCACCGCTGCCTCCCCGCCCAGCACCCGGCTGGCCCTGGGGTTGGCTGTGCCTGCCTGCCCTGCACGACGTCCCTGTGCTCCTGGGGACAACGTGACACCGCAGCTGGCTACACCCACGGGGGGAAATCCAGAGGCTGGTTTCACGCAGGGAAGGAAATGCTCTCAGGGAATGCAAAATCCAAGTGGAAACAGCCACACCAGGACCAGGCTGGGCACGACCCATGGAGACGCCTTCCCCTAGCTCATCAGGGTGGCGGCAGCACTGGATGCATTTCTAACAGCCCCGGCAATTCACGGAGACCCCTGGGTCCCCCAGCCTGCCTGCTGCAAACACGCACGCAGATACTTATCTGTGTGATAACTCGCTTGCAGAGGAGCGCTCTCATTGCAGGAGAGACCAGGCTCCGGCCAGCACATCTCTCTGCTGCTCCTGGGCATTTAGCGATGTACAGCTTCATTTTCTCCACCGAACACCCCCCCACCCCTTCCCTCCCCGCCACTTCATTCATGAGGAATTTGGCTCAAAGATGTTTTTTCTTATTTTTCTTTCAGACAGCAGGAAGGGGAAACACTTTAAGGCACCAAGGCCAGTTTTGACAGGGGCCTGGCTGTGCCACACCAAGCCCTGTGTGCAGAGACAGGGCTCCTGGTACCCAGCCTGAAGATCGAGGGCAGAAGAGCGGTATTTCAGTAAAACTGCAAGAGCCCAGCCCTGCCTGCACATCCCGGCAGATTGCACGACGGGCTGAGTGCCACCAGCTTGGGCTCTGCCTGTGTGCAAACACTTTCTGCCTGGCAAAGCTGTGCTGGCACGAGCAGAGAGCCTGCAGACGGAAGAGCTGCACATGGGTCTCCGTTGCATATGCATGGAGGGCTCTCGCTAGGAAAGAGGACGGACTCTGCAACCTCCACCGGTGAGCTTACTTCACCCCACACCGGGCCAGCAGCATCCTCCAGGGGTGCAGACACACCGATGCCAGTCTCCCCTCCTTTCTCGCTGCACAGCAGCACCCAAAGCACAAGTGCACCCAGGCAGCCCCACTGGGACCACCAGCTCCTTACCGCAGGGCCCCTTGTGCTTCACCCTGATCTCTCTCCTGAGGACGCAGGCCATGGAGTCGAGCTCGCAGGGGTTGCCGTAGGTGCGGTTGTCGCTGCCGCAGACGGGGTCGTAGCGGCCCTGGCACACTTGCTGGCACTCGCACACGGGCTCCTGGTTCTTCACCACGCAGGTGGCCCCGAAGGTGCACTCCACACTCAGGCAGGGGCTGGGAGTGCCCAGGTCTGCAGAGGGGACAGGAGAGACAGGCACCGGGATCAGCCCGCTGCTTGCCGAGCATCCCCGGGCACGGCGCGCAGCAAGGCATGCCAATGCCAGCATCTCCAGCCTCTGGCCCCCGCCTGCGTCCCCCCAAGCCACGGCAATTGCACAGAGCTCCTGGCCTTGCACCAGCCCCTGCTCCTCCCGTGCCCCCCGGCATGCCCGGCTCAGCATCTCCCCCATGCTCGGTGGAGGTTAGGGATGGGAAGCAGGCACGAGATCTTTTTCCTGCACGCCCGTTTGCCCTCCTCCGTCCCACGTCCCGCGAGGGGGAAGCCAAGCTCCGATCAGCCCCGCAGACTTTCTACAAATTTCTGCAAAATCCCCTGAGGTTTGGGGCTCCCCGGCAGCTCACAGCATCGTACTGAGGGAGGACAACACAGGCTGCAGGTTTTCCTTCGCCAGGAGCCAGCACCTCTTGTCCCATGCAGCGGTGGTGCCACCAGCCTGGGAGGCGTGGAGATGATGCCTGCAGCTGGCTTCGCTACACCCCCTGCCTTCCCCTCCCCTGGGCTGGAGGAAGAGGAGGAGAGGCTGCATCTCCTGGCAGAGCTCTGCAAAGGCTCCCAGGGAAAGCCCTGAGGTCCCAGGCGCTGAAAGCGGGCACATCCCTCCGGCAGCGCCCTCCATCAGCCAGGAGCTGCTGCCCAGCCACCACGGGTGGCCAAAAGCCCACAGGCACTGCCTGGGGACCCCTTCCTGTAACCCAAAACAAAAGCCCTGAGGACCTGGGGCAAGGAAAGGAAGCAAACTGAACGCGTGCTGAACGCTGACACAGACACATCGACAGAAGGACGTGGGAACAGGCAGTGCGGCGGGGTGAGATGGATGCGGCAGCAGACACAGCGCAGCCCCGGTGACAAGGAGCAGCGGGACAGGCACAGGGCGGGGGGCAAGGCAGAGCCCCCCAGCTGCCAGCCAAAGCTCTGCTTTCTTCCCCTGCTGGGCCCAATGTGGTGTAGCTGCAGAGCAGGATCAAGGCTTGAGCCCTCAGGAGTGTGGCTGCATGCTGTCAGCTGGCGAGCAAACAGCCCAAAACAGGGGCACAAGCAAGCCTGAATTTTGGATCTGGCTCTCTGGGGAGTCCCTGCCAAGCCAGAGCTTAGAGCCAAGAAACTGCAAAGGAACAGGGGGACAATTCAGGCATGCGGCCACTACTTTGACCCAGCCTTTCCACCTCTGTCCTCAATTTCCCTGCTGCTGAAGGATTTATGAGCAGTTCCCAAGGACCAGGAGATGCTCTCTGTGGTGCTTCGCCCTGTGATGCTGCTCATATCTCATGCTTGTGTTCCATTTAAAAGCAAAACAAAACACATGTACCATTATCATATCCCCCAAACACAAGAGGCAGCATGCTTGTATGGAGAAAGAAACCCAAAATGCACACTCTTGTCTTGGGGAGCGAGCGAGCAGCGAATAGGAGTGCTGGCAGGTTCACTGATGGCGAACGCAGCCCTGACATCCTGTGCCCTTCCCAAGCAGGCAAACCCGCAGAGATGTGGCACATGAGGTTCCTTCACAGCCTGAACCACGGCCTTTGAAGTTTCCCACACAGCCCTGGGTGCCTGCAGAAGTCAGCGGGGGCTTTGGCACCAATTCTGGTGTGGGTGGACGTAACGAGGAACTTGCAAGCAAGGACCTTAGGCTGTGCTATAATCAAGCCCTGCTGTCATCCCTGGCCTTTCTTCATCTTGCATGCAGGGAAACCGAGGCACGGAGGAAGCACAGCGCCCATGCTGCACCCTGGCTGATACAAGGGCACGATCCTTCAGCTGCTGCCGAGCCTTGCAGAAACCTGACCAAGCCCTGGGAGCTGGGGACACCGAGCTCTCTTGCGAGCCTCGCCTGTGGCTGGCAAAGGGGAAGCTGTAACCCATGACACCCGTCCATCTGAGCCCAGTACACCCAACGGGCTCCGTCACCAGCTCTACGGGGACATAAGGGGCTACTCCTAGGGAAGAACCACATCTGAGCGCAGCCAGCTCCTCAGCGCTCCCAAAAGGCACGCGGCGCTTTGCTGGATGCTGGGGAGCTGCAGCCCCTGCCCTGAGCCGCCCCGCCAAGCACGACACGCTGAAGAGAGCAGAGGGACAAGCACCCAGCCCCGGGCAGGCAGGGGTCTGGGGCTCAGGAGGCAGAGGGGGGGTTAGTTGGGGGCAAAAGGAGAGGAAAGATCAACCAGGAGCAGTCCAGAATGCCGCATCGGCCAGAGGGGGGCTTGCAGAGGAGTGGGGTCTCGCACCACCCACCTCCGCTCCCACTCTCATTTGCCTCTAAGGGTCAAGCCACAGCCAGCATCAGACGAGACCCCGCGGCATGGCGAGGTGTCTCCGTTCCGGCAGGAAGTGTGCGGGGCAAGGGCATGGGGGCAAAACCGCAGGAACCTCTCCGTCCCGGGGGCTCTTAAGCAAAACTGGAGAGGAAGGGAGCAGTGGGGAGAGGCCAGGGCTGTCACTGGCTACGGAGAAGGGGAGAAAGCCGACCTCCTAGCAGAGATGTCCGGGTAGGGAGCAGAAGGGTGCTGCGAGGACACAATTCCTTCCTCCAAACAGGCAACACTGTAAAACACAAGACACAGACGAAAAAGGAAAGAGAGAGAGCGGAGGGGAAAGAGAACAAAAAGAGGCAGGGAGGAAAAGACAGATGCAACTACAGACACCTTCCCTCCACCTCCTGTCCAAACCAGCCTCGTCCCAGCCCTCCTTTCTCTGCTGCCCCATCACGGGGTGAAAGCGGAGAAGGATTGAAAGCAGGGCCCGTGCTGTTTTGTTTGGCTTTGCCTCCTTTGCCTTGCTGCTGGAAAAAACAATGGCAGAGCTTAGAGTTCACAAGGTGTGTGCAAGAGATTAAAACATTGCCACTGCATTAATTGTCTGCCCTTCGCTTCCCTTCGACAGCCCCCGGCGGGGCTCAGCTCTGCGCATCCCCTGCATCCTCACGACAAAGAGCTGTGGATAACTGGGCTGGGTTCACCTCCGCGGGTGCTGGATGCAGACAGAGCTCGCAGCTCCCTCAGCCTGCCCTGCTCGCTGAGTTTCCGTGAGTCCTGCCCCAGGCTGCGCTGCTGGACCCCGCATCCCAAGGACGCCTTGGCCAGGAAGCCAGCCAGAAGTCAGCCCCATCAGCAGTGCTCCTGCTGAGACCACCTCTCGTGACACACCCGGCGGTGGCTTCCTACTGGGCAGCCTGGAGCTGTCACGCAGACTTGGAAATCTGAGGGTTTGGCTGGCAGAGCCCCAGCTTTGATTTACTTCCCCTGGCCGAAGGGCTCTGTTTGTTCCCACCACACCAGGACGTAGCTCCTGAAAGCAGATGTGCGCATCTGCTGAGCTCACCCAGAGGGAGATAAGCTGGGAGGAGGGATGAGACCACAGAGGATACGATGGAGAGGGGAAAGACCCATGCACAGGGACCGTATCCCACTGTCCGGTGGCCTCACTCCACAAACGTGGTGCAAAGGATGCCAGCCTGGCAGCAGGGCAACTCCCAGCAATAACCTCTCTGCTGGCCCTCAGAATTTGGGATGCCTTAGCAAGGGTCTGACCACCCAGCTGAACACAACCAGCTCCTCCAACGCTGGCCACGGCCACCCTGCACCTTGCTTTGTCCCCATCCTCCTCTTCCTCCCACGCCCAGGGCAGTTTGCATCCCCAGCAGCCTCCAGGGACACGGGAAGGCAGAGGACCAAAAATTGCCTTTGCTGCCCTGCTTGCAGAAAGGACGTGGGGACCTGACTCATAATCATCCGACAGCCAGAAACGCACTGAAATGGGTGATTAAAAATAACAGTCGTCATTATATTAAGTGTGATTTTGGGAGCCTGACAAACAATTTTCCAGCAGCTGGGCCTGGCAGGATTAAAACCTACCACAGGAGCACAAAGCCAACAAAACAGACCCAAAATACTGGGCTGAATCTCCAAGTACTTCAGAAGGTTTGAAGCATCTGATACCTTATAAAACATCGCTTAAAACAGAACGAAGTTCTAAACCTCCGGTAAAAACAAATCCAAACTGAAATGACCAGTCCTTCAAACTCATGCAAACCAATCCAGCGTTCAACCTTCTTCATTTTTCATGCAAAAATTTTAAAACTGGATGTTCCCAACATCCTAGGGACCCGAAGCCCCCTCCTATCACATAAGTCTCCATTGGAAAGGTCAAAAGCTTCTCCCAGAGACGAGACAAAGCCACGGCGAGACCTCCAGAGAGCGGGAGCGCTGGGAAGAGTTCCTGAAGGAGAGGACCTGGAGCTGAGAGAGGTGGGCATGGAGGGGAAGCATGGCAGGAGCTTGGGGACTGGCACTACCCTGGGAGGAGGAATGAGCGGCGTGGGCTGCGCGGCACCCGCGCGGTGATGGGCGCGCGCCTGGCCGTGGCGGTGGATGAGAGGAGCTGGTGGACATCACGGACACTTCAGCAGTGTTCAACACAGAGGGTTCCTCCCCGCGTTAGCGAGCACATCAGACAGAGACAAGAGCAAGGAGGAACACAGACACACACACAGGACTGCTGACCGCTGGAAGGAAAAAGAGCAGGAGGAGCGGATACTCGAGGCTGGGCGGCTGTAAAACCGAGGAGAGCCGGGGGCTTGCTCCGGGGTGGGAACCCAGCCACGACTTACCTGCGGCTTCCCAGCATCAGCCCGTGCCTGCGTGGGGCTGGCGCAGGCCGGGTGGAAGCGGCTGCTGGGGTGGGAATGAGAGGTGCAGGCGGCCAGCCTGGCGGCACCAGTGCTTACCACAGGGTCCGCTGTGCTTCACTGGGATGGCAGCTTTCTGGTGGCACTCGGCTTTCTGGCGCTCACAGTCGTTGCTGTACGTCCGGCTGTCGCGGGCACAGACAGGCCGGTAGGCACCGTCGCAGGTGATGCGGTCGCAGGAGCAGCGAGCAGTGCCGCGGCGGTTCAGGCAGACGGCGTTGAACTTGCATTCGTCCTTGCATTTGTCTGGGAGAAGAGAGGAGAGCAGCACTCGCACCCGCCACGAGGACAGGGAAGGGGATGTTCTCCCTCCCAAGAGCACGGGGAAAGGCAGGAGCGTGAGTGCTCCCACTCCCCGGCGAGCAGAGGTACTTACCCTGGTGCTGGCACTGCCCTGAACGCACCTTCTGGATCTCCAGCCCCCGGATGGCCCCCGAGCGCCCCATCACGCACTCGTTGTCGTACGTCACCCCGTCGTCACCGCACACCGGCTCCCGCTTCGGGGGGCAGTTCTCGGGGCGGGAGAGCAGGTCTGCCCTTCGGGTGCGGGGGTTCACCCGGCACACGCGGTTCATGTCGTTGAGGATGCCCTTACAGGGGTCTGTGAGAGCCGAGGTGGAGGAGGACAGCAGACAGTCAGGCACGCCCGCATCCTGCCCGGGGAGGTGCTTCCCAAGTGCCCCGACCAGCCCCATGCACCCCATCAGGCTCAGGACCGATGTCTGCAGGGCTCAGCATGTGCAGGGGCTCACATCGCTGAGCTGCTCACCTGAGGACACACGCCCTGTCCAAGGCGACCACCTTGGATTGGATGAGCTTTTCATTTTTTGAGTGTTTCCACCCTTTAATCCTACTCTCTGAAACCCCCAAATTTATCACAGTCCCGGGCTGACAAAGGGGAGCAGTACGCTGCTTCCCCGGCCTCCTGGAGGGAGGGAGAAGGCTGGTGGGGACTGGGTCACAGCTGAACTCTTTCGCTTTGCCCATCTTAGCGCGGGCGGTAATCATGGAAATGAAGCAGATGAAGCAGCTCCCGCGGGACCTGCCCTATCCATCTCCTGCTCCCCCTCCGGCAAAAGCAACCAGGGCTTGCTGCTGCCCTGCATCATGCCAGGGATGCATTACCTCTACCAAGACCTCTACCAACCCCACAAAATCACAACAATGCTTTGCGTGGACCCAAAGAGCTGTTGGTTAATAAGGGATGTGGTCTAGTTGAGGAGATAGGGACTGCACCAGCAGGATTTAGGATGAGGCAACTGCACAAATGTCATCTGGAGGACTGTGTGATGGGGGTAGCTGAGACGTGCTCCTTCGCCCGCACTCCTCATCCTCACTGTCCCCCCCTACCTTGCAGTGCATCCTCAAGCCTCACAGCACAGCCCAACCCAGCACAGTCCCTCTGAGGACGTGTCCAAGCACCTTCAAACCTTTGCAGGACCCACAGCCCTGCAGCTCAGCCCAGGCCGCCTGAATTTCTGCTGAGTGCCCACAAAAAGCAGGAGGAGCTCAAAGGAGCAGCGATGCTCAAAGCCTCCCCTCTGCCCTAGAAACTGGGAGCACCCCGCGTGACACCACCCCTGTCACACCTCCCACTTGCACCCGTTTGCCCTACTTGGGGCTGAGTGGTGAATGCAAATTCCAGGCTCTTCCAGGTCTGCAGCCTGCCCGAACACACTCCCACACTCCTTCCCCCAGGGACAAACGGGGGCCTGGCATGTGTCCTGGTGAGCTCATGGCTTTCCTAATGAATACAGTTGCTTTTAATTACAAGCATCCCCAGCCATCATTAGACAGGGGAAGCATCCTTAGAGTGGCAGGACAGCTGAGTTTTCCCCCCCCAGCCCTTCCCATTTCCACCGGCTCTGCCCTTGTTTCTCCCGGTGCAAGAAACATTTTCCACGCGATGCCCACTGGGGGCCGGGGGACTCACCGCAGGCTCCGTCAAACTTCTTGAAGACGTTCTCCTGCTTGTCACAGGCGTGCTTGTTGAGGTCACACTCGCTGCGGTAGTCCTTGCCATCGCTGCCGCAGACGATGCTCTCGGCCACGCCGCTGCAGGACGCGGGGCAGACGCACTTGGCCGACTGGCCGTCGGCGGAGCGGACGCACGTGCTACCGAAGCTGCACGTCACCTCCACGCAGGGGTCCTTGGAGCCTGGACAGAGGGCACAGCGTGAGAGCGTTGTCACTGCTTCTGCCAGCATCCGCCAGCCCAGCACCACTGTGCCTGCCTCGCCACCTCTGAGAGCACAGAGGCACGTGGGCTTGGACCGAGCATCCTTCCCTCGGTGCTGGGGTCCATCCTTGGTCCTGCAGGACCAGCCGCATCCACCCCGACGGGCGCGAAGCAGGGTTGCGAGGCTGTGGGACCAGCCCCAACCCACAGCGCGTGGGGAAGGGGAGCCCACCCCCTCCTCGCCGCACCCCAGCCCCCCTGCTGCCAGCGCCTCTCCCCGAGAGCTCTCCAAGAGCCTCTCGCTCCAGCAAACGAGCAGAACGAGGGTCCTTAAGGCACCTCCTGCAAACTGTAATTAGAGGAAGAGCTTAAGGAGCAATTTCCTCTCCGACAGGGGAGGTCCGGAGTTTATTTGCCAGCTCTTTTTTTAAATTCATCACTTTTTTATGATTATTATTTTAAATAAATCACTCGGTGCTCTCCCCCCTCTACCGAGAGCCCCAGCAGGGGAGCCGGGTGCAGATTTATTGCCAGGCAGCGCGCCGCGTGCGAGAAAGGTCAAGTTAATTTACTCTGAGATGAGGAGACTGGGGTCTCATTTACACAGCTCTCTGCTCCCAGCTGGCGAATGCCAAGCTGGGAAAGGGCTTTCATCAGCCCACCCAGCCTGCGCACACGCCCGGGCGCTCCGCTTGCAGCCGCTGCAGGGGTGAGGCACTGGGGGGAGACCGAGCAGGCTGGGAGGGGGCTGCTCCCACTGGGTCTGCCGTGCTTCTCCTCAATGCCCTCGGGCCACCAGCGTGCCTGCTTATTAAACACCGCTGGTGGTTCTCTGCTTGTCCCTTCCCAGCCAGTCTGTGCCCAGCCTCCCAAGAGCGTCACCAGCACCAGAGCACTGCCATGGGATCAGGAGAAGCGTCCCCGTCCCTGCAGACCCCTCGCCTTCTGCAAGAGGGGACGCAGCCCTGTCGCTGTGCTCACCGCACGGTCCCTTGCTGATGACTTTGATCCGCCTCTGCTGGTTGCACTGGGCTTTCTCCAGCTCGCACTCGTTGCTGTAGGTGGAGTAGTCGGAGCCGCAGACGGGAGCCACCACCACGGGGCAAGCTGTCTTCTTGCAGACGCAGGAGGCCTGGGAGGGGTCGGTGGGGCTCCTCTCGCACACTGCCCCGAAGCCGCACAGCATCCCTCGGCAGGCTGGGGACAGAGACAGGGGACACCTGACACATGGGATGCCCGAAACGTGGGGCAGACCCCAGCGTGGGGGGCTGCAGCACGCCAGGGACCAGGATGGCAATGGCAGAGGAGGATGAGCTGGGCACAGGGAGGTCCTGGCGCGGGGCGAGGAGGAGGTGACATCTCCAGATGTCACCTTGTCAACCGGCAGGAGAAAGGAACGTCAAGGAATGGAAAAGAAAATATCCTCGCCTGTCTCCGCGTGGGACGGATCGTCCCGCGCGCGCACGCTGCTTGATTCGTTGTCATTTATGCAAAGCAGCCGAACCACGTGGCTGGAGCCTCTCTGAGAGGAGATGCACGAATCTCTTTATCACATCCACTAATCAGAGCAGCCAGCGCAGACCAGTTCAGCATCTGAATTGCAAATGCAGCAGGGAATGTCATTTTTACATTCAAGGGAGGAAGGGAGAGGATGGGTGTCCCCAAATGCTGGTGACAGTGGGAGCAAGAGATACCAGAGCTTTCTGCCAGCGCCGGGCAGCCCGCGCACCTCACCGCCATGCACACAGCTTACGTTAGAGATGGAGACTGACCTACATAATGGCAGAACGAGAAATCATAAAAGGCAAAATAAAATGAGCTCGACAGTGGCTCATTTACACTTCAATTCCCGGGCATTTGCCTTCGACCGCCTTGAGATTTTGAGCTCATATGCACAGCAACAATGCACCACTAAGAGACTAATATCATCAAATAAAAAAGAACTCTCTTTCTCTCCTACCCAATATCTAAAAGCAATTTATCATTTTTATGAAGCGCTCTGGATAGTCTCTCCCGCTCTTTCCATTGCTGCTCTTTCTCTCCCTCTTCTGTTTTCTTAAATGCAGATAAGCCTGTTGAGCTCTGAGATTAGAGGGTGCAGGGGAGGATAGCAAGCGAGGAACGTGAACTGCGGGACACGCGGGGACTCCTCCCATCCCTCTCCCCACGGCACCGGGGGCGCAGAGCAGAAGTGTGCCCGCTTTGTGTGCCGGGGGCAGCTTTGCTGTGCCCAGATGAGGAGCTGGGGGGCAGCGGGGCTGCTCCGGCCCCGTGCGCAGGGGGGTGCTTGGTGATGTGCCCCGGGGACAAGACGAACCACCAGCACGGGCAAGCGTAGCGCTGGAGACAAGGCTGTGGGTCTGATGCAGAGGCAGGGCTCTTCCACACAAAGCCACGTACGTATCTTGATTTCTGCCCCAAAGGAGCGATGGCCGTCAGCATCATTTATCATCTCAGCAAAAAGAATCGTTAAAACACACATTCATCACACGATCTTCACAAACTTCACTTACATCAACAAAAAGAATTCCCCACACAAGGCAAACCTACCCTGAGCCTCCTCACAGCAATTCCGTACGGCAAAACCCATGCGCTTTGCACCATGGTGCTGTCCTGGAGAGATGGACCAGGATAAAAACAAAACTCCAAACGCAGCAGGAACAAGCACTGGAGGACAAAGTGAGCCCTTCCCTGCTGGACCCGGACCACGTGTTTTGCAGAGCCCCAGCACATCCCTGCGGCTGCGCTCGGGGGGCTTCCCCCGGCCCCCAACCCACAGCCGCCTGCCCTGTGCTTTGGGATGCGCCGGTTCCAGCATCATGCTCACGGACCGGGAAAGCAAGGCAGGAAGGGTGCCCAAAGTTTCAAAGTAGGTGACAGCGGCAGTTCTCTAATTTCTCGACCTCTTCTGCTCCCATCTTTCACCTTGGATCATTAAAAAGGAGCCTTGCGCAGCCAAGGGAAGGGTTTCCAAAGCGAGCAGCTGCCCTAGTTCTGTTCCCACCGAAACGGAGGAAGTTTTCGGTGGAACCCAATTCAAGGCAGCAGCGAGCATTTCAAAAGCCTGGTGCTAACAGACTTGTTGCTATTTTCGGGTGCATTTCATTTCCACACAGCTCATGCACCCCTCTCCCTTCAGTCCCCTGCCGCCCACTTGTCCCCCCGTCCCCGCACCGCGCTGCAGCCGCGCACCCGGCAGCAGCAAGGGCCACCCGGCCAGGACAGAAGAGTTAAGTTAAACCCCTGCTAATGGTCTTGACCCTCCTTCAAAGGAACTTTTAAAATCGTTAATTCAGATTTGGAGCCAAACTCGGTTGTGTCACTGTTATAGCGATCCCCTTTGTACTCGTGTCGCCCACGTGTATTTAAGAACATCTCGGTTTGAAGTGATAAAAGCAATGGTAAAAGACAAAAAGGCAACAAAGTTAATTGGGTCAGGCCATATAAGGAAAATTGATGTTTTATCAGAACTGAAGTGTCTGCCTATTCTTCCACCTGGCACCATATTCCATAAAGGCATTAGGAACATGACAGGCCAACCTACAAACAGAAGCGATGATAAAGGGCATTTATTTACCGCCTGGCCCAAAGAGGGAGGGAAATTCCCACCCCGTGAGCTCCCTCACTGCACACCACGGGCTGCCAGGGCCAAGCACCAGGACACGGTGCGGATGAGGACCCTGCGTTGCTGACTTTCCGTGATCGGGCTGAGAAACAAAGCAAGACACACAAACGCTTCAAACCAGAAACAAATTGTGACAGGCAAATTGGCTGTTTAAGTTTCTTTCACTTCTAATCATCACCAGTGCTACTGGTGAGGAAGCCTATTTGTTCCTAGCAGATGATTTTTAAAACTCACCCACCCAACACAGCGATGCGGTTGGATGATGCAAGCTCAGAACCAGTCAGAATAAAACAAAATGCCTCAATTCCCCTGCCTGAGGTGGAGCAGGCTGAGTTTTGGAGGGAGCTTCCTCCTTCCCAAGCATCTCTAATTTTATCTGGGAGGAAGCAAGAAGCATGACCATCACTGATGCGGGAGGAATAAGAGCTGGGAAATGGGCGCAGCCCATGCCTGGTCCCCAGTCTGCAAGGGGAGATGGGCGCTCTCGGCCAACACCGTGCTTCAAAGCTGCCCACAAAGCACACGGCACGGCCGTGCAGAAAGCTCGGCGAGGACCTCGCGCCTTGCACAGCTCTGGAGGAGTCGTGCTGCAGCTGCACAGAGTGGCAGCGATGCATTTGGCAAAGCACGAGAGCAGCCCTTGTCTGGAACAGATAAAAGCTGCAGCTTGGAGCTGACCTTTCCCAAACCTCTCGAGCTGCTGAAGAGGAGGGAGAGGAGCAGCTCAAGCGAGGTGTCTGTGCGACACTCGGGCAAGCCGCGCAGAACAAAAGGCAGGGCTTGGGCTTGGCGTAACCACGCTGAATGCCAGCCAAGCCCCTCTCCGTCTCTTAGCAGCACTGGAGCAGAAATAAGATAATAGCAACAATAATAGTAATAATAATAATAAGTACACCTGCTGAAGAGGAGTGGGAGAGCAAAAGGTGTTTGTACAAATAATCCATGCTAAAGTGCATCCTGCCCAACTGACCCAGCGTGGTTCCTGCGGGAGGACAGAGCATCCCCTGGCCCCTGAGCACAAGCAGGAAGGGCTGGGGGAGGAGATCGGGGCTGGGGGACAGCGCTGACCGCGCTCAGAGCCTCAGCAGCTCAGGTACGCGATGCTCTACCTTGTACCCTGCAGTGACCACCTTGGTCAGGCTGAAGAGCACAAAGAAAGGCTAATGAGGGTTTTCTGTCCGAGTCAGCCAAGCGATCTGCCCTTTGCTCTGAGCAGTGCAGAGCAGGGGAAGGCTGGGGGAGCAGCCTGTGAGCAGGGGGTGGCACCTGGGGGGGCCCCGGGGTGAGAGAGGGGATAGGGGCACACGCGCACCAGCATGCAAGCAGCACGAGCCACCTACGGGAACGCCCCGGTTCTCCTATTTGCAAAAAAATGTGGATAACAATAATCATCAAGTCCCTGATGTCAGTAGGTAAATAACTCGATACAAGTAGTAGGGATAAATAACAAGCTTTGTCGAGTGCTTTGAGATCTCGAGGTGAAGAGCTCTACCTAATAAGCCCCAAGCATTCACATTACATTTACGATTATTGTTATTAAACTGGAGAAACATTTTAATGTCAAAATTGCTCTTTTCCACTGAGCATAAAAGAAAAAAAAAAACCAAACAACACTGGAGCGGCAGCGTGCGGATTGCTTCCTGCACCTCTGGGCCCCCCACGCTGTGGCCGAGGGAGGGCACGGTGTCCCTGGGGCTGAGGCCGTGTCCTCAGCAGGAGCCCTGCGGCTGGAGGCCGATGGCCCAGAGCATCCCCGGGGTGACACCTGCATGCCACCTGCCACCATGAGGCACTAAGGGACGTGGCTTAGTGAAGGCACCCGGCAGCTCAGGCTGGTGGTTGGACTCGGTGGTCCTGAAGGTCTCCTCCAGCCTCGACGGTTCTGGGATTCTATAAACCTGCTGAGGACACGGCTCCTCAGCAAGGGGATGAGAAACGCGAGCACGGCAGCGGCACACGCAACGGCAAAGGGCGAGAGCACGTGCACCACAAATCCTGGAGCCTTCTGTTTGGGGAAGGGACAAGGCACCGCCGGGAAGGCCTCAGCAAACGAGGACAGCACCGGCGCAGAAAGCCGAGGAGGGGACGAGCACAAAGCGGGACCGAGCTGATGCCGCAGCCTGTCCGGGATGGACAGGGAGGCCGGGGACGGAGCGACGGCGCACGTGTCAGGACAGCGAGGGCCGGCATTAATTCTGCATGAGCCTGTCGCACGTTGCCATGGAGATCAGCGAGGCTGGCGCTCCCGCCGAGACGCTCATCTGTGGGAGCATCGACTGCTTCCCGGGCCCGCCCTCCCCGCCATCAATATTAATTACATCGCCGGGGCTCGCTCGGCGAGGCACCGCCGCGGGTGCCCACCCGTTGGCAGGGCCCGCTGGCGCTCAGCACCTCCCGTCCCATCGGCCGGGGTGCTGGTAGCACCATGCTGAGCCCAGGTGCCTGGCGTGGGGCCGCAAGGTGGCCTAGCAGCCGCAGGGCTCGGCAGGCGCTGGCTGAAGGCACCGCTTGCAGCCCTGCGGCCGGTCCCAAGAAGGGCCACGGGGAGCACAGCACTCCCCTTCGCTCGCCAGCACCGTGCACGTCTTTATTTTCACAGATGGAGCTGGGCGACACCGCAGCTGCCAAACCGTGATCCCCAAGGCCACGAGAACCTCTCCAGAATGAGTCCCCAGACCTCGTAAAGTTTCCAAGCTGATGTGCTTTGAGGAGGGGAGGTCCTTAAGAAGCAGACAGAGCATCAGCCATCCCATTTGGGAACCCCTGCGATGCTCTCAGCTCCCCAAGGAGCTTGCTTGCACAGCTCAACACAAGACAGACCTTTGGGAAACCAGGCATCTCCAGAGGCCACAGCCGGGTAGCTCAGCACCTCCGAGCATGCTCCACGCTCCCAGGCAGGACCCCAGGAGCTTGGTCTTCACCAGCCACAACCTTTTACAGCCCAGCACCTGAAAGCACTCCTCCCTTCTAAAAGCCACCAGGGCCAAAACCTGCGCCCAGCGCTGCGGCCCCAGCTCCCCACCTGGAGAAGACAGCCCGGCCCCCGGGGCAGAGGAGGGGTGGGAAGAGCTGTCTACGTGTTTCTGTAATTAAGAGGAGGGGGCGGCAAGGAGAAGTCGATCGGTCGGAAGATCTGAAAGCAAAATCTTGTGCTGGAGGCAGAGAGGTGGTGGCGAGGAAGGTGAAGGTGGTGCCGGGGGCGGGCAGGGCAGGGGGGAGGTTGAAGCATCACCTCCTTGGGATCTGAAACATCAAAGCCGCTCTTGCGAATCAAACACCATCTTAAAAGACTCTCTCATTAATCTGTCACGAGCCCCGCTGTGAGAGCGGCTCTGAGCAGGCTGTCGCGGCTCCAAATCGCTGGAAGGATTCATCAGCCCTCATCAGAGAGGGGAGCGGCTTGGAAAGGAGCCCCCGCAGCGGGGTCCTGCCCATCCCAGCACAGCAGAGCACGCGGACCCCCCCCGGGGAGCGGGGGCTGCCCCGAGGAGCCGCGCGGCGGCAAAACCCAGAGCCCAGCGCACGCCAGGCACGCACCCAAGGTGGGACCGCATGGGGGAGGCGAGGGGAAAACACCCGTGGATGGTTCCAACCTGCTCCCGCCCGCCCGCTCGGCAAAACGGGGTGTTTACAGAGCAGGGGGATTAGAGAGCTCGGCGAGGCGCGGAGGGCTGCAGCCGGCTGGGTGCCTGCAGGGAAGACGGCTCCTCCCCAGCCGCAGCAGGTCCAAAGCCCGTCCCCATCTGCGCCGCGGGGCCAGCGCAGCACGCTGCCCTTTGCTGCCCTTTCCCAAGGCTGCGGGCTCTGGCAAGCCTCTCTGCAAGGTCTGCTTGTGCCGGCTGCAAGGAGCTTGCTCGAACCCGACGGGTCTCAGCCCCTCGGTGGCTGCGTAAGCCCATCCCGGGCTGCCCCTTTCCACCCCGGTGCCATCTCAGCCTGGCCCCTGGCACCAAGCACCCCAGCACACCCACGGCTGCATGGCCACGCGTTACAACAGCTCCTGCTCTTGGCAGATGCCTTCCTGTCACCAAGCCAGCGAGGCTCGTGTTATGTCACCGTGGCCTCGGGACACGCTCCAACAAAAGCAATGTTCACTGGTCAAAACGACTTCTTTCCAGAGCACAGAGTCCAGCAGTGTTTGCTAACTCAGGAGCTTGTAGTGATGCAAGCTTCTCGCAACAACTTCAGCACAACGCAACCAAGGGGAAGAGAAGACAAAGCACTTCGTGATGTTGCTTCTTTGTCACAAGGCTCCAAGACTAAATGCCATGTCTTGGGAGACACAAGGCAGAGATGAGGGGACAGCAAGGTAAGCTTGGGGGATTGCCATCTCAGCAAGAACCTGATTTAGGGAAAAGTGGGAACACCTTAGCAGGTCCCCCCATCTATTCCTCCTCTAACGCTTAAGCCACATAACATGAAAACGCATAAACTGATCCCCAAGAGAAAGCTCAAACCTCACTGCAAATGGAGAAAAAAATGCTCTGAAGAGATCAAAAGTGGTGCCTAATAACTGCTGCTACCTTATCTGCCGCTCAGCTTTTTGAAGAGCTATGTTTAGCATCTCTCCTCTCTCCAGAGCAACCCTGCACCACTCCGAGGTGGCTCGGCTGAAGCAGGAACCACTGCGATATTCGGGGTGCACAGGAGGGGCAGGCCAAATGGGACATCTGGGGTCACCACGATACTGGGGAGGGCTGCAGGGGTCCAGCACAACACCACATCCAACCCTGTGCACACTCCGTACATCGATATTTCAGTCCACATTGTAATGAAGTCTTAAAGAACTAGTAGGCACTATGTAATTAAAGGGGAGCAGCTGCTGAGAAGCCAGGTACAAAAATTTAACCTTGCACAGACAGTGATTTCTGCACTACGTGATGTGTGATGAGAATTCCCGCCACGCTCCAGTGCTCCCACGTTCCTCGCCGCACAGCAAAGCCCCAGAGGAGGAGAAGGGTGGCTCGCTGACCCTTGGAGCTAGAGGACCATGGGCAAAACGCAGCCAACACCAGAACCCTGCTGTTCCACGGTGATGTTTCAGCTCTTCTCTTCCCATCCCCTCCCCTCTATTCCACAACAACCAGGTTAAGAGCACCGATACTCCATCACGACTGCTGCTCGCACTATGGGGTACGAGGGGTGCGAGCCTCCCCCTGCTCCCCATGCCAGGGACAGAGCCCACGCTTCTCTGCACATGGCCTCGGCGAGGGAGTCACCACTTGGCAGTAGCTGGGCTCGTGACAGGAGCGCTGACAGCGCAATAAAGGGGGACAGCATCTCAGTGGAGCCCCTGCCCCAGGCACGTGCAGCCCCACGGAGCATCCCCGCCCCGTGCACGCGTGTTCTCCGCGTCTCGGAGAGAAGAGGTCTCAGTGGCCACCACGGGCCAGCAAGGAGCATCAGCATGGCTAACACCAGCCCCACATCCAACAGCCTTTGCCATGGGGGAGAAAAGACTGAGGGCTGCAAAGTGCAGCTGCGGGCGGGCAGAGGAGAGAGATCTGCAGGACCTTCCCGGGCTACCAAGTGAGAGCAGCCCCGCCGCGAATTTGTTTTGCAGGATCCAAGTCTCACATTGGCTTGTGTCGAAAGAGCAATAGGCTGGGATTAGCAGCCAAAGCCAGCAGGGTGTTCCAGTACCACCAGGCACAAAGGGAACAGTATTGAAGAGCTTGTGTTTTATTTTAAGTCATGCTTGCATGGCTTGCCTCCCAGGCTGATGGAGCGTCCCCTCCCCTGTCCCCCTGAGCAGGTGCAGAGCTGCCTGGAGAGCCCCCTGGCTCTGAGAAAAGCGGAGCCCAAGGCTTAATTCCCAAGCCTGACCCTTACTTAGAGCAAGGCCAAGCCAGCCAACAAGCCAACAGCCAAGGCTCTCCCACCTTCCCTCGCCTTTTGCATCCTCCCAGCAGCTGACGGACCTGCACCAGCACCAAGGCGTTCCAGCACAGACACTAGGTGACAAGTGATAGGACACAAGGAAATGGCCTCAAGTTGCACCAGGGGAGGTCCAGACTGGAAATTAGGAAGAATTTCTTCACAGAGAGGGCAGTCAAGCACCGGAACGAGGCAGTGCGGGAGTCCCCAGCCCTGGAGATGTTTAAGAGAGGCATGAACATGGCACTAAGGGACACGGCTTAGTGATGGCGCTCAGTAGCTCAGGCTGATGGTTGGACTTGGTGGTCCTGAAGGTCTTTTCCAGCCTCGATGGTTGTATGACAGCGATCTTTCTCCCTGTCTCACAGAGCTGGCACACTCCCCCACTGGAAGGCCAGGCCATGGCCGGACCCGGCAGCCCCCTCGGGCAGCCCCTCGCCCACCGCATCCTGCACCTTCTGCTGGGGCAGCCCCTCCTGCAGCCCCGACCCGCTGCTCGCGGTGCAGCTCGTGCACAGCCGCACAGACCAGGCGAGCACCCGACGCGAATTCCAAGCCCAAGGCACTTCTTCCCAACTCATTACATCTGTGCCAATAGGTTACTGCCCAGAGAAAGCGGCTCATCAGAGTTATGGGATGGTAATTAAACAATCAAATAAAAGAGTGTCTTCTCCTGGTGAACTACCAAACAGGTGAGGGTACCCAGAGCCAGGAGAAGATAGTGTCCAGGACTGAGAGCACTGTAGGATCAACCAGCTAACTGATATCCTATGAAAAGCCACCTGCACCAACACTTCCCTGCCTAACCGCACGCCTGGACCAGACAAGATCTGTTCTGCAAACCCTGTATTTATGGGGCTGCCAGGCACCAGAAAGCATTTTTCCAATATTTAATTTCTCAGATGTCCCCATCTCATGCATCACTGCTGCTTTTATGCATCCATAAATAAGTTAAGTGCTGCTCCCCTGGCCTGGCGCAGCAGATTGGGCCAGCATCGCTCTATCCATGCTTGCCAAAAGAAAATGGATGTCCAGCCCTCTCTGCCTTCTCGGATGTTTCTAAACCCAGCAGAGACAGAACCTAAGCCTTTCCCACAGCTGGTTGGAACCATAAGCACATCTGCAGAGGTGCATGGATGCCAGCAAAAGGTGGCACCCCAAGCGAGCCATCACAACTTTCCAATCTACAAGGGATGCGTACTGGAGAAGAGCTCTAGCTTATCCCTCACTGGGAACAGGAGCAGAGCGTGCAGGGACATGGTGGGAGCTGAAATTGTTCTCCCTGCCCTCAGCGGAGCAAACAATACAAACAATCTCATCTCCTGCATGCGACTCCACCAAGGGATGCTGCAAACAAACAGAGCTCCAGCCTCCAATCGCAGACGCTGGGAGAACGAGGAGGAGGGGTGGCACCCGCCCAGTCCTCCCCCACCGTTCATCTCGCCCCAGGGGGTGCAGGAAGGCGCAGCCCGCCCTGCACCTGCCCAAACCCACCCCCCAAGAGCGCTGCTGCCCTGGGGGGGCTGCAGCTGAGCCAGCACCGCCCCCGCTCCCATCCACTGCCGAGAGCGGAGGAGGATCAGCCAGCCCGGGGTCCCTCGGCTGCGGAGGTGGGAACAGCCTTCGGAGGAGCCGAACGCAGCCACGGTCCCACTTGCTTGTGCTGGGACGCAGCCCCGCCACCCATCCCCAAGCAGGGCCGCGGGTAGGACAGCCAGGCACGGCGCTTTCTGGCATAACACCTTGCTCCCCCAAAGGCACCTTAGACAGCAAGCCTAGGACTGCTTGCTAGTCCTAGCCCAACAAGCCTCAGCACTGACCAGCGCACAACAAACTCCACCAGTACACAGTGAACACCACCAGTCCCTCCAGCACTGCCCAAGCCAGGACCAGCCCCATACGAGGTGACCTCGTCCCCACGCCCCGGGCTCCCCTCTGCCCAGAAACGCTTCCCCAGGACCACGAGAGGTGTTTGCACCACACCGGGCTCGCGGGAGGAGGCACCTCACTTGGCGAAGCACCAAGGGCGGTACTTTTCCATCTCCCGTGGGGACCAGAGATCTTTTGGAGTATGTCATCTGGCTGGGCTGGGCTGCTAATATTTTGGAGCCCTAAGCTAGGAGTTACACCTACGTTCGTTTTTATTTTTGCTTTAGATGTCTCCACTGGTCCAATTATAGATTAATCACATTTTATCTAGCATCCGTTTCTCCCCCGCCTCCTTCCCCACCCCCATCAGAGAAGGAAAGAAAGAAACAAACGTGTTATTAATTGGCTGCAGTTTTCTGCTGGGTTCTTATCTGTGCACATGAAACGAGGGAGGATGGGAAAGGTGACTGAGGAGCCTGCCAGCAGAAAGCAGGGCATTTTAAGCCTGATTTTCAAAGAAAACACTGCTCATATGATGGCATTATCTGAGCACATGCTCGCCTGCCAGCAGCTTTTAAACGCATTGGCTGCGAGCGGCGTGGCCTTGGAAAGCAAAGTTCTACAAGTGCACGGATCTGAAGGGCTTTAGCAAGACCCTGGCCCAGAGGTGAGGTGCTGGTGAGCACCCTTCATCTCAGCCACCAGAGAATCCACGGGGAGAGACACCCAGTCACTGCCACGGGTACGGGGATAATGCAACCCATGGGAAACACAGCTCTGCTGTCCCACCTGCTCCAGTAACTCCAGAAGAGGACTGTGCAAGCACTGTGCTGGGCAAGGTCACAACCTGGAGGTGGGCAGGGTGCTGTGAAGAGAGCCCAGCAGCAGAAACCTGTGGGACCCAAGCAAGGCCAGGAAGACCGGGGGGCTGCATTGCAGTCCCCCCAGAATTTGCGTGCCCACACCGTTTCTGGCCAGCGCAGCGGAGACAGCTGATGTCCAGCTGAGCACCAGTTTCCATTTTGCTCCTGATGCTGGAAAAGCTGACACCTCCAAAATCACTACTCCCCAAGCTGCCCGGTCCACTTCCCATGGTGCAGGAGAGATTCCTGCCTGCTCAGATTTAACCTTCTGCAGCCACAATCCTGCACAACCCTCTCCAATCCCTTCCAAGCAAGACCAGGACCTGCTCAGCAGCGGCTGTGCCCAGGGAAACACCACGTCCCCATCGCCCACAGAGCGGGCATCGCTTCCCATGTGTCCTGCACAGGTCTCAGGGCTGGGAAGGACATGGCTGCCCTGGCCATGGTGCAGCCTTGAGCTCCATCCGCAGCTCCAGAAGCTGAGCCTTGTCATCCCTGGGCTGCCCTGATGCTACACCAAAAACCTCAAAGGGATCAAAGCAGGCAGAGTGTTCCTTCTGGCCATGTCCTCATGCTTGCAGCCCATCGCCTTCTCAGGGTTCTTCCCTCACCCAGGACTCTGCCACATGCCATGGGCACATGTGCCATTTGCTTTGTTTCACTCTTTGCTTGCAGACCACCAAGTCTTTCTCCACCTCCTGCTTCCTCTTCCTTTTTCCAAAATCCAATAAGACACTTAGGGGACACAAACAGCACAGCCTCTGAACCCAGCACTGCTGCTTTGTAAGGTTGAGGTCCCTTTCTCTAGTCCCCGTGGCCTCAGTATATGAACCAGCAAAGCTGCTGGAGCACACGGAAGATCCCATCTCCTTCTCCAGCCCTTCCCCACCTCCAGCACAGGCTGCAGCACCGCACAAGCAGCAGTGAAGGGCAGAGAGGCTCTGCCCTCCCTCCTCGCCCGGGGGGGAAACGCATCCCCAAGGGGGGGCGAGGGCAGGGAGTGCAGGCGGAGCGAGCCGCTCTGCTCCGGGCACAGAGACTGCGAAATAGATCACTGGGTCAGGGAGGCTCCGCGGCAGCTGCAGGGAGCACGAGAGGCTCCAGCGATTTGCTTTCACAGGAACAAGCTCCGGCAAGCGGCGGTGTACTTACCATCTCGTGGGGTTGGCGGGGTCTGGGTAAAATAACTATTGGGCTTGTCTGCAAAGAAACAAAAACAGGGGGCTATCAGCAGTATTATTGCACGCAATCTCCTCCTCCCCCAGCCTCTATTCACAGCTCCCCAGTGGATTTGGGGCCAGCGTTTCATCCCTCCAACTCCCACCCTGTGCAAGCAGGTGCAGGGAGCACCTGCGGCAAGAAGGGAGCAGCAGGAGCAGCTCCAGGAGCCCCGGCCCTCCCGCTGGCATCAACGGAGCATCCCTGGCAGCAGCCCTCCTCTGTGCCGTTTGGCCAGGGCTGCAGCGAAATCCCGCTGTGCAGTGCCACCCGAGCACCGATCCATGCCTTGGGTTGAGCAAGGACGGCAGCGGGGGACCACTGTAGCCCCCCAGTAAAGAAGAGGGAAGAAAGGGGCAGCGGCAGATGAAATAACCCAAGGACGGGACTGTGGGGCCGAAGCAGGCGGCACAGCCTCGCCACCGGCCAACCCTCCACGCATGGGAAACCAGAAGTTTCACGCGGGCAGTTGGCTCCACAGACCCTGCCAGCCCGAGTGGGAAGCAGCCTAAAGCCGGTGTCAAACGGCAGCTAGTAAGCGCTGTGCTCGCGGCAGCAAAGGACACACCGCTTCCTTACTGAGCGGGCTCCTTCCCTCCCATCGCCTGTGCCCAGCGCTGGGCCGTGCTTTTTAAATGCATTCACGCCTTTTACCAGTTCCATAACCGCACGCACGTGGGGAAGCGGTGCACCCAAACCTGGAAGACCTGCCTGCCCTCCAAAGGCTTTCCTCCCAGCAGGTGCTGGGCGCTTTCCAGCATCAAGGAGGTCAGAGACACCGCTGCATGAGCTGTGCATGGGGAAAGGCAGGAGCTGGGAGGGCGAGCACCCGTGCAAGGATGAGGCCACGGAGCACAGCACCGGGAGCAGCTAGCAACACGTGGACGTACGCAACGTGCTCGGCCACGCCAGAGAGCAGACCGACAGCCTGACCGCAGGGAAAAGGCCTCCGCCTCGCCCCAACCTCCTGCTGATTCTTCTTCCCCTCCCTCGCCCTGCTCCGCCCGCGCGGCCGGGGGGCACCTACAGTTATTGAGGAAGAGCAGCACGGCAAATCCCAGCGTCGAGGTGGCCAGGAGGATGAGGCAGATGTTGCATGGGATCATGAAGTACCGCACCACCAAGGAGACCTTGTGCTGGTACAGCCGGTCCCGCTCCAAGGCCCCCGGTGCCATGGGGTACTGGCAAGCCGTCATGCTGGGCCGTCACGCCACGGGCCAAAGCTCAACCCGCCAACGACCCATCCAAGGCAGAGCAGCCACGAGGCTCACACGGACGCCCTCCAGCCCCCCTTCTTTGGCAGCCACGAGACCCAAGTTTTCCCAGAGGTTCCCATGCTCCACGCCCAGGAGGGCAGGGCGGGCTGGTGGCACCTTCAGGAGCACAAGTTCGTCCCCACGCCTGCCATCTCGGCTCCGAGCGCGCTCCGGAGGGAGCCCCGCAGCCCCGTGCTCAGCGACCCCCCTTCCAGCCGGGGAGGCGTCAGTCCGCGGCTGCCGACGGAAGCAGGCTAATCAACCCCGAGCAAAAGTGCCGAGAGCTCAACTTCTGCTGCCGAGCCCGCTGGGACAGGGACAAGCTGCTGGAAGCGTGGGGATGCTGGGGGGCCACCGCAGCACCCCCATATACTGGTGCCTGTGAGCAGGGCTGGGACAAGGGCAGTGGGAGGGGGACCAGCATGGGACCCCCCTCTCAGCCTTCGCGTCCTCCCAATGGGAGGCTCAGCCTCCGGGCTTGCTCCAGAGATGCTGCCGCTCCCTCCACAGTCCACGCGCCTCCTGCAGCTCCTCCGGGCGGGCGCACCCACGTTCGCGCTCCTCGACCCTGAGGGGCCGGGTCCCTGCAGGCAGGGCTGGGGGGGGACCCCGCCAGGCTGCAGCACCTTTCACAGCGATTGCAAATCCATCCCCGCTCAGCTCTGGTTTCTTGCGGAGCAGCCGGTGCGCAGCTCTCCCCCGCCGCCTCGCCAGCTCTCCGGCACCCTCCCAGCCCTCTGGCGAGCAGGAAGGGGCCACCGCCTCGCTCGTCCCCCTCCGCAGGCTGTCACCTCGCCGGCACGGAGCACGCTGCCTGCTGTCACCTCCGCGGTGGCCGGGGTGGGCCAGCTCCCCTGCTCACGCTGCTGTGACATGCCAGTCCGTCCCAGAGAGGTCCCCGTCCCTCGCCGAGCCGGGCATCAAGAGACCACGGAGCGCTGCCGGTGGGAGCAGCGGCCGCCTCTGCCTGGGTGGGTGCACGACGTGACAGCTCGCAGACCTAATCCACTCACACGGTCAGAGGGCTGCGCGGCACCAGACAATAAAACAAGGAAGAGAAGAAAAAAAAAAAAAAAGCCAAGCAACTGCGTCCCCGCCTGCCCCACGCCCTGAAGTTTCTCCGCCTTGCTCCGCTCCTGCGCCCCAGTCCCCCCGGAGAGGACCAGCTGTCCCTCCCGAGCGTCACGCTGCCGCCAAAGGGGGATGAGAAAGAAGAGGAGGATGAGGAGGAAGGACGCCGGGCTGCTCGCCTCGCCCGTGCCCGCGGTGAGAGCAGGAGCGGCTCGAACAAAGGCTGCGGGCAGCGCTCTGCCCCGGCTGCTCGGGGACTCGGCGGGCAGGAGCACAAAGGCGCCGGGGAGGACGCGGGACCTCAGCTCGGGTCCTCGCCCCCCGCCACCGCGCCGGAGCCGCCGCCACCTGTGAGCATCCCGCGGCTCCCCCGGGAGACGGAGCAGGGAGCGCGGTGGGCAGCACCCGGGAGCTGCGGGGTCTTCCTCGCCCCGCTCCCCGGGGACAGCACGGGAAGGGGAAAAAAAAAAAAAAACCCCTCTCCTCCGCCGCTTCCCCCCC
>VXAA01005390.1:46833-91590 GCA_013399115.1 Anseranas semipalmata | reverse complement strand
AAACCTCATTATGCCTCCCCCAGCAGCGCCTCTGCCCCGCGCCCCCTCCCCGCTCCGCCCGGCCCCGCCGGCTGGGCCACAGCCCCCAGCTCAGCAGCAGGACTTGAGCAAAGTGGCCAAAGGAGCAGAGCATGAAAAACAGTGGTAGGAAAAAAAAAAAAAAAAAAGGCATTTTTAAGGTGTGTATTCCAGAGAGTGTGAGACAAAATTATACACTCTGGAATGCTCAGGGCTGGGGAGGGAAGGATGAGGGAGCCCAAGCCTGGCCAAAATGCTGCCTCAGTGGGATCAGCCCCACTGCAACCACCCGGGGCTTTGGGAGCAGCACCAGGCTGCAGGGACCCGGCTGGAGCTGGGACCTGGTGCACGCTCTGGGTCCACCAGCTGGATGGTTGGAGGAGAGTGTGCAGGAGAGAAAGGAGGTGCTGGGACAGGGATGCATGGTCACCAAGTGCTCCCCAGGGCAGCAATGCTCGTGCAAGGTGAAAGCCAGGCTTGACCCACAGGACATGCACGGGCTGCTGGGGCTCCATGCTGCACCTTCCCTCCACAGCACCACTCCCTGGTGTCACAGCATCCCTGGTGTCACAGCATCCCTGGCAGCACGCATGGCTCCCAGCAAGCTGCGTTCCTACCCCCAGCACCACGACCTGCTGGGTTAACTGTGGTCCTCAGCAAAGGGGCTGAGCTCCTCCACACAATGGAGGAAGGAAGCAACTCTGGATATTACAAAAAAATTCTCCCTGGGAATTTCTGGAGCACCCCACGAGAAGCCAAGCCCTTCCCGAAAAGGTGCACAGTGCCCTGGCCCTCTCCTCCCCTGGGTCACCACGCTGCGGTTTGACCCGGTCTTGGCATCCTTCTGCTCCTCCCATGCATGCAGGCGCCAAACTCTCCTGCCCAAAGCCCGCACACAGCAATGCCCAGCAGCACCCCGCCACCTTCCTGGCCTCGCTCTGCACCCCATGGGGTCAGGGCTTCAGAGCCACGCTCCCCCGGCAAGCCCAGCACACGCTGGCTAATGCCAAGGCTCGGCTTCCAGTAAAGAAGAAACAAGAATCCCCAAAGCAAAGCGCAGACATTTGCATCCCCCTGCGTGCATGTTTACACATGCAAATCAGCCACGGCACAGTCCTGCCTTTCTTCCCGGGTCTGCAAGGACTCTGCCCCTCCAGCCGTCTGGGGGCCGCTTCTAGGGGCAGCTCCGCAGCAGCCCCACACAGCCTGTGTGTGCTGGAGGGGGCAGATCAAGCTCCAGCACCCCCTGGCAGAGAGGAGCACCCACACCTTTGCTCCTCACGAGTCTTTCCGGTGAGGTTTTATGGTCAGGAGAGCCATGTGCACGGGGGAGACATCACTCTCACCTCTGGTCCACGTGGGCCATCAGTTTTGCTCATTATCCCCATCCTTGCCCTGTCCCGCTGCTGGCCATGCCTACAGCACACGCTCAGCCCTTCCCTCCACGCTTCAGACACCGGCACATGAATGAAAATACAGCAAGAGCTAACAGGGTGACAAAGCCACCCTGGGCAACCTTAACCTGGCTCAGAAGAGCTGGCCAACGAGCCCCCCCTCCGGCACAGCTGTTACTCCTCTGTCACAGGGAAGAAAACATTATCTTGGAGCTCATCGTATTCCCCCCTGCCCAGCTTTCTAAATGAAAGCGTTCGACACATTAAGGCCTCCGCGTGGTCACCAGCCTCTTGAAAGGCTGGTGCCATTAATGGGTTTATTTCTGGGCTTTCACAGCAAGGATGTCACAGCTGCTGCCAAAATGCTGCAGCCAGGCAGAAGGGGCTGGGGGGGAGCAGCTGCCTGTGCTCGGTGCGACGGGACGGGAGGTTCCTGCGGCTCCGAGCTGCAGGAGATGTGCAGGGCTCGGTGCATCACCCCCTGGCTGCGTGAGCAGCCCTGGGATGAGCGTGGTCTGTGCAGGTTGTCCCACACCTCCGCACCGGCCACAGACGGGGGATGCTCACGTGTGTCCTGTGGGACACCAACCTCAGTACCACCGGTCACTTGGGAAGAGGTACCACCACCAGGAGACGCCCGTTTCGTTTCCTTCACCTCCCCACTTCTGCTCACCAAACGCCAGATACCAACCCAAAACCCAGCGCTGCCTGGGGACCGGACTGACAGCCGTCAATCTGTTCCTCCTCGCCAAGAGCCCTTGCAGAAGCCCCCAGCTCCTGCTGCTGCCAGGCTGATTCCCCACCTGGCTCCCTTCTTGCTAATCCTGTTTGGCAGGGAGCTAATTGGGATTTATCTGACAGCACCCAGTGCCGGGAGAGCCATTTCACACTCCCTCCTGGGGAGGAGGAGGAGGAGGGAGCCCGCAGAAGGCGCTTGCACGTTCTCCCTTCCCCATCCCCTCCTGCAGTTTTACAGGCTAATTACCAGCATTACAGAGAAAGGAGAGGGAGGGGGAGAAAGTGGGGATTTTAATTATTTCATTTAACACTTGGCAGGACCCAGCTCGACTCCTGCTGAGCAGTGCCTGGAAATAAAGAGCTTTTAAGCCCTGTCAACGGGAGAGGGGGGAGCGGGTCACAGCCCCGCCGGCCACGCTCGGAGCTGGCCGTCTGCAAGCCACCGTCCACGCACACCCTGCATGCGGCAGCGGGACCGCTCCTCCGTTAACCGGTGTTCCCACACCCAGCACGGAGCCCACACCTCTTCCACTTCGCCCCAGTGTGCAACAGCAAATAGGTTTTACGATGTCTCTGCCACCCCTCTTAACAATTAAAAAAAAAAATACAATTGCGTTAAAACAAGGTTTGCACACAGAAATCTGAGTGCAGCTATAATGGTGAGGCTGTTGCCCCGCAGTGGAGGCACAGCAAAGGAAAACAGTCCCAGGGAGAGAGGTGATGCAGCTCAGCACTAAAGCCACGCACCTGCCCGCTGCTCTGCCTGGGGAGCCCCAGCACCCACGGCCACATCGCTGTCCCTGGGCGTCCCAGCCCACGGCCACCACGGCTTGGCCGGCAGCCGGCTCCTCTCGCAGTCTCACACTGCCACCTGCCGCTCTCACCGGGAGAACTTGGGATCTGCAGCGATGCCAGGAGCCCCGGCCAAGCTAGGGACGGAGCGCCAGGGCTGCTCGCTGCATCTGGAGGGATGTGGCACGACAGCGGCATGGAGGGGATGATCTTACGGCAACACGGGGCAATGAGAAAGGAAGCTTTCCCCTTGCTGGGGGACAAACAGACCTTTCAAACACTTCTGGAAGCTTCAGTCTGCCCTGAATTATCCTCACCCAGTGGCTGCTGCTTTCCCCAGACAACATCAGCTCCCTCTGCTCGAGGAAGAGCCTCGCCTGGCTGCGGGAGTGGCTGGGAGCGAGCCACCCGAGCACTCAGTCTCCCTGCGCACAGCCCCAGCTGGCTGACGATGCTTCTGCCAGCCCTTCTCCAAACACACACCGGTTGCTGTGCAAGCGGATGCAAACTTTCATCCGCAGCGGGGTGCGAGGATCAGCTGGTGTTGCAGAGGTCCTCAAGGATGCGATAACACGTGGGACGGGCAACAAATAGGAAAATAATCAGCAGAAAACAAGCGATGAAACAAACCTGCAGCAGATTTCTGGAGCCAACACCCAGGAGGCTAAAATTAGCATGTATTCCTGGCACTCCGGATACCTTCCCACAGAGAAAGCAGCTGCCACCCGAGTGCTTCCAGACAACGGGTGCCATCCTTCAGCAGCACGGGTGGGGGCATGCCTCATGCGGGGTCTGCCCAAAAGAGCAGCATTGACTGGAATTGGGGTACCGCAATAACCTCACTGAGGCCCCAGAGTCCTGAAACCACATGAGCAAAGCACAGCTAGTGGGGAAATATATCCCGCCAGCAAGAACCGGCCACACAGAGAGCGTCAAGTAGAGGTACCTGCACCAAAACGCCTCTATTTCACCCCGCACCCAGGGAGCTCAGCAGCAGCAGTGATGGGGACACGGGAAGGGCCAGCATGCACTGTGCAAAGCAACGTACCTGGCTAGCAGAATCAGGCTGGCCACGCCAGCTTTACCAAGTGCCGCGGGCAGAGGGAGCCCCGGCGCAGCCTTCAGAAAAGGGTCCTCAGCTGGAGCTGCTCCGGAGAGATGTGGGGGAGCAGGGGGCAGATCCTGCCCCCTGAATGCTACCCTGAGCAGCAGCGGGGCCACCCCAGCCTGGTGCTCTCCCAGGAGCCAGCCCGGCCGCAGGAGAGCCTGCACCCGTTGGGGGCGACACCTGAGCCCTCGAGAGATGCAGCTCCGTGCCCCCCAGCTCCTGACACCGAAGCGGGGAGCACAGCAGCTCCACGCCATCTCCGGGTTGTGGCCATGCCCGGTGCTCACTACGCCCTAAGGCGTCAGCCCTGGGCGCTGGTCCAGGCAGCCTGGCACAGCTGCCAACATGGAGCGGCCCCTAGCAGCTGGCCTCAGAGCTTTGCTGAGGGCTCCCCACCAACCAGACAAACCACCAGGGCTGCTCAGTGGCGCAAGATGGAGCTCCTGGGGACGCAGGGCCAGGCGTCACCGTCAGCAGCAGCATCACCCCCTCCTGCAGCAGTGGGGGAGCTGCATGTTTGCTTGCACATGCCCTCGGGAGGAGGCAGCACGCTCCAGGTGGATTGGGAAGGCATGGAGAGCCCTAAAAACCTACAGGAAGGGAACCTTGTCCTGCCCTGTCCTCTGACCAGCCCAGGGGCTCACATTTCAGATGGACACACAGCAAGGGGGACCCCAGGAACCCCTTTTCCCCTCCCCACCTGCTGTCTGGAAGGGACAAAAGCTGGCAGCTTCCAGCCCTTGTGCTGTCAGCCACACGCATCTCTAAGGAACTTTACGCCAGCGTTGCAAGCAGCGAGCAGCATCCAGCCCGCCCTGCAGAGCAGGTCCCAGCCGTGGGATGAGGCAGCAGCGTACAGCACCGGCTGCGCGCATCTCACGGCTGAGAGGCAGGGGAAGCGTTAGCCAGCAGGGGATGCTGTCGGCTTGGATAGCATCTCTCCTTGCTGCTCTGCACCCAGAGAGGCCCAGGGTCCAGGCCAGGAGCAGGCAGCTTTCCATAAAACTTTTATGTCCCTCCATTCCCCCTTAAGTGCCTTTTACAGCAAGGGCACATTTCCAAGCAAGCCCCGAACATCCACCTCCCGATCTGCACAACAAGGTCTATATATTGCACATAACGAGGGGCACACACGGGGAGGAAGCACAGCAGAAACATCTTTAAACAGTCCCGCAGTGCCCCCACGAAGGCTGTGCTCCGTCCCGCCCCACATCCCACCCAAACGCCGGTGCTACGCAGGGGTGCTGCTCCACATGCCTGTCCTCCAGCCCCAGTCGGAGGCACGAGCCTCCGTGCACGTGGCAACAGGACGCCAGACAAGCCGCTGGCCCCAACCACGTGCCCAGCGCCTCCCTTCCACCCTCCCTGCGCCCAACAGCCCCCAAACAAAGGAGCTGGCCTCCAGGCTGCGGGGAGGCCGGGATTCCCAGCCCCGGGGATCACCGGGAAGCAGGCACCCAGCCAGCCCTCAGCCGGCCACGCTGCGCGCCTTGCCCTTCCCTCCGCTCCCGTACGGCAGCCAGCCCGGGGCACGTGCACGGGTTGTGTTAATGACCGGGATTCGAACAACTGTCCGCACGGATGACAGCTGAGGCAGAGCCACCGCACGCAGCATGGCGCAGCACAGCACTGGTGCGTGCTGCAGATGGCAGCAGCGGAGTGGGGACGTGGGACGTTGCTCTCCCCCACCCTCCCCAGGGAGGTGGTGAAGGTGAGAGGCTGAGGATGGAGTGGGACATGAGACAAGCACTAGGTGACAGGTGTCCTTAGATCACAGTTTCGCACCCGCAGCAGCCGCCGGTTGCTTTTTGCAAGGGCAGCGGCGATCCAATTGAGCCCAGGCAACAACATCAGGCTGGGCAAGGTGCAGGCAGAGAGAGCACCCAGGGGAAGGCAGCTCTTCAAACTGTGATCTAAAAGCAATAGCTCCCTCCGAGGTGAGTGCACGCTCTGCAGCCAAGGGGCCGCGGGGATGGGTGCGCCTGTACCCACCTCCAGAAGGGTCCTATTGCTCCAGCACATCCTGGGTGGATGGAAACATGAGAGAGACTAGCCAGTGAGTTTGATGGTGGATGGAAAAAAATGGTATTTTTTGCATGACACACCACCACTTACCAGCAAGAAGCTTCCTATGTTCTTTAGAAAGCAGAGGGAGGAGAAAAAGGAGAGAACAAAACAGTTAGAACAAGACAACAGACAGCTCGCCCAATGCTCTCCTGCCCCCCAGGCCCCCTCCTCCAGCCCCGTCCCAGCCACCCCAGGGGCACACGCGCCCCTGCCAGGGGCTCCTTGTCCCCGGCCCGGCAGCCCTGTGCCATACGCAGAGGCAGCGGAACAGAGAAGGCCCCGGCGTAGCGTTGGGCGTTTCTCCACGTGGGTGCTGGGGATGAAGGGGCGCAGAGGGGCAGCACGACCATCTCTGCGCCGTGTCCTGCAGCACGGCAACACGCTGGCTGTTTCCCCAGTAAGACAACCCTGAATCTTCTGGCAGCACCCCTCATTTCAGGAGCATCACCTGCCCCCTCTGAGTTTATGTCCGTTCCCACCTTCCAAGCCCACTGATTGAAACATCTTTCCATGTCGCAGCATGCTTCCAAATGCGCAGACACCCAGAAAACAGCCAGATCCTGATGTTAGTGATGGTAACGCAAACAAAAACAGTCAACAGAGCAGAACACTGAACGCATGCAAACAACAACAAAAACCTCAGCCCTGACCGATGACTCTGGGCCACGCAGCACGAGCACGCTGGCCGAGATACAACAGTTGATTTAATCCACGGAGAAGCCTGCACTCTTGTTACAAGGACAGCTTCAGGAGGTCCTGGAGAAGGTAGCAAGCACAGCCAAAGACCCAGAAGCCAACAAGCATCAACTGGATTGCCTTGTCAATGTATGACTTTCTGAAACCAAACCCATGCTTTGGAAGTGTTTGGGAGCTCAGCCTGGAGCTAGCCACAGCCACACCAACTCGCCCACGCGCTCTACCAAGGCTCAGCTGTTTCTCATCCAGCTTGAAGGGGCACATCCTTTACCACTGCAGCTTGATACCTCCTGTCCAAACGCATCACCTGGGCCTGAACCACTCTTTGAAGTCCAGGAATCCAGAACACAAGATGAAACAAGGTCCCCAACACACACAATGGAAGAGAAGGCCAATGGTTAAACAGCTGAGCATTTTAGCAGTTGTTATTGAGCACAGCTTATTTATCCGCAAGCAGCCTATGGCAGTAGAGAAGTCCCGTAACCATTACAGCATTGATTCTAGATGCCTATAGGAAAATAGGAAAAAATAGGAGCTGGGGTGCAGGGGGTGACTTCCCAGAGGAGAGAAAAAGGAGCACGCTGGGGCACAGAGGAGACACAGAGGAGGACAGCGAGGATGGAGCTGGAGCCTCACCCGCTGCCCGATACCCGACCCAAGGGGCGCGGAGGCCCCCCCAGTGCTCCGCGTGCAAGCAGCAGCAGCTCCCACAATGGGCGGTGGGACATGGGTAACGTGACCCTGCGAAGAGCCCTGACAGCTCACTGAGACTACGAGGGGAAAAACAAAGTGAGCATTGAGGGCTGGAGACGGCCCCATGCCAAGGAAGTGACGTGCAGCCTTCTCCATTGGCAACAGGGAGCCCTCTCAGCTCCGAGCTGCTGGGAGATGCAGGGGAGAAAGGAAGAGGGGAAAAAACAGCTTAAAAATATCCCAGAGCAGCACGGTTATTTTGGGATTTTCATTTATAAGAAAACAGAAATGAAAGCCAAGGCCCCATGGCCAGCTCTGGTGCAGAGGAAACATCAGCATCTGGCTGCAGCGCTCCCTCCCCTGGCTCTGATGGCTCTCAATTCAAATGATGCGGATTGCACCATCTCCAGCGCATCCTTTAGGCACCTGGCAGAAGAGGTGGCTCTTCTGCACTCCAGGACAGCGTGGCCTGGGATTGCTGGAAGGAGTGGACCCACCTCTTCTTGTGGCAGGAGAACCCCTTCTTGCAAAAGCAGCACCTCTAAAGATCCCTGTCAGAAAGGCGAAAGGAAGGCACAAGAGCAGCAGCATGGAGAGCCATCAGGTGTTGCACACCCCGGGGAACGCTTCTGTTGAGCAGGGGAAGCTGTGCCTGGCACAGAGCAAGTGCCTTGCCCAAGAGCAGAGTGAGAGAACGTGGCAGAGGCACACACTGCACAGCGGGGAGCTGAAGACTTAGTTTCCCACGTGAAAAGGCACGGCATCCCCCAAAAAGCATCTTTTCTTTAATGTACCCGCCCCTGCAGAGATGGAGAGATGGGCTTTGTGCTTGGTAAGCAAGTGCCACCACCACCCTGCTCCACGTCAATGGAAGCTTTCACCTGCAGGTATCAAACCCTGATGTTCACTGGGCTCACACCGGCAGTGTGGGACCGGCAGCTTTGGAGCACCGGGACCAGAGGCACGAGGGCTGCTCCAGGTCCAAATCCCACTGCAGGGTGCATGCCTTCCCCCTCTCCTTAGAACAAAAGCGTGATTGAGACGAGGGACCCCAGGGCCTGACCTGCCTTTCAACTCAACAGATTTCTCCAGGCTTTGATTTCCCCTTCATCACGCCGCGGCTAAGTAAAGCAGCTGTTAACATCGAGAAGGGGAAAACAAGTTTATTTTACTATACGTGCCAGCAGAAGAGTGGCATGAACTCACCAAGGCGAGCTGTCCTCTGGGAAAACCCTGCCTGGAGCTCCCAACCCGAAGAGGAGACCCTCTAAGCTGACCTTGCAGAAGGACGACCGCTACCCGAACACGGACTCAACCCCGGGGCATCAGCAGGGGTCCCCCGAAACCAATAGCGTGGTGTTCGCCTTCCCCCCGATAAGGCCGCCGGTGAGACCCACGTTGTACCGTCTCATTCCCAAGGAAACCAGCCAAGGGTTCCCACGCCACCTTCCCGCTGTTCAGTGCATAAAAGCAACACAGACTTCCTGAAATCCTTCTCTCCCTGACCCTCCCTACTGTTTCTCTGTATCCTGCTCCAAGGCCACACTCTGCACTGAGATAACAAGGCACTTTGCTGCCAAAAACAGCAGCCAGAGGGGCCCAGGATCCACACAAATCTGCATGCGAACAAAGACCCGATTTGAATGGTCAGCAAGTGGAGATGAAGCCCTTTCACTTGGGTTTCCCTCATCCGCGTAAGGCCAGCGTGGGATCTCTGGAAGAGCTCCAGGACCGGTACCAAGGTCCCACGGAAAGGCAGCAGCCCCGGGCCCAGCAGCGGGGCAGGGCTGGGCAGGATGGGTGCCGCCAGCTGAGACCGGGGCATGGAGAACACCGGGGACAGTTTCCATCCATTGCACATTAAATCCCTGCACAAAGAAATGAAACCCAAGCAATCTCACGCTCCGAAAAAAAAATAAAGAAAATTTATCTTTGCGTATTTTCTTTGCAGTTGGCAGTTAATGCAGAAATTTTCTTAAGTCTGGGGCATCCAGCTGTCCTTGCTCTTGTAAATTACATACTCATTAAACACATTACGCTCTCTCTCTCAAAAAAAAAAAAACATATCAATCAATTGGCATGCGATCAGCAGCCAATAATTGCTACTGCTGAAATTCAGCCTCCCTGGAGAGGTACAATTTTGTCTGTTAATTGTCTCAGTTTGGCATACGAGATGGGAACTAAGGAGAAGCCCAGCTGCCACCTTGGGAGGAGGGTGCTGGTGCAGGGAGAGGAGGCGGCAGGGATTTTCCCACCTTCCTCCACTGCTGAGCTCGGAAGAACAGTCCCCAGAACACAGCCAGAATTGAAACCAGATGTGTAGGAAGTGTCTCATTAGCAGTAATTGCTTTGCAAGGATTTGAGGTTTCCCCTCCGTGCCACCACCAAACACACTTTTAAGAAGCTGCCGTGGGTCGGGCACTGGGACACGCTGGTGGGGGGGGAAGGAAAAAAAAAACCCGGGGGCAGAGCCTCAATTACACTAACATTTTTATTGAAGCCAGGGAAAGTTTACTCAGACCGGGCTGGCTGCAGAGGATCACTGCTGCAGCGGATTAAGCTGAAAAAACTCAGCATCTCAAACCCTCTCGAGCACAGCTCATCACAGCCAAGTGATTCGTGAAGCAGCCTCCCGATGAGGATCCATCCCTCACCACTCCTAATTTTACCTGTGGAGTGATTTTCCCTGGATTACGGGGCTGAACGCACAACAAATCAAAGCCAAAGGCACAAGAGCACAGGACCGCAGAGCTGGGGGCGCAGGCTGGATGCGACCCGAGGCTCCCAGCTCCCAGCCCTTGCCCCCTCGTGGCATCGAGGGACGGTATTTTCTCTGCGCTGCACGAGTTTCCCACACCAGCTGAGAACTTGCCACCTATTCATTTTACTAAATCATCCCTTCGTTTTTGGGCTGGATTGCAGCGTCTTTAAGCAAAAGCCCGGTGCCCTAGCCCCACAACAAAACCATCCCAGGGAGAGCAAGCCATGAGGACACGAGGCTGCGCAGAGGATGCTGCATGCACAACGCAATGCTTGCCAGTGCCGAGGCATTTCGGCACCCAGCTGGAGACGGATGGGTGTCACCTGCCCTGTCCCTGCAGCCCCAGCGGGGGTGGGCTCAGCGTGAGACCCTTGCTGCAGGACCGCTCTTCCCCCCGTTTTCCAGCCCATGCAAGACAAAGGACCTGCTCTTTGCTAGGGGGAAACCGAACGCAACGTCCCTCTTCAGCAGCCGCTGGGGACAGGGATTCGAATGTCAAAGGAGCAGCAGCCACCCGCCTTATTTTTGGTGAGACGGGCACAACGAGGAGGCTGTAAATCTCCCTTATTCCTTGGGCTCCTTTCTCCAGTCCCGTCAGCCTGCCGTATCCCCTCTCCCCTCCCAGCTCCAGCAGAGCTCGGATCGCCGTCTCCGGGGCTAAGACAATAGCTGCTTATGTTCTGAAACAGCACTGCTTTCTGGGAAGAGAGCCAGGCCTGGCAGCTCTCAGCAGCGGGGAATAAAAGACGTATTTGTGCTACGGAGCCCCTCTGCACCAGTGGGGCACCCTCAAAGGGAGGCAAGGCATCAGCCTGCTGGGGATCGGAAACAGAAATGCAGACAGATGCCCTGGGCTTAGCAAGAGGAGAGAGCGAGAGAGACGGCAGGACGGGGATGGAAGAAAGCTGCTTGTTCAAAGCAGCGAGCTGTGCAACCGGCAGCGAGCAAGGCCCCAGGCACAGATGCTCGGCATCCCCCGCCAAGAGAGCCCTGAGCGCAGCGTGTCAGGAACCGAGGATGCTCTGAACATCGGGGTGCCCAGCAGCAGAGCACCGTGCCCCCCAGGAGCACGCCGCAGCGGGACCCGCCGGGGATGGGGATCCCCTATCCAGAGGGATGGAACGGGGACACGGGGTCCAGCACACTGTGCCCACCCGTCCTGCTTGCTGCTACTGAACGGACAACTTGCTGGTTGCAGCGGTCAGCCTGCCACCCCATCGGCTGCCCAGTACCTGCGATCCCCCCCCAGCCTTGACAGCACAGCGTTGTGCCCCGCCAGGCTGCTTGTACAGCTCTGCTGTGCCCTAGGTAGTACATAATTCATCCCCATATCCCTCCTCCTCAGCACTGCTGTCAGGTGCAATAACCAACACCAGTGTCTTTAAAATGTCCATGTTTTACTGCAGTGGAACAAAATGCAAATCAATTAATCTAAAAAAATATATATCAAACTGGCCTCTTATTTTCCTTTCGTTTTCTGAAGCTTTAAAGTCGCTTTTCTACTGTCCTGAATAATTGAAGTTAACATGAAAATTTAAAGTCTTTCAAGATTTCATTAAAATTCATTCCCTTTCCCTAAGGAGAATTGTCATTGCCAGAGTCCAACGTAGGGCAGACAGCACAAGCAGCTGCCTCCATTCACAGCATTTAACTCTGTTCTCTCTGGCTAAAGAAAACTCACTCTTAATCGTTTAATAGAGATCCTGGAATAACATCCTTCACCGCTCCCTGCCAAGCCCTCTCCCTCCTGACTCCAGCACAAATCCTGCATTAACCCTCTCTGCTACAGCTGGGTTAAGCTCAGTATTTCCCAGGTGCTGCTCCCATCCCAGCAGCCCCAGGAGGAGGAGAGCAGGACCCACTCTAACCATTAGCTGTGGCAGGGAGCAGCCCAGCTCCTTCGTAGCAGGGACTGTCACATTCGGTTAGCAATGGAGAAAGCAACCCCAGAACCTAAGACAAGCAGCAACATTTCTAGAAATACGTATTTTTAAATTGCAAGGCTCCCAATTTCTCTGTAAAAGGCCGAAACGTGCCTCCTTAGAGCGTCTGCAATGCAGGAGGGGTGGCCCTCCGGCTATCAGATAACCTGAAAAGTACCCAAGGAAAACAGCAGAGACAAGATAAAATAAAAATAAAGAGGCTAGAGCTGGTGTTAGTGCTCTTAAAGTCACGCTGAGGCTCTTAAACTTACCGGGCTTTCTGTAGGACCTGCTGTAGCAGCAGCCGGGTTCCCGCTGCAGCACCGGGCTGCTGCTACCAATTAGGGGTTACGGCCGCTGGCGACGCTCTCCCAATTTACCCCACTTGACCAACTGACCCTGAAGATTTCGAGCAGCCTCTGTAAATCCTATTGATTTTTACCGATGTCAAACCCATGTGGGCTCGGCTTCCAGAGGGGAAGAGCTCGCACTGCCCCTTAAGCTCACGCTTCAGGCGCGAGCTTCACGCCCCAACCGATGGCGAGCGCGGAGCCCGGGGCTCCGGTCCCCAGGGCAAGGCAGGCCCAGCACACCAAGGGATGCAGAAGAGAGCACCAGCAGGACTTCTCCCACCGCCCCCAGACCAGGAGCGGCAAGCCATGGAAGCCTTATCGTCCTTTCCAGGCACACCACGCACGTAAGGGTGCGGCAGAACCCAAGAGGCAGACGCCAGGGCGCAGAACGGCCTCTAGCTGCCACCCAGCAGGGCCACGAGGGAGCTTTAGGGGTAAAACAGGAAAAAAATAAAATAAAATAAAAATAAACCCCATTAAAAGCCACCTCCCCCTGCTTCTCCAAGCCACCGCACTGCCCATGGTACAACGCACAGCCCTGGCAGTGTCCGACGGCGCTAGCTCCCTCCTGCCTCAGCACCCTGCAGCCCCCAGCATTTCCTCTTGCCTGCCCCAATGCGCTCGCTGCAGAATTGCAAAACTCCAAAGGTTCTGCATCGTTTCTGCCTGCAAGAGGGCCAGGAAGACAGCTGGGGTCTCTTCTGGGGTCCCACAGCATTTCTGAGAAGGCCAGCATATATACACAAATATAAAAAATAGAAATTATGTATTCTTAATAGAAGATATAAAACTGAACAGTGAAGAAAGGTTCGATCCATCTACAAGGGATGTCTGGTGTGGGTCCCAGTCATGCACTGGAAACATCAAGAGAAGCCAGCCCTGTCACTGTTACAGGGATGGAAAGCATCACCACCAACTCTGGTGCAAGAGAAGACAGCCCCCATTTCAAAGCATCCCGGGTATCCTTATCTGCATCTCCACGAGCCCTCCCCAGGCACTGATGTGCAGTCAAGCATCTGGTACTTGGACACAACCCACCCCACCTGCGCAAACCTGAAATTTCCTATTCACGCTCCTCTAACAACAAGGACAAAAGGGCAGAGTTTTTTTTTTTTTTGTGGCAGGGGGACAAAAATGGGACAAACTCTCCCCTCGCTGCCAACAGGCGCTGCTCAGCCCATCACCTGCACAGGAGAACCTTCCACGCTGAGAAAGCCCTCGGGGCACATGCTCACTGCTGGCCAGGCTAGCTGCTGCCCAGGAACAGGCTGCTCTGAGAACAAACCTCCCACGCACACGTGCTCAAACCACACGTTCCCATCACACAAGGCGTCGTTGTGTGTCCCGGCCTCCCCTGCCCCACTTTCAGTTCAAGAACGGAGATAAATGCTGTTCTTACCTAGTAATGAATAATCCAGAAGCCGCAGGGGAGAGGACAGCACATGCAAAAGAAAACAGCAAAAGCAGTTGGTGAGACCAGAGCAAACTCTGCCCCGTAGGCTTGCCGCGCAGAGCCGGGCTGCTCCGCTCCTCCCTGGGTACGCGGGCTGGGGGCTGCACCGGCCCCACGGCCTCCCTCCTCACCCCCATAGCCCCCAGCCCCACACGGCAGCAGTCAAACCCATCGCTCGGTGGATCCTGCTTCTCGCCACGCTGCTGGCAAGAGTTTGCTGCGCTTGCCTTTCCCTGGGAAGGGCAGAGCTTGAGCCAGCCAGACAAGGAAAGGGATGCCCACCAAAACCCATGCAAACAGCGGACCTGATGGCAGGGAGGGGGCACGGTGGCACTGTGGCGTGAAACAGGTCTCACACCTCAAGGGAAAAGGACCCACCTGCCCAAGAAACATCCAAGTGGGATTTATTGGGGCCCTCCAGGATGGAGGGGCATTGCCAAGGGTGCAGCCCAGGACACAGCACCCAGAGGGCACACACGCAGTGAGGAGGAGGAGGATGGCAACACCAACTTCTCTTCTCTGCTGGTGACTCCCCTCACGCTAGATTTCCATAAAGCCTCAGAGCTCTGTGCTGAAGCCACGCACTGCCATTCAGCAGACAGGGCATTACATGGGAACTTGGCAGACAGGAAAGAGACAAAAATAAGCAAACAAGTAGACTCCCCTGCCCTGGCTTTCCCAGGTCCATCTGTCTCGCATCACCACGTGCACCAGACATGGAGCTCATATGGCAAATGCCAGCAGGACCTCCAAAGGCTGCTGCCTGCAATGCCAGCCTCCTCTTTCCTCTACAAACCTCCCCACAACGTCTGTTCTGCTCAGCACAGTCAGGTCCCTCCTCTCCTCTCCTCTGCCATAAGTGATACACCCAAAATTCTCCATGGGGGAAGCACAACTACTGCAAACATCTTACTCTGCAGTCCCTTCCAAGGGCTGGGATCAGGTGGACAAAGCTCAGGAGATGTGAGGGAGGATCGGATCCACAACCAGCTGGAGGAACTGAAAGCCAGAAATTAGTGCTGGCCCATGCTGCATCGGCCTCATTTCCTAATGGCATGCTTTAATCTCCTAATTGGGCTGCAGCAATGCTCCCAGCATGGGGACAGGGTTATGCAGCTGAAGTCACCTGGACGGCTCAGAAAGCGCTGGGCAAGCAGCCAGGGCTGGAAAAGTCCCACCACCTCCACCAGCACTCAGGATGTCCCAGCCCTCCCTCCCACGCTGCCCAGAGATGGCTCTGCTTAAATCAGGGGAGAAACCACAGCGAGGAACAAGAGGGTCTCATCCAAGAGATGCTTAGAGGGGTCTAACCGCAGGGACGGCTGCGCACCAAATTTTTAGAGCAGCGGACAGCACAGACTGGGAGAGCAAGTAGAAACAAAGGGGTTTGGGAACGGCAGGCCAGCAGAAAGAGGAGCCCATGCCCCCAGCACGTACCCTGGCTCCACAGGGAGGGAGCGGGCACCTCTCCCAGCGCGGCACGGCCCAAAGGGCAGCGAGAGCCCGGCAGAGCCGGGGAGCAGCAGCAGGCAGCTGCTGCCACCGCTCCAGCCCGCCAGGGTTGCCAAGGCGGCTGGCCTCTGTATATGCAGCAACAAGCTTTGAAGTCAGGGCAGAGGAATGTGCCCCCGCTCCGCTCAGCCAAGGCAGGGCACACAGCCACCACTGCTCTGCACCGGCCCCAAGGTGCTCGGAAGCAGGGGGTCCGCGCTCCAGCACGGGGCGAGCGGCAGCGAGGCAGAGGAGCAAGGTCCCGTCGCAAAGCATTGCGCCCTCGATGCTCTTGGGAGCTGGAGGATGCCGCCTTCCAGGCCGGCAGGATCACACAGCTTGCTCAATGCCAGGTAATTTCTTAATTTCTGCCCCCTCGCTAGCCCCATTCCCCTCTCTTTAAGCCGTCCTGACAGCCCCTCCTCAGGGCAGGCAGCCCTCTGCACACATCCTTGCTTTACTGATTGATGCCACGTACTCCATCTGAACAAACTCCAGCAAATTTCGAGTGTTGATTCACATGTAGGCAGCTTTCTGCCTGTAAACAATTATTCCTGTATTTTGACACCCCCGGAGCGTAGTCAGACCATCTGCCTGAACTGCAGGGCTGTTAGCTGCTGTTAAACTGCCATTAACTGGGGCTGCAGAGCCAGCACCAGGAGCTCGAAGCTACCACCAACCCCCTGAAAGGCACGCACGAGTTGAAGACACGGTTGAAATGAGCTTGCAGAGCCAATTATCTGTCCCCTACAGTCATTAAGCGCCACGCAGACCCCGTGTCCTCGCCGGGCAGCTCACTCAGCCCGAGCTGTGACTTCGCCTGTCCCTTGGACCCAAAATCCCACGGCGCGGAGCCCATCAGCTCCCACCCCAACCGCGCACAGCACCCAGCACAACGCCCCCGGGTCCTCCAGCAGCACGGCCTTACAGTGGCCAGCTTCCAGCCCTGCTCCGGAGCAAAAATGTACCATGTTAAAATGTAAGACATGCAAGATTTACTGTGAAGGGAAAGCCTTTAATCCGAGGCAGGCTTCAAGCAAGTGCCAGCTCCTTTCAACTCTGTCCTCGGATAAACATCGCCGCGCTGCTCGGGGACCGGCTGTCGCTCAGGAGGAGCGTGGCAGCGAGGGCAGCGCTTGCGCAGCATCGTAGTGCAGATTCCCGGCCACAACAGCTGCTAAAGGGTTGTTGATCATGCAGGCTGGAGCAAGGAGTGCACAAGTCTATATGCTCAGATGTAATGCTGTCTCAGCCCATGTTGCAGGCACCGCGTGCATGGAAATATCGCGTGCTCAGCAGCGGGGAGCAAGGCTGAGAAGCCCTGTTGGAGCCGAGGAAGCGATCCTCCCCTCTGTCCAGCGCAGGGTGATGCAGGATCAAGGATGGAACAGCAGAGCCCTCTCTCACCCCCATCCCAGCACCACGCTGTGGGTTAGTGCACCCTTCCCCAGTGCATGCTGCACGGGGGAGCTCCCCAAACTCCCCGTTCCTGTTCCCAGGAGAGACAAGCAAGGGCCAGAGTGTAAAAGCCACCATAGCACAACCACTCCGTGCCCAAAGGCAACAGGGTCGAGGCACCACTTTACCCCAGGAGCATAAACGTGGCTGTGCTGCTACAGAAGAGGCTCCTACAATAGACTCAAGCTAGGGAAGCAAAACCAGATGCATCTGAGACAAGTATCTGCTCATCACCACCGGGTACGGCCTCCTCTGGGGCAGTTCCTGCCCGGAGGGCTGCACTGCCCCAGCTGCCGGGAGGTGCTGCTGTGGGCAGCCGTGTGAAAAGCCCCCGTCCTCTGCAGCTGAGTTCTTGCCGCTCCACATGCACAGGGTTAGAGTGCAGACCTCTGCGGTGGGGAAGGGAAAGCCCCCCCAGGAAGCAGAGCAAAAGGCCCAGGATATGTGTGAAGGAGCCGGCCAGCCACCGGACCCTGCTCGGGAAACAGGAGCCCCGGAGCAGTATTTTCTCTTATCGTGATGGATGCGGTCGCTGGAGGGTCCCCAGGGGCTGGGCTCACTGCTTGGGTTCACAGCACGTGGCCTCCAGCCCACGCTGCTGCTTCCCTTCATCTGCCAGCAGAAAAACTGGGATTTCCGGGGACTTCTCCAAGGGTTCCCACGCTTCGGCCGGGCGGAGGGGCTGGGACATCCAACGTCCCGGGCCAGGGAAAAGTATGTGTCACGCTCCTTCTGAAGAAGCCTGCCTAACGAACCAACAGCAAAACGCAGTTAACTGTTGGAGACAGAACTTCTCCATGCATGCAAAATCGAAGGGCACCGAAGGCTGAGCACCCAGCCACCACGCTGGCTGGTCCGGGAGCTCGTCCCATGCACGTGCCAGATGCAGCACCGGGGGCAAACACCCAGAGCTGCGGTGTCCGGCCCCAGCGAGGAGAAGACACTGGGATGGGTGATGCTGCCACAGCCCTGACCCTGAGGAGAGGCTTTGTCCTGGTGAAGGAGAGCAAAGGGATGAAGACATCAACTTCCCCACCGCACGTCTCGGTGCTGCTCTGAAGAGCGCTCTCCCTGCAGGAGACGCCAAGAGGCAGCGTGCTGCTACAGGCAGTGCAACCCAAGGCTTGGAGCAGACGGGAGGTTCCTAGGCACACCCTGCTCAGCACTTGGCCAGGTGGAAATGAGGGGAGACACTGGAGTAAGATGCCTGCGGGTGGCAGAAACCCATCAGCAACATGAAACAGTTAATGCAGAAAGCAGTGCTGCACACCCACCTCCCACCAGCAAGCCTGCTCCCACAACCCTACCCCGGAGCAGAGGATGATTTTAGAGCTTGTAAGGCCATCCATCACCGTCACAGAGCCAGCTTCTCCCACCAGTCCTGCCCCGCTCCCGCTGGCTCCATGGCATCTAAATACAGATGCCCCACGCAGAGCTGCGGGTTGGCGACGAAAGCATCGCTTGCAGCCTCGGGGGAGCCAGGCTGCACTTCCACCAGGCCTTTGTGGAGCTTAGAAGAGACTCCCTTGGGCAAAGAAAGTGCAAGTCCAGCTGGCTAGGAGTCTAACAGAGCTGTCTGGGAGAAATTATCAGTCTAGAAAAACAATTCCAGCCTAGGTTTCTTTAGATTCCCTCCTGTTTCAGTGCCTGGGAACTGGGTCCCAGCCAGCAGCTCTGAGCTCAGCAGGCAAGGTTTCTCATGAGCCAGAAGAGCATGAAGCAGATCAGCTGGTGTCAGTAAGCAGCTTGGGACGAAGGCAGAGTTTCGGAGGAGTATGGCAGACAGGCTGAGCGCCTGATGCAGCCCCAGCAGCTCTGCACCGCTTCATGTTGCCACAGCAGCTGCTCTGAGCCTCGCCAGACCCCCCAAGCAAACCAGTTATCCCTCAGCTCCTGAACCGCGCTGCACGCAGGCAGTGACTTCAGCCTGGACACCCTGGCCATTCCAACCCTAAAGCAACGAGACACGCTGGCAGAATAAAGCTCGCGTCAGGCAAGTGGCAGAGATGCTGCCAGGCAAAGGCCTCATACGCTAACAGAACCCAGCTGCTTCTAACCATAACCAGCACCACTCCTGCCTGGGGATGGAAGGCTCTTGTCCTGTCCAAACCCATCTGCCCATGCTGCTGTGAAACCCAGCTGACAACAGAGAGGCTCCGAGCGCTTCGCCCCAAAGAGCACTGGAGATGTGGGCATTTCCCAGCGGGGTGCAGCAGCCAGGAGCTGCAAGCGCAGCAGCACGAGCGGGCACCACACCTGCAGCTTCCCTCCCTTGTGCTGAGCAAACCAGGTGTCACCCTGGAGAGGACAGGGCAGGCACCCAGGGCTGTCTGCAGCACATCGCGCCTTCAAGCACAGCCAGGGCAGACTCCCTTTGAGATGAGACAAGCGAAAGGAATGGCAGCTTCAAGAGAACAGGCTGGCTCAGGATGCGTGCCCATACCCTCCATCCCCTGAGGCAGCTTAAAAATCCCTCCTGCAGTTTGTTAGCAAGCGAACCCTGAGACACGAGCCTGCTGAGAGGAGAAACGCCCTGCAAACTGAGATCGGGACTTGCAGCAGGACGCAGCAGGGAGGCATGAGGGAGGAAGGCAACTCCTTTCCCAAGGGACAGGAATTCAGCATGCATGGTGAGGGGAAAAAAGAAAAATCAAGTTCTTCCCAGAAGAAAAACCACACGGTGTGAGATGGGGAAGTGTGTGTTTACCCTGTGCCACATCAGACAGCCAGCTCCTACAGAGAGCCCTTTCAGACCTCTGCGAGGAAGCGATTAGTAGCGGGGTGTTTGTTTTTTAAATAGAAGCACAGGCTCATAACAACAGCACTATCAGCATCAGCTAACCGGCAGCCTCGCGGTTTGCTCCCCGCTTGGCAGGCTGCAGCCCGCAGCCGCAGGAGGGACCCCCCCGCAGGGGCTCACATGCACCCTGATGCTCTCGCCCCACAGCACAGCACCCCAGGAGCAAGGTGGGAGCAAGGCTCCCCCCGCCCAGGCTGGCACCTGCGGCTCAGTGCATCCCAGCGGAGCATCCAAGCGCGGGTACCTCCGTGTCCCCGCTGGAGGAACCGCTCCCTCCTGGGAGGGATTTTGGTGACGGGAAGAGAAAAGGGAGGGGAAGGCCCCCAGGTAACGCTACCTCCTGGTTTGGAAGCCGCCAGCTGAACAACGGATGGAGCCTGCAGCTGTAGGAAGGGCCAGCAGCTCGCAGCGGGGAAGCGGGCCACAGGAGGACACCGCGACTGCAGCTGCGTAGCCTGGGCTGGCACAGGGAGCGCATCTCATCTGCCCGGGAGAACAACCAAGAAGGTGGCAGGTGAACCGGAGCTGGAGTGGGGTTTGATGAGCAGATGCAGAAGGAATGTTCTCCCCACAGGTGGAGGTGGGGAGAGGCAGGCATCCAAGCCCGGGAACCCGTCTGCGCTGCCAGCCATGGCTCACCGCCCCACAGCCTCCTGGCTCCAAGCAGCTCCATCAAAACAGAGCCCTGGCTTCTCTCCAGAGATGGGAAAGCTGCTGCCTGCAGCTGGGATGAGGCCGGCTGATGGGACCAACCCGGCACTGCAAAGCCCTCTCAGGCTTTGCCACCTCTCCCTCAATCCCAGGTGGCACCTCAGCAGGCACGAGAAGTGGGATTTGCCACGCACAGGCTCTCCTACAGCACACATAGAAACGGAACGGGCACTTGGTCCAGTCAGGGCTCTTGCTTGACCGTGAAACAAATCGGTGCTGCCCCTGGGCTCAGCCAGCCACGTACTTTCCCGAATAAGAGGGTGGGAAAACCCAGCCTTTGATGTGCCGCTGAGCGGCTCCAAAACAGACGGACTATGGGAGATAAAAAAAACCAACTTCACAACAGGATGTATCCAGTAGATAAAGTGGGAAAATTTCATTTCCATGGTAGAGGTCTGTGTATGTGGTCCATGGAATAACCAAGTGGCAGATGTTTTCCACTCCCAGCACACGCTGCCCTTTCCAGGCATCACACCAGCCGATTACAGCCTGGGTGGGACAGACTGCCCAAGAGCTGCGTTAGAGCATCCTGATAAAGCTGTTCCCTACACACGCGCTCAGCCAGCAGCAGCTCTGGGCAATGCAGCTTCCCCACAGCCTTATCTCAGCCTGCCCAGGCAGCCAGAACCCTTTCCAGGTGCCTGCAGCTGGACATCATCCAGCCCATCATTCGCATGGTCAATGGGCACCAGACACAAGTAAGCAGTTTGAAAAATGCCCTCTGGAAACCAGCCCCTATCCATCGCTAACACAGGTTCTGGAAAACAGGCGATGCCAGACTAGCCCAGAAGCCTCACAAGCTGGGCTCCATCTCCCAGCACCTCCCAGGCGGCACAGGAAGGTGCCGGCATCACACCCGCGCTCCGGTTTGATGCGGCAGCCTCGCAGTGCTGCTTCTCTTCCCAGCCCCAGCAGGAACACAGCTGCCCCCTCCCCGCTTCCTCTCCCATCGGAAAGGCAGAGCCCTGCGCTCGGCAGTGACACAGACGCGCACAGCACGCGGGCGCTGGCTGCTGCAAGAGGAATCTGCCGCTGCCATGCTGGGCCCAGGGCTCTGCTCAGCGAGACGAGAGAGGGACCGGCTGGTGCGGCACATCACTGTGAGCACCAGGGCTTCCCCAGGAAGCAAGCACATCCCTCCAGCCCGGGTGTTTGCTATTCACTGCTCCGTTTCACCTGTCAAGAGAAGGCTGTGCACAGCCTAAAAGCCAGCACGGTGCAGTCTGGCTCCAAGGAACATGCTGTCCCCTGCTGCACGCAAGGCGTACCAGGGGACTCGGCAGCACCTCTCCTGTGCAACACCATGGTTCCCACGAGCATTACGGGGACACAAAAGCCTCCACTACCAGAAGCAGCAGGACTCGTGCCGCTGGCACCCCTGCCATCCCAGGGTGAGCACCTGCACTGCCAAACCTCACAGACCTGGTCCCAGCAGTGGAGCACAGCCCCGGAGGATGAGGCAGGGCTGAGAGCAGACCTGGCCAGGCGGTGCAGAAGCCCGCTTTCCATGGGAAGTGACTCCAGGGGCATGGGGTATTCCTTAGGCATCCTCCAAGACTGTCCTCCAAGGAAAATATCCTCAGCCATACTACTTCCACCAAGCGAAACAGGGCTTGTTCGAGAGCTAAATATACGCCTCAGTCCCTAGGGGTTACTGACAAACCCTGGCAATAGGACTGCAGGAACCCTGATAATATCACAGGATTTGCCCAGCCCTCTAAGAATAACTGCACAGCCTATGAGCACATCCCAGGAATTAGCTCCCTCCTGCCCACCACAGCCCTGGTACCACACAGGAGCCAGGAACCTGCTGCTCCAGAGCAGGCGCTGAACGAGCATGGATTTGCAGAGCAGTTCAGCATTGCCTCAAATGGAAAATTGCTTTTTCTCCAGGATTAGAAGTTTCATCCCTGGCTTCCTGCAGAGAACAGTGCAGCGCTGTGCCTGGTGCCATCCCGCCTGGGTGTCAGTGGAAAATAACCAGCAGTTCTCCCCATAAAGAGATTAAAACCTTTTTATGTGAACAATAAGCTATAGGGGGAGGGAACTGGAACTCTGCGGGAAGCGTGCACGCACAGGACACCACGCTTGTGCTCTCCAGGCACGAGCTGCTAAGCCAGCGGCATCGGGACGGCAGAGCTGAGTTTTCCCCAGCGCCGAGCACCCCCCTGCAGCAGCCATCAGGCTCAGGCACCGCTGCTTTTCCCCGCTGGCAACCCCAGCACCGCCGCAGCCTCCCATGGAGGGCGAGCACGGCCCAGGCTCCCAGCACAAGTTCCCACAAGAAGCAAAGCAGGGATGCCAGCTGCTCCCCAGCAGCCTCCCGCCCTCACCACCAGCCCCAGCCCTCGCACCAGCGCGCGCTGCCTTCCCCACACCCTAGCAGCAGTGCTGCCTCTGTAGCCCTCCCCTTCCACACCCTCTGACAAGCTCCGGCGTTGTCCGAACCCTCCCGGCGCGGCGCCAGCGCTGCAGGGAAGCTGCCAGCACCTTTGCACGCAGGCGCCTGCATCTCGGCGGCTGCGGGGATGCATAGCTGGCATTCCAGGCTGGCAGAGCTCTGCCACACGCCATCCACCTGACCACGGCACATGCCACGACAGGTTGCAAAGCGGAGCACACACAGCTTAGTTGGAGGGCAGCGTGGGGCAGGAGGCAGCTGTGCCTCCCCTATGCATTTAAGGGTCTTCATGGCTCAAGCTGGGGTGCAGAGCGCTCTGACCCTCCTGGCTGACCACTGACAAGTGAAAAGGTTTCCCCCTTCTGCCAAAAAGTAGTCCTAGCAGTGCAGATGGAGAAAGAGGAGGTTTCCTGCCCCCAGAACAGGTGGGCTCTGCCAGCATTGCCACCCTGCTCTGGGCACCGTGACCATGAGCTGGGACGCATGCTCGGGGGGACACAGCACAGAGCAGGGCAGGGAAAGGTACACTGAGGATGGAGCACTACTCATTGCTCCTGCACAAGGAAACTCAATGACACAGTGCAAAACAGCCCTGGTTTCATAGATAAGAACAGAGGGTTTTCCGGAGGTGAGGCAATCCGTGCAATTCAACCTCCCGCAGCTTTCTCCTCCCCTCCAGCCTTTCCCCTCTTCCCAGGGCCAGCAGCCAGTCAGGAGAGCCCTGTTCCCACCAGGGCTCTGCTGTGCGGGGCAGGTGGGCTCGGACCCTCGCTCATCTTCTCTGCACTTCCCTGAGCCTCCCAGGTGAAGGCCAAGACCGAGAGCTGCATGCACACGGGCAGCCAACAGCCCCTGCCCTGGAGGACTCCTCTACCTATAGAAGACAATGGGCAGGGGCAAACCTACACGAGAAGGTTCACCTGACCACTGGGTATTTGGTTTCCAGTCCCCAGCTATGGCACCACGCATTGGCGGCTGCTGTCTTGGCCAAAAAGAAGCGCTGTGACCTGCTGAAGGCTTGAGGTGGAGCCCACGTTTCTGGGTAGCTGCAGGGGCCTGGCAGAAGGCAGATGCCATGAAGCCAGCAGGTCACACCGCACCAGGCAAGGGCACAGGCAGGGAGCAGGCACCGCTGCACATCTGGTGTGCGGACCTCACCACCCCCAGGTCTCCTCATCTCCCCCCACACTGACAAAGCCCCTCTCCACCTCTTCATCTCCCCCAGCTGCCTTAGGGCAGGGTCTCTCAGCCTGCCTCCACCCTACCAGCAGCTCCCACCCCAGCTCTGCCAAGCACCGAAGCCCACGCTGCTGAGCATCATCTGCCCGAAACCCGCAGCCAGCTTGGCCAGCAACACTGGGCAGGACAGGCACAACTGAAGGGGAAAAAGAAAGAATAAAAAGCGGCCTCTTAGGCAAGTTTCTGCAGCACAGCGACCTGCCCAGCCTTGTGCTGGGGAAGCCACGCGCCTGCCCTGCAAAATGTGAGCTCCCGAGCATGCAGATGGGCGTGCAGCCTCCACGCTCCTCACCAGCAGCACACACCAGGGCATCCCAGCAGCACGGGAACGGACAGCATTGCAACTCTGGTACAAGAGCCTGGCTTAGCACCCACCTCCCCAGGCCTGGGGGACCGCACAAGCGTGCGGGGTGCAATGGGCACCGCAGCTCACCTTCCTCCTCCGAGCCTTAGGGCAATGGTGCTGGAGGAGCAGAATAAGAGAGGCCACCATGCAGGACCAAGGTCCACCTGGCTCATATCCTGCTGACTGCTGCTGTTAGCAGATGTTTAAAGGAAGAGTGCCAGAGACAAGCGAGGGCTGAGCAAGCTTGCCTCCAAGCATACCTTCCCATGGCCCAGACATCACTCTTCAGGACTTCGTCAGCCAGAAGTGGCTTAATTTACATAATTGCCAAACAACTGATGGAGCCACCCCTCATGATTTTGCCTAATCCCTTTTCAGCCCCTGAACGTGTCTGGCTCTTACAACATCCAGTGGCAACAAATTCCTTAGCTTAACTCATCCCCATGCAAGGGTGGCCTCCCTTCAAGTCTGCTGTCCAGTTCCCCCAGCCTTTATCAGGAGAAGATCAACCTTCTGCACATCCATCTGCATCGTGCCCCTTCACACAGGCACCCCTGCGGAGTCCTGCCCCATGCCTGGAGGCTCCAGCACCCGTGCAGGAAGGGCTGTGGGACACCTGGTCCCGTAGGGACATGCGGAGTGGTGCACAGGCAGAGGAGATGCACAGTGGTCAGAAGGTGACATTACTCCTTGAAGGCAGGGCTGGAAGCCCCAGCAGCGAGCAGCCTCCACTGGGACCTTTCCTCCCTGTCTCCTTGTGCCCACGGCCACCAAACACAACACCTCCCAGCGACACAGCAGAGCTGGTGGCCAACATCATCCCTCTGCACACAGCGGCGCAGGGGACAGTGGCATCCCCAGACCCAGCTGCAGCGAGCGGAGATTTCCCTTCCCCTTCCCAAGCTTCCAGGATGCAGGAATTTGGCACCCAAGATGGGGACTTACCCGAAGGCCACATCAGCACGCCCCAGAGACCAGCGCAACCTATGGAGAAGAGGTCTCAGCCTTGCCAGGGCTACGTCACCCGCGCAGGGACAAGCAGCCCTGTGCCATTGCACGCAGCAGCCTCACCGCCCAGGAATGCAGCGGCTCCTGGTAAGCAAAGCCCCAGCAGAGCCGGCTGCTCGTGTGAGGGAGCACCGGCTGCTCCTGCAGCGCAGCAGTGGCCAAGAGCAGCTCCAGCACCTCGAGCCTCGACCCATGCGTTAAGGAGGCAACGGCACCGGGAGGCAAAGGAGATGCTTACCCAGATGGGGCTCGCGCAGCTCCCCACGACGGAGCTTCCCCACGCCACTGCCAGCCGCTGATCCTGCTTTATCTCTTAGATAAACAACGCCAGTTAAAACAATTTGCTCAGGGATTTTATTACTGCATAAACAGACAGCCCAGCGCAGCAAGTAAAGCGGGCTGCACGCAGGAGATGGACACGTTAAACAGAGAAAGACTCTGTTTTCTCAAAGGCTGACTCCCCAGGAGCACGACTGTCCCGAATGAAGCCACAACCTCTCCACCCCAGCGTCAGCTCCACCTTCCCCTACCAGGACAGCCACCAAGAGAGAGAACAAGGCGCTGCTTTGCTTCGCAGGGAGCCAGAAGAGGACCAGCAGCACCCAGTCACTGCCACCAACGCCGCGGGGTGACAGCGGTGACCCTGGGTGCTCCTCCCGCAGCAGATCGCGCCCTGGCAGGGCTCACCCGCGGCGTACCTGGCTGAGCTATGAGTGGAATGCCGGCCCTGGCCGCCCGCCCGCGCAGGAGCGGATTGAGGTTTATTGAGCAGGAAGGTGCAGGGGGAGCAGCACCCGGGGAAGGGCCTCGGGACAGAGATGCCCCATGAAGGGGCACAGAAGCACCCGTTCCCCACCTGCTGCAGCACGCAAGCGTCGAGGCGCAGCTCCCGCTGCCCTCTTCTGCCCCTCTCCTTCCTCCCAGGCTGGGAGGATTTTTGCCCTCCCCAGGCACCGGCTGTCTCACCGAGATCTCGGAGAGCACGCAGAGCTGGAAACAAAGCTGGCAGCTCTGACGGGCTAATTTGATTTTCAGCGCCTGTACCCATCCCTGCCAGCTGCTTCCTGAGCCATGTAAATGGGGGAAGTTTGTTAACCTGGGAAGACATGGGCTGCAGTTACCAATCGCGAAAGGTAACTCCAGGACACCTCCTGCAAACTGCTGCTTTGGAAGTGTTTTGACAACACCGGCCAGCAGAAACGCTCCCTGCTAGCCGCGATAAATAGGCTGCGCTGCTGCCTGCACGGAGGTTTGATCATCCCGTTTGATTGTAACCCACACAAGTGCAACAAAGGCAGATGCAAGGAGCTGCGACTGGTGGGGCCGTCCCACGTGAGGTGGGAAGGTAGGAGCCCATTTGTCCGACAGTCAGAGGATTCGTTCAGATCACTTCTACACCACCCCCCCACCACTTTGGAACTGATGCTTCCCTTGCAAAGCAGTTATTCCTCAATTTTACAGAGCTACTTGAAGGCCTGAACTGACTCAAGGCCCCAGAGCATTGTTTTTTTCCCAGAAACTGAGTGAGATACGGTGCTTCTTGGCCGGGGAGAATGGCTCCAGAGCCAAGACAATCACAGTTTGGCAGCCGAAAGGGAGCTGGCAAGCAGCATGGTGGTTAATTCCACACGCCGCCCCCCAGCCACTTCTCTCCTGCTGTTTGGGGGCTCGGAGGCACTGCGAGCACTGCAAGCCCGCAGCTCAGTCGACCCTTTGGTTACCAGAGCTGAGCACCTGGCACTGGCTGTCCTGGTAGGAGTGCACGTGCACCCAGCCAGGCTGAAGGCTTTGACTGGGATCCTCCACCTGCAACACACATTCGCAGCACAAAAGGCTGGGAAGAAGCTGGGAGACTCGTTTTCAGGACACAAGCTTAGCCTCAGACAGGTGCTTTTGCTCGACACCGTGCAGCATGCACACAGCGCCAGCCCATGGTTGCAAATAAGCTCCCCCAGTCCCTGCTCCTGTAGCCTGGGCTCTTCCCAGTGCGTGTCCACCAGGCTCTGCTCACCCAGGCAAGGACAAGGACCTCCGGGAGCAAACAACTGGCTTCTTCTAGCAGCTGCTCCCAGCTCCGCAGCTCATGTCCAGCTGGAGCATCCCATGGCGAAAGCATGCCTACAGCCTGCGCAGAGCCTGCAGCCTCCCACTCCTTCCCACCAGTGTGACCATAACTACCAGCTTAGACCTGTCCCACTGCATTGCATTGCCTATTTGTGCTACTCACACCTTCCATAACTGCAAGCGTTGTGTAGGGAAACTGCTCACTGCGGAGGAGTGAAGCCTGCTCTGAAGACAGGGAGCAAGAAGAAAGGGAAGCGGGAAGCTCTAGTTGAGCATCCGTGTTTCAGAAGAATGGATAAGTTGCATTTGTGGGATTTATGCTAGAAGGTGACGTAAACTAGCTCTAGCCATGCTCTTTAGTGAAAGAGATTGGGAAGTCCAATTCTAATGCATCTGTTCTTTGCTTACTCCTCCAGACCAGCTGGGATGCCAGGATTTTACACAGACTGAGAAAAGAGCAGTCCAAGGTTTAAAGTCCAAGAGCACATTTGGCAAACCACCCCCCAGCACCACACATGCACGATCAACATGCTCTGTGCTCCCTGCTGCTCTAGACGGAGTCAGGAACAGGCTGAAGGAAAAGCTCCCAGGAGGAAACGCAAAGCACACCTACACTGCCAGCGCATCCAGGGCCAGGCCGTAGCAGGGAGCGGTGCACAGGGCACCCACAAGCAGCACAAAAGCATCAATAGTGACTGGGTGCTGTGGCAGAGACAATCCCAGAGAGCCCCTCGAGGAAGATCTCGCCTGCCATCGGCTTCCTCCCGGGTCAGGTGCCAAAGCCTGGCTACGTGCAGAGCTCCGGTATTCCGGCTGCAGCGCCGAGCACCTGCCCCATTCACCCGGTCGAGGTGCGCGTGGGTAGGCATGGCTGTCCCGATTCCCCCTCCTGCAGCCAGCAGCAGCACACCCAGTCAGGGCTGCTGTGTCCTCCTCCTCCCTGCTCATCCCCAGGCTTGCCCTGCCCACTGGGACCACGCTGGTGCTCGTTTAACACACCGGCCTCAGCCTACACAGGTGCAGGCAGCATCTAGGGCAGTTACGTGCCTCGTTAGCCTGGGCTACTTGCTTTAAAGCCCTTAAAGGAGAGAGAACAGCCTCACCCTGTTCTCCAGCAAGTTCTCAGCCTCCACACTCCCCTCTCCCCCCACAGGAGCAGTTTGGATGAGATCAGTTCCAACCCAGAGCATCCCTGCTCGTTCAAGCAGTCAGGAGCAGGTCTCCCTGCCAGCCTGGCCGAGCTCACCCGAAACAGCGAACCGAGGACCCAGACCGGGGCACACACAGCTATGGAGATCAGCAAAAGCCCCTCAGCCTCCCTGTTCCCCTTGTTTTAATTGGGCATCACCCACAAATCGAAGATGCTGAGGCACAGCCAGTCCTCCAGTTCACTTAAGCTAATTAGCATCCCTGCACGACAGAGAGCACAGTGGTCTAATATTAGACAGAAAATGCACTTAGAGCCCATCAAGATGACACAACGTCCTCTGGGAGCATGGAGTTCTCTCCCAGCCTCTGCTACTAGGGCAGGGAAAGAAAACTGAGGTGGGAAGAGGCTGTCGGTCACGGAAGACACCAAGGTTCATGTCCTGAACCCGGAAAGGGCCAACCAAACCATTTTAACCTGGTTTCCTTCTCCTAAAGTGAGATCTTGGAATAAACTATCTGCAAGAGTAGTCTTTGAACAGCGAGTAGTGGTGCTGGTCCTCTTTCAGGGAAGAAATCCACTAAATGCAAGAAGTCCAGCTACAGCCACATGGCCTCAGCTCAAGGAGAAAGCCACTGCTGGTCACCCCAAGAGCAGCACAGGTGGATGCAGCACACCAGGCAGGGACAAGCTGTGGCTGCTGCTCTGCTGGGTGCTTAAGGACAGAGGTAACACACACCGTTATAGCTTTCTGTTGTTGCAGAAAGTGTCTTGCCAGCAGGCTCCTGCATGATCCACGAGATCTCTGCTGCCTGGAGCTGCCTCTGGGATGGGACGAGGCAGCCGCACGCAGCACGCCTCTCGGGCGAGGCTGCCCCATGGACCACAAGCAGGTGGCAGAGCTGGGGCACAGGAGCTCACACGGAGGCATTGGCCAGCTCGGGGCCTCGGTGATGGAGGTCCCAGGTGATGGAAGTCCTTTGGGAAGCGACTATGCAACAAAAGAAAGCGGGCAAGGCATGAGGCAGGTGCAGGATGGCAAGTGATGTACACTGGCTTCGGGCAGGACCAGGGACAGATCCAGCCTGCGCCCACCCCACCGTGCCGTTAAAGCTTGCCATGGTTTGGGATGGACAGAGTTCCAAGTGGCTACAGGACACAGGAACAGCCAAGGAAGCAAGAATTAGAAAAAGTGAACGAGAAAGAGTGGTCCAAAACTTCATTCTTATTCGCTTTGTACTCTGTGCAGCAGCTACACTGAAATTAGCCAAATTGGGTATAAATTATTGAAAGCACTAGAGTCCCATTTCCTTTGCTAATCAAAGAAAATGATTCCAGGGAGCTGAGAGTGCAGGAAGAGGAGCCGTTTCTCCAAGCACAACGCACTGCTGCAATAGCTTCCGTAAGGAGGGAGCAGCTCGCTGAGCACCATCACCTCCGCGGCCCCTTCTCCCTGCCCAGCTCCCCAGGGGATGGAAGCCCCCCCAGTGCCCAGGTGCTGGGCCAGCTGCGTCCCCACCCGTCCCATCAAAGAGCTCCCGGAAGACACCCCAAAGGAATGCAGGACCTTTGGGGAGTGCTGAATAAGATAAACAGAGCAAAGTCGCACTGCAGGGTGAGGATTAGCGAGCAGCAAGCCCAGGCTGGTGCAGGGGTGCACGCCTGGCGGCTCCAACAGGCAGACAGCCCCCACCAGCCCCCAGCCGATGGGCAGGGACCCGACACGGCTCAGCGCACAGTTTGGAAACCGAGGGTGCAGCAAGCAAGCCCCCACGCATCCCCTCTGCAGTGCCCCGGCTGCTCCTCGTGCCCACGCGCTGCAGCAAGCCCGGGACAAGCAGCGGGAGCCAAGGGAGAGCTTCTCCCAACGCACGTGGCAGCGACAAGCCAGGCTCGAGCTCCAGCCCTGCCAGGAGGACAGGGCCGCTCAGCGCTTGGCTGCTGCAAATTGGTTGCGGCGTTAAAACAAGGCAAATTCCTACCTGTGACTGGCTGTGCTCTGCAAGCAGCCAAACCTGCATGCTTAATTTGCGCTTCCAGCGGATACAGAGCGACAGGACCGGGCTGTTTGATGCTATGCAAAGAGACACCAAGCAGACAGGGAAACAAGTGACAGGGAAGGTTTGGACAGATGCATGGCAACACCTTTCATTAAAGCTACAGTTGTATTGACCTGGTGACACAGACAGACCTCGGGAATGAAGAGCAATGCTCAGCGCACAAGGGCCTGCACAGTGCAGGTGGTCTGCGAAGTCACGCAGCCTGTGGCACCTGCAGCACTGACGTCCAGCACACGAGGTGTAGGACAGGCTCCCAGCCCCTGGCCCAGCTGGAGGAGGGCCACAGCTCCCCATTTTGCACTGCAGGAGGGAGCAGGGAGAGGCACTGAGACAAAAAAGCTGCACCCGAGTCCCTTGCTACAAGAATATCAAGGAGACACGGAAGCACTTTGGCAGAGCCAGGTGATGCAGAGGATGAAGGAGAGGCCAGTCCCCAGCCTGCTGGCACTCAGGTCAGGAGATGCTCAGAGGGACAGACAAGCCAGCCTTAACAGGAACAGCGATGCCTGCCTGCGGGAAGCATCCCTCCACCGGCCCCCACTGCCTGCAGCCCTGGGGAGCAGAGAAGAGGCCACAGGGACCAAGAGTGGGACCAGGAGATGTTTCAGACTGGTCCCATATGGGAATTCACAATACCTTTCCCACTCCCACACCTTCTCCACCTTTTCTTTCCACCCCGTGTCCATCCGGGAAGGATGAGACAAGGATGAGACACGAGCCCACCAGAGGAGGCGGCGCAGAGCCTGTGCCAGCTCCGTCCGTAGGGCTGCGGACAGCTCGGAGCAGGACCGTGGCTTGCTATTAGTTGGATGAAGGAAAAGCAGCACCAAGAGAACACGGCGAGGACCAGCGCTTGTCATAACCACGCAGCCAGCACCGGGGAGAGATGCTGGCTGTGCTGCTGGCCGGGAAGCCCCAGCCGGTCCCGCAGAGAAATGTGGCAGGATGTGCTCAGAGTGGGGCCAAAGGAGCCTTCCCAGAGCAGTAGCCTCCCACACCAGATTAAAATTCCATAGGAATTTGCTAAACAAGCCGACTCCCTTAGCTGCTACCATAAACCCAAGGGATGTTTCACATTACTACCACGCAGAGGAAGGGGAGGGAAGCAGACCCGTGTGCTTGGCCCAAACTCAGGGCTCCCCACCGCTCCAGCCGGTGCTGCAGGGGACAGGGCGGCTCCTGCAGCATCACCATGGCTCTGGCACCGGGGCCTCACCCAGCTCCCGCTGCCCCCAGTGCCAGTCCCCAGTTGCCTGCTGCATCCCTGCTGGCCCAGCCCGGGTGTAGAGGGGCAGGAAGGGGCCCCCAGGATTTTGCAGCACTGGGTTCCCCCCCCCCTCAGTTTACTACTCTTTCACAGCTGCTGGCTAACTTTCTCACCCTCCCGAGCTGGAGGTGTTGATGCTGTTCTCATTATCTTCAATTCAAAACAGAGCCAAGAAGAGGAAGGAAAAAAAAAAAAAAAGAAAGAAAAAAAGAAAAAACCTTCTTTAAGCAGAAACCCACACACTAACCCTTCCAGCCCCCTCCCTGGCCGGTTCTGAAGCACAATGAAGTGCCAGGCATGGATTAAAAAGAAATAGTTACGGGGTGAAGGGTGGCAGAGAGACCAGACCATGGGAAGTGACCACAGCCCACATCACCTAACGCAAGCCCATGCCAGCAATTTCCTTGCTGAGAGGAGCCTACTGTGCATTTCTTACAGCCTCTGGCAGGAGCCTGAAAAGAAAATTTTGCATGGGCTGGTTTACAAGAACAAAACGTCTCAGTTCTACAGAGGCAGAGACCTCAAAAGAAAGGGAGGACAGAATAAAAGTGAGCAGGAAGATGATGAAACAGAGTGGATAATGTCACTTTGAGAGATGCTTTCAAAGCAATCCCACTCCCAAGTCCACCAAAAACCTCTGAGCACAGAATGAAGCGGAGGAAGCTTGCAGTGACCACTGGGCTCGCCCTGGAGAGAAGGGAGCTGGAAGAGAGGGGTGCGCCCCAGCCACATTCCCCACTCGATCCACGCAGGCTGGAGTACGCCGTACACTTGCTGCCATGCCCCGGAGTAGCTGGGATTTGCTGAAGGTCCCACCCTGAAAATGCACAAGGGGCTTGCACAATGAGCACGGGGCTGTTTGCAGGGCTGGAGGGAATCCAGCCCAAAAAGCATGGGGGGAACACACATTGCAGGAAGAACACATCAAAGAGGGTAAGAAAAACAAGTTACCTAGAAACACGGGAGAACTGAGGCTGGATGCAATTCTTCCATGGGAGTAATTAATAGGGTTGCTACAGAGATGAAAAGTCAGGAGGGTTCTGGACTGGCTATAATAAGAATTTTAATAAGAGCTAAGTGGCATTTTTAAACATATGGAGCATCTGCAGCACACTGCATCTTGAACACAAGCCAGAGCAGCTAGCTTTATCATGGGCATCTATATGGGGGGAGTACCAGAGCGCTGCTTGCTGTCCTCACGGCAGCACCCACGGACATGACACCGCATCAGGCTGGGCTGTGCCCGGTGCCTGGGAGCACTGGGAAGCCCAGCTGGGGTTCGGCACACCCAGGACACCTCTCCCAGTGCTGCACAAACTGCCACGGGGAGGCAGAGCATCGTCCACGGGCGAATGGACCACAAAGGACGGATCCATCCCAACTGAAAGGCTCAACGAAACCTCACTCTGTGCAGTTTTTTCACATCACCCGAGAAGCCAAGGTGAAGCAGCACAAGGCAAGGCGTTTCTTGCAGATGTGCTGGACGTGCTGCCCTGGGATAAGGGCTCCGAGCCACCAGCAGGACCTGCTGTTACAGCAGCACGGGCTTCCTGTACCCAAGGCTATCAGGTTTCGCTACGCACTGTACTCATACATGGCTTTTCCCAGGAGGTTCAAAGTCCACCCAGATCTCCAAAGCTAGCAAAACAATCTTAGCTGGGGCAATTGCACCCAGGTTAATGCAAATCATGCCATGAGCAAGGCACTGTTTAAAAGGAGCCCTGGGTTCTCATTAACCAAGGGCCTAACGCGGCTTTAATCTGAACTTCCTTCCACCCAGACAGCTCAGTATGGAGTCAGCACACCGCCCCTCCCACACCATACACAAAAATCTTGATTTTCTTAAAGTGTAGTTGCGATCAAAGCGAAATATGAGACAGGCACACGAGGGGAAGATCTCTCAGGGATTAGTCAGCTGTTGAACTGCAGAAGAGTGTGCTCGATCACGTTGTCAGGGGAGAGAGCAAGGAGAGAAAGCCACCGCTAGCACGGAGCCTGCTGGTGGTGTGCTTCAAAGCCTCGGACACCTGAAGAACAGCGACTCCAACCCTCTTTACGCAATACCCACATTTAAAGGCACAAAACCAGCAAGGCTGTGCCTTACCAAGCAAATCCAAAGCCCCATCCAGATGTCCCGATGATCAAGAGGAAGCCCATGGCCGGTGCTCGGAGCCCTCGCATGCATTCCCGCAGAGGCAGGAGAGCAAACGTCCCCCTTCGTGCACATCCCAGCCCCGAGATGCTCCGGGAGCCCCGTCACTGCTGAAGCCGGTTCGCAGAGTTTAGCTCGAGCCCTGAGTTTTGGCTGCAGCCGGCCAGAGCTCTTTTAACACAATTAAATGTAATCAAAGCAATCGTTGTTTTAACTCTAACCTGAGCTGTTTCACAGAGATGCCCTGGTTTGAACTCCCCTTTTTAGACAGGAAAGATTTTGATGTCTAAGATTTTTCCAAGCTGGAGCAACAGGAGATGAAGATTCTCAAAACATTCATGTTTTTCCACTCAGCTGCCACCATTCTTCCAATTCTTTCTGCAAAAGCACTCAAAGGTTTGTTTTTAAACTCGGAGCGCAGCACAGAACAGTGTTCTGGGCAGCTTTGCTTTGAACCCTCCTGTGGGGAGCTGATGGGAAACAAGTCCTGGAGCTAAATTCTCAGACTGAGAGCTCAGAAATGGTTCCCAGGGTGGCGGGAGCAGGTTCTCATGGCTGGTTTTGCATGGCCTCCCCGAACCCAGCTCGACAGCTACGCTGGGCAAGTCGAGAGGAGCTTTCACAGACCTCGGGAGAAGCCTGAGGTTTGGGTACAGCTTGAGGGAAAGCTAGTTTTTGGAGGGGTCGATCCGTCCCAGGCTGTCTACAGCCAGCCTGCTGGCACCCAGCACACAGGATACATGCGCAACAACCAGGCTTCCAAGACATGGAGAGAGGAAAAGCGAGTCCAGGGGACATGACAAGAAGGGTGGCTTTATCAAGGCACTGAAACAGCTGCCAAGTCAGCCAGATGCCAACGCAAGAACTGCTGCACCTCCCCTGCGCAACACTTTGACCCGAGATATTAGCAACTCAAGGTTGCTTGGTTTTGTCACTTCTCAGCAGCAGCCTGGACAGGTCTCCACCAGCCTGGAGAAGTCGGGTCCACCACGCAAGGCGAGTTGCCTACAGGCTGTTTTCCAGCCCTCGCATGTCTCCACTGCTTTCCCCAGGCCCTGACCGTCTCTCCGCATGCCAGCAGCGTCCTGCTGAGCCATCGGCAAGAGGTCCTTAATTAAAGGACGCAAACTGTTCAGCGAGTGATCTTTGGAGAAAGGGGGAGTCCCAGGGAGAATCATCTGCTACCTGGCATCAAGAGAGATTGTCAACACAGCAGGGAGGAGAAATAAACCCACCTATAACGCGTGGACCTGTCATTTAAGCACACAGTAAGAACAAAGAGAAAGTTTAAACAGGCCCAGCTTTGGCACCTTCAGCTCCCTTGCACAACAGGTCACTGAGCAAATCTTTCCTATGGTGTTGCATCAGAGGACGTGCTTATAGACAGACGCATCACTTACAGCCTGGGGCCCCCGAGCCCTGCACACCTCTCCCTGGCACCAGGACACCTACACGGCCACAGGGAACGACAGCCCTGTCACTGCCCCAGCCTGCTGCAAGGAGCTGCTGGATGCGTCCCCTCCGATGGGGACAGGTCTCAGCACCGCGTGCCCCAGCCCAGCTCACCAACGTGGCCAGCCACCGCACACCGGGGGCTGTAACCAGCATCACATCATTGCAACACAACTTTGAATCTTCCCCACGGAAGGGGGAAGCAGGCACGGGTCCCAGATAAATTCTGCGTTGAATCTATAGTACTGGGAGGAAAATCAGATCACTCATCTCCCAGGGGCCTTAAGGGACAGCATCCTTCACCACAAATAGGAACCACCTAGCTCAGCCAGCCCAGCTCACATCCAGCGTGTGCAATAAAAGCATGCGAAAGAACACACAACTAGGTGAAGACAGAATTCTTCCAAATGTTTGCTCAGGTTTAACAAAAAAACCCCACCACACACACATACACTCTACTTTCTCCTCCTCGCACCCTCTCCACTAGGGCTGATGCCTTTCAGTTGCAATACAAAATACACATATCTAGCCAGAAAACTAGTCTTTTCAGTCCAGTGTCTCTCCCTCTTGCAAAAGCCACTCGAGACGGGTGCCTCTCGCAAGCCACTCTGCTGAACCAGCTCTTTCCCAGCCTTCCAGCTTGAGAGCTCGGTCGTTTACCTCTGGCAGCATTCACAGCTGGAGAAAGGGGTTACGGCCTCTCCTCTGCACATCCAGAGAGGAGGAGGGAGCCAATCCGCGTGTTTATTTGTTGTCTGTGCAGGATTCCTGCATTCCTTCCCTTGTTTACTCATCTGCTCTCAGGACATGCTCAGACCCCAGCAAAGGGCTTTTGGGGCACCGCATTCCCCCACGAGCCTGGAGCTCTGGCTGGAACAGGACAAGCAAAGGGAAGAAGCGAGAAGCCAGCAAATGAGGTATTACAGAAGTACGTTTTCATGGTGGTTGGGCAACAAGAAGATCAATCCTCTCCAGATCTGTTCTCCGTGGAGGCATTATTCCACTCCTGGAGGTCTAAGACCCTATTAAAGAGCACGCATGGGCTGTCTCCCGCTCGGCATTTTCCAACAGCCGTCTTGTTGCACCCACAGCAGCGCTAGGATCTTGGCCACCCTCCTCGGCACAGGCACGAGCCCTCCTCACGATGTCCCACAGAGCTACAAGTGCACCAGGAGCCAACTCCGTGCATGCTTCTTCCACGAGCACAGCGTGACATCATCATTATCATCATCACTAACCTTTCAGCTCTAAACCTACAGGAAAAAGTAACTCAGGTGTGAGGAGCCCAAACTACCTGTAGGTGCCTGCCACACACAGGTGCCAGGACAGGACTTTGCAATGGGATTGCCCCAGCCACAGACACTTTGCAGAGGGTACAGAACCTGCATTAAATCTGGAGCGAAAATAATGTGAGCTAACATTGCTTGGCTGCTACCACCACCTCTGGCAACGAGGTCAGCACTAGGCACCATCCCCGTGATAAGCGACTCCACGGAGCACTACGGCTCTACCCCAGGCACATCAGGACAGGCATGACTGATCCACCTCATCGCCAGCAGCATCGTTTGCCAATCAATCATTTACAGGCTAACGAGCACAAGGGAGCCCCCCAGCCCGCGCCCCAGCCTCACCTTCCACGCAGTGCTCCACCTCCTCCAGGTTGCGCAGCGTTATCCGCATGAGGCTGGAGTTCAGCATCAGCTCGTTGCGGTGGGCAGGCCACATGTACTGCGGGGCAGGGTTGACGAAGAAAATCCGCGTGTCCCCGGTTGAGACTTGGTTGTCGCAGATTAAGGGGTCCCCGAAGCCACCAATAACCACTTTGTTCCCACCATCCAAGAGGATCTCATGAGTGACGATGTCTTTGCCTTTCAGGTAACGCCAGACTCTCACCTTGAACAAGAGGGAGAAAGAGCACGTGAGACCTTTCCACAGCCGCAACCAGAGACAGTCGGCACCTTCCAGCCCGGTTAGTTTTTAACCACACTGTCACACGATGCTCAGGAGCAGCTCGGGCTGGCAAAGCCTTCCAGCAGAGCTAGTTCCATCAGCCATCCCTCTAAAAGCACAAAACGCGTGGGCAAGGCTGAAGCACGTACTAGTTCTGCCCAAATTGCACCCAACTCCCCAGCACGGAAGGGGCGAGGAGTGCCAATTGCCCATCTCCCGAGGGCTCCCTGAGCCACGCAGGTTTCCCAGCCAGGGACTCGCTCCCCCTTTGCATCGGGACACGCCGCCGCTGGCACCCGAGCCCTGGGATTTGCATTTCGTTCCTGCCTCTCCTCCCCTGGTGGCAGGCCCTGGCCCCCCGCCAAAGCCGAGCGCCCTGCCAGCCGGGTTACTGTTGTCAGAGGCTCAAAACACAGCCCGATAAACCCCACCGGGAGCCGTCCTGACTCACCTCCCCCGAGGCCCACTGAAACGCCCTCCCCTCCTTCCTTCCCGCCTTCCCCACCCGCAGCGCAAACACCCGGGAGGACCCTGGCACAAAGGACACCAGGGGCTGGCCCCGAGGCTTACTGTATCAGCACGCCTCCCCTTCGTTAGGGCAAGAACAATGGCTCCAGATAAGCTGCGGCTTCTCAGCAAGCCCTTGAGGGCCATCAGCAGACAATGCCGCAATGGGGAAAGCCCTCAGACCCAGGGACCCGACAAGAGTTTCCCCTGCTGGAGCAGAAACCTGCTGCAGAAGACCAGTAAGACGGTTGATGTTCTAATTAACGATGTCCTACCCAACTTCTTCCCCTCCGATATTATGTTAACCTTTATGCCCACAATAACCGTCTCAGCTGCCACGTGCCCGGCTACGGCAGGGATGCTGCTCTCCAGCAGCAGGCACTGCACGCAGCCAGGGGAAGCTGGCAGAGACCCAGCCAGGCTGAGAAAAACAACAATAATCAATGAGAACTGACCCAGCCCTGCCCACTGCCAGTAAGGAATTCAAATCCGTAGCAGGAGGTCCTCTCCTGGACTGGACACTCGGACAGGAGCGAGATGCATCTCGCCTGCCCCTTCCCTGTGCATCAGCTGTGAGGCTGCCCTCTGCACAGGGCCACGGCCGTGACTCGAGCTGTGTCATCAAGGACCCTGAGCCGTGTCCCCCGGGGCAGCACGCAGGTCTCAGCCAGAGGAATCCCCTTCCACTCCCAGAGCATCCGTCAAGGTGACAGGCTCCAGCTGGTGCACTCCTCCCAGAGAAATCCAGATTGCAATGAAATCTCAGTGGCGAAATGTATCAAGGGAGAAGAAATCCCTCCTGAACAACAACAAAAAAAGCTTTGAAGGGAACATTAAACGGCTGGAAGCCTCCAAGTGGAAGGCTGCACAGCCAAGGAGAGCAGAGCACTGTCCATCCATGAGGGAGGCTGTGAGCAGAGACGCAGAGGAGCCTTAAATAAGTTGGGGGGAATGAAAGTGGGGAGCCTTCTGGCTCTGGCAGGGCACTAGTGGTTTGGGAAGACAAAAGGCAGAGGGCATAACACTCCATAGAGAAATGTCAAAGGCAACTTACGCTCTTATAAATGAGTAAAGACAACCGGTGCGTTAGCAGACCGGATTTGCTAAAATACACAGAGGAATTGGCAGTAGGAGCCAGTTTCCCCTAACTCATCCACATTTCAGGAAGAAAAATTAGTCCTGGCCACAAGAGTCAGTCCCTGGACTGACTCTTGCACTCTCCCTGGACAGACCCCCTTGCTGCCTCGCCCCCTGCCCCAAAAGGGGAGATGTGCATGCAACTGCAAGCCCACCACGCTCCAGCGCCATGCTCTCTGCAACAAACTGCCCCAAAAAACACCCACAGAGGATGAAAGCAGCAGCCCCAAAGTGAATGCTTTATTGCGCACGGGATAGGAGACGTGTCCCCATCCATTCCTGACAGGTTAGAAAGCCTGGAGGTGCTCGGAGCGTGCTTTACCACCCTCTCCACCAGCACCTCCCCTCCGCTGGCAGCCCGAGGGCCCCGTCACCTGCATTCTCCGGCTGTCTCCGCTGCCCAGAGAGCACTTCAGCACAGTGTGCCAAGCACCGAGGCGGCCGGGGAAGCCGAGGATCAGCGATAAGGAGGCTCTCGAGCCTCTCTCTGGAAGAAGCATGCAAGTATGTGCTTTAAGAGCACAATGGCAAAGGGAATGCAAGGAGCAGAGCACGCACCGGGCAGGCTGGTCTCTCCCACCCTTGGGGCAGTGGGGTGGCAGCGGTCAGTTGTTCACACCACAGATCCTAATCTTGACATAAGTTTTATTTTTTGTGGCTTGCTGCAGATGAGGAGGAGAGCACAGAGCAGCCGCTACCCCCCTCCAGAATGAGCCATTCTTGCAGCTATCGGCAACTGCAGCTCGCTGGCCCCTGCCCTGCACAGCCCTTCAAGCGCATTCTGCTCCCCTATGGACTGTTCCAAGAAAGACTCTTACTCTTTGCCAAATGCCTCCATCCCATTACTCAGTGACTACAGAAGATGTGCACAAAAATCTGACACTGCGGAGTTCAAACATGAGGGTTAAAAAAAAAAAAAAATGTATTGGGAGCTCGGGGGAATGCGAGTCTCACGACCTTTAATCGATCCTGCGGCTTTCTGAAGCCCTAACTCCAGAACTTCAGGGGCACAAGCTCGGCACTACCTCAGTCCTCAGCAGGAGGACTTGGGCTCCACGGTCACCAAGAGCTGGGCCCCCCCTCAGGACCAGAGGCACACAGCGAGGTTCTGCAGAGGTGCCGTGCCCATGCACCCACGCACATCTGCCTCCCAGCGGGAGGGGACCAGCTCCCATCGGGCCAGGGCCAAGCAGTGCTGGAGCCAAGCAGCACCAGAGCCAAAGGAAGAGAAATAACTCACACACAGGCTACCAGCCCGCCCCGTACAGTCCAAGCCCAAGCTCGGGGTAGGAAGATGAGCTGAGGAAGCACTGCTGTCTGAAGCCATTCGCCCAGCCTCTTTCAGCCCACGAAGAAGCCTGCTCAAAAGCCAACTGCTCCGCTGCGCACAGCCCTGTCACCACAAGCTCTTTTCTTGGAGATGGCAGTCGACCAGCAAACAGAGGGAGCTTCAGATGGCGAGGGAGGGCGGCTGTGACAGGCAGCTTTCCTCCCCTCCGATCTCACGGGAATCCCGGCACTCGCACAGAGACATCTGCTCCCTGCATGCAGGCAGTGCCACACAAGGCGGCCACCTCCCAGGAGCCCAGCTGGGGACACCTCAGGCGGGCCCGGGATGCGGGGTGCTAAGGAGCGTGGCTCGCTCAGCTTTCCTGCAAGCTCGGGCTAATGCAAGCCTCCTGCTCCCTGCCGGGACCAGCTGTCTGCCCGGCACTTCCCGCAGCAGCACAGCTCCCTGTGGTTGCTCTTCTCCCCGCAGTCAAGTCAAGACACCTTCCTTCAGCAGCACCAGCCCCACCTCCTCTTCCTTCGGCAGCAGCCCCAAAGCCGCAGGGCGAGCGCTCAGGCTGCAACAAGGTGAGGTGCATAAGCAACCGGGGCAAAAACCCAGGAACACAAAGGAAACAAAAGGGAAAAAAAAAAAAAAAAAAAAAACAGAGGCAGGCAGAGAGCACACCCTGAGGCTCCTGCTGAAAGGTAGCAGTCGGGCATTTTCACAGTTAGGTCTATGGGGGAAGAATGGCTGAAGCCTAGCCCCTCTTCTGAAGCAGATGGTAATTTGAGTTAATTAGCATGGCTGTTGTAGTCATAGCTCATAGAGCCAGGCCACAGCATTCACAAGCAACATCAGAGTCCACCAGCTTTCTCCCCACCCTTATCCTCTATAATGAATGGAAGTGAAGGCACCAAAGACCAAGTGATTACCTACAGGGCATCCCATTCATCATCACACACAATTAAGACCTTGTTACTGGTGACTCACTGGCTACATCAAGGATGGGGGAAGAAAAGGTAGAGAGAAAAAAAAAAAAAAATATCAGGCTGGAGCCTGGTTCCAGAAGGTCCCTTCCCTACAGCAGACTCACTCACTCTTTCACCCACGAGCACATAAAACACTGGATTAAGACTGTTTTACAAGACTCCTGGCAGCTGCAGGAAGGTGGAGTAAGAACAGTGAAGACTTTATTTAAGCAGATCCTTGCAAAAGTATGTTTTAAGTGCGGTACAAAACCAGCGAGTAAAAGCATTTTCCAACATGCCATGGGGGTCCATCCCACAGCAGGCAATGGGACCACCTGCACAGGCGTGTGCAGAGCTAGCAAATTCCTGCCAGGAAGATGCTTTGAGAACTGTGAGCCTTGGGCTCATAATGTACCTAGCAAGGTGAGCAGTCTCCTCAGAAGAGAGCTGTCACTCCTGGATTGAAGCAAGGAGGGTCACCGTGAGATTTCAGCAGCCCTCAAAGCCAGCTGACCTTCCTGCAGGAGCCAGTAGAGCACCAAGCCTACCTCCCCCAGCCCCTCTCCAGCCAGGGCTGGATGTGGAACAGCCACCGCTAGCCCCCAAAATGTGGGCTCCATTGTTCAGAACAGGATCCACATCCTTCCCAACACTTCCTATAGCACATATAGAACCTGCATTTGTCCTATAAATAGAATCTCCCTTCATATGTATCAGGCCAAACCAGAATAAGGCACAGCAGAGGACTCAAAAGCAGGAAAGGACAATGCCAACAGCAGGCTGCAAACAGGACGACCAGCAGCACAGCAAGCGTCCAAAGAAGAGCAAGTCCAGGGCTGCAGCCAGGAGCAAAGCCCTGGTTCCCGTGCCAAATCCATCCCTGGGTGAGGGGGCACATTAGCGAGTTTCAGCATCAGTTTGAGGAAGAGGACACTATCAAAACTCCTAATTATTAATCCCCTCTAGTAGGGACTGAATGGCGGGTAGCTATTTAGGGGTGTTTATCTAACATTAGCTTCACATTTCTCCTCCGAGTTGTAATGTGCTCGTCTTCATATATCAAAGGCTTCAGCTGGGAGGGAGTAGAGTTTAACTAGAAAGAACAATACCCTAACGCAGCACTCGCAGGGATCTGCCGCAGACACTCGCATGCCTGCTGCCTCGCAGACCACCCAGCACCAACACTATTTTGGGTGTGGGCTCTGGGTAACTCCTACCGCACACTTGGCCCTTGCGTTTCCTGTGCAGATAAAGAACCTGTCAGGAGATAACTGTGGTATTTGGAGGCAACCTCAGGGTCTAAGGAACAGTTAGAGTATCGTAGCGAGGAAGCGAACACGTGTTTGCTCACAAGCTAACCGGCAAGATCATTTCTGCACCTTGACTCATCCTGGCTCAGCAAGGCACCGGGGTGAGCGCTGAGCAGAGCGGGAGCCAGCGGCCAGGTTTAATGCCAAAACTGCCCCTTTGGAGTCAAGGTGCTATGTAAAAAGCAAACCCAACTGCAACCCTCGAATCCACAGCGATTTCCAATACTTGGAGAGATCTTAGAGTGAAACAGGGTGACAGCTGCTGCAAAACTACTCATTTACAAGTCATGAGCATTACATCCTCCTCAATCACACAGCAGAAAACTTGATTTATCTGTTTTCAGGTCCTTATGACACCCTAAGTCCCATTTCAAAGCTTTTTCCTGCAAGCACTCCATGAACACACCACTTAAAGTTACACAGAAAAGACTGACATGCAGTTAGGCGAAGAAGCACGGTTCTACGGAAATTGCTGTAAATGCCACAGCACGACCGGGAGAGCACTGCCACGGCCAGATGGGATGGGCACTTCACAGATGGCAGGAGATAAGGCTTTTCACCTTTCAGTTTCTTTTTAAGGACTTCAGGACTGGAAAGACATCTCAGAGGCGTGTTCTGGCCTTCAGGTACTGCTACAACCCCAGCACTCAGCAGAAGCACAACCCTACAGTTAACTCTGGAGCAAGCAGCACAAACCGTCTCCGTAGCATCACTTGGGATAGGTCAGGGAGAGACGGGCACGAGGATCTCCTCCCAAGCTGAGCACTGCCAACCGGGTTTCAAATAAAGCCCCCACCCGCAGACCAGGTTCCTCACCACACATTGCTTCCCACCTGCTCTCACTTGTATTTGATTGCACCCTCTTAAAGGCAGAGCTGCTGAGCAAGCAGGTTTGCCTCCACAGGAGCACAGACAAAACGGTTTTCCTGGCCCAGAGTCTGCAGTAAGATGAAGCATGGATTTTACGCTAGCCAGCCACCTTGCTACATGCCCACAGTGGGAGGAAGAGACCGATTCCTGAGATGAGCACCTCCCGCCTCCTTGCATTACAGCCCTGCCCCAGCATCAGGTGGCCCGCATCCATCCAGCCATATGTGCCCCAAGCTGCCACAGGACACCGGCTGCTCACAGCAGCTTATTAGTTTTCCATGTAGCACCCAGGATGTGCCAGACACTTTGCAAACATACGGTCCCCTGCACTAGCCTGGACGGGCTGTGATCTAATTTACAAGATCAGGGTACAGATTGTACCCTACACTATTGCAAGGGGCAGAGCTGTGGAAGCAGGCGTGAAACAGCAGGCACCAGCTGGACAGACAGGAGCTTTTCAACTAGCTGATGGGGCTCAGAGGTCCTCCAGAGGAGAGGGTAAGCCTGTGGTGTAAAGTTAAGCCCAGGCAGACCTCTCCCACCAGCACGCTGCTGGGCATCACCCAGGGCCCTGCAGCACCAACGGCAGGCAGGAACCACAGCGCATTTTAGGATGGGAAAAGGGGACCGGGAGAGGAGAGCCGAGCAATGCAGCAGCAAGTCCTCGCAAGCAAGATTCCTGCCCTGGGAAGGGTTAAGCCATCTAGCACGTTTTCTGACAACCAGGCGGATGGTATTTCAGGTTGCTCAGTACTTCACCGTCTCTCAGCTTAGGGGGGGGAAAAAACATAGCCAGAGGCCAGCTTCATAGTTAAACAATAGCTTGAGCTAGAGGAACTCAAGATGCTGTTAAAGTAAGCAGGGAGCCGCGTCTGCAGCCAGCGAGCACCTTCCGCGGCAGCCCGAGCCCTCCCGAAGCAGAAAGTTGGGAACCGGCTCTGCACCGCGGAAAGCAGGGAAATGCCCATAAAAAGCAACCTCGAGAGATTCCCCTCGAAACAGCTGGCGGAGCTGTGACGGGGCGAGACTCCGCAGTCTAAAAATACATAATTACACACCAAAGCTCCCATTTAGACAATAAAAAACACATGTGCCCAAGCGCGGCGGGGCTGAAAGTTTGCCCCGCGCCCCCCCCCCGGGGGGCTGCCCTC
>VXAA01005390.1:6189-46193 GCA_013399115.1 Anseranas semipalmata | reverse complement strand
CAGCCGCGCTAGGACGCGCAGGGCTGGGGAGCCGGGGGGGGATCGGGGGGGACCCCGCTTCCATCCCGCCAGCCGGCCCGCACGGGCGGCTCCCGTGGACCCCCCCTTTTCCCTGTGGGGAAACTGAGGCTCGGCTCTATCCCCCCCCACACGCTTCTCCCTGCCGGTGCCTCCGTGCGCAGCCGCTTGGCGGAGGGGGGGGGCGGCTCTTGGGGCTTCGCCCCCAGCACGGCAAAGGCACCCCCGGGGCAGCGGCTTGTGGCTGCCCCCGGAGCGCCGCGACCTTCTGCCCTGGCTCCCTCCAGGGACCGGAGGGCAATTTTTCCAGATGTCGTGTGCAATTACTGCAAATATAAAATGAAAAGTTAAGTGGCACCAGGGGAGGGATATTGTTTCCCCCCTCCATAAATTAGCCATCCCCCGGAGGCATTTTACAAGGCTGTTTTCCTCACCAGCCCTAAACAAGTCATGATTGTGACCCAGGGCCGAGCAGGTGAAGTTTAACCGCGCCAGGGCCACGATGTGGGTGCAGGACGCGATGTGCCTGGTGGTGCTCTCGGGTGCACGCGTTTCCCCACGCAGCAGCATCCTGCGCCACGATGCTCCGCGGCTGAGCACCCCTCCTCTGCGTCCTCTAAGTTTTGGGGAGCGCTCCGTGTGCTCCTTGCGCTGTTTGCCCCTGCAGTCGTGCATGTGCCAATCTTTTTCTCTCCTCTGGAACATAAACACAAATTAACTCTAAGATAGGAACAAATGAATCATATTGAGTGTTCAAAATGCTGTCCAAGCCTACCTTCTCCCCTGAAGAGAACAAAATTCCAGACATCCCATAAATCTGTCTGGAGATAGCACAACTGCTGGGCATTCACAGGGGAGGCATACTGTATATATTCTGTCTCTAACCACGCACTTCACATCTCAGCACGGCCTTCAGTGCCAACACGCGGGCTGTTCTCGTAAACCCCTCCCAGGTTCCTTCTGCCCAAAACCTCAATTCCTGCCCTGTAAAACTGAGCCGACACCTCGACACCTAAGGAAGGCTGCCTGTCCAAAAGCGTGCAGCACTTTCTCACCTCAGCAAGGACTTCAGACACACGATTTCCAGGAGAAAGTGGCCCACAACATACATAGGTTTTCAGGAAACGCCTGGTTTGTGACGGGGACCCCACCGTAAGCCCAGCGCAGCACGGAAGCCGGGCTCCGCACAGCAGAGGTTTAGCGTGAACAATTCCATTACTACGCTGCTGCTATTATAAACTCAAGCAATCAGCTAAAAATATTTCGGTGCCTGGCAGATTATTTTTGCTATTTTAATTATTAATTTTTATTGTATTCCTCAAGCGCTGCTCAACAGCAAATCGCAGAAACAACCTCAGTTCAAGGTGGAAGAAACCAGCTGCGGCATTCTGCTCCCACACTTCGCGAAGTGGAGAGGGGAAGAATTATTTGCGCTTTGTTTGTATTATTTTCTGTTTGCTAGCTCTCTCCTAGCCCCACCCCGCCATCTGCTTTCAAAGCTGTGAAGAGAAAAATGGATTTAACGAGCTTTTCTGATGTATTTGCCCCTCCGCGGTCAGCTCTTTCAAGTGGATCTCCTCAAGCTTGTAGGCTTTTGGGTGGAGTTGCCACACAAGCCACCCCAGGACCTCCTCTCCCCCATCTATGTGCAGTTGTAACAAAGTTCACAGGTAGAAGAACGTTTGCCTTTTCGAAGGACGGCAGCAGAATCCCAGCGGAAGAGTGCGCTTGCTGGGAGCACGCCTGCTGCAGGCGCCCGTCCCGGAGCAGCGCCTTTCTGCTCCCCGCTTTCCTGCTCCGCCGCCTCTCTGCCGAAGCCTCGTGTGGACGAGAGGAGAAATTGGCCAAGTAACTGTGGGAAAGCTGAAACAAAATATTTGGCAAATCAATGCACAAAATAAATAAACTGTGCAACCGACAAAAGTACATAAATTACTGGGCTGTGTCCAGACTCTTTACGAGACAGCTATTGTAAACCTGGGGCTTGCAAAAACTTCAGTGAACCAATCTTACAACTGAGGTATCACATTCAGCCTCTGAAATAGCAAGAGATCTTGGAAAACTGGCAAGGACTTAATGCCATGTTTGCTGCCTGACACCTCTGCATGCATTTGCATTGTATTTCCCAGATTTTCTTGCAGGAGGGGCCTAAAATAGCAAGGGAGAGGAGAACAAAGCAAGGCGAAGTGAAGCGCCGTGATACTCCCAATCCAGTGGTTACAGAGGCCAGCAATTTTGTAAAAACCCCTGGTGTTACGAGACCAGTGCTAGCACCAGACGAATGTGCAAACACTGACCTTTATTCACCTGTTTAGCTTCCAGCCCTCGTGATGTCCATGGATTTTCTTACACATCTGAAGTTAAGTGCCTGGGTACGGCTCTGCCTGATCAGGGCTTCTCCCTCCAGCAGCGGCAGCTGTCACATTTGAGACAGGACTGTAATTTTTTAGTGTCCTTTGAAGATTTTTCCAATTTTAACAACTCATGGCACAGGCAAACGAGCTTCTTTTCGGCTGGGCTGAGTAATTCTGAGAAGGTCTCTCATTTATTGCAAGTTATTGCCTCCCCTGGATGACTGTAAAGACACTCCTGCTGCGCTCAGCATTTCCATGCCAGCATCTCTCTGCTGTTTGACCCCGAAGCACTTCCCTTTCCACATATTCCTTATCACAGCTCTCGGCCAAGACTTCATGCTCCAGCTGCTTTCTTTGGTGGGGCCCTGGTGTCTGTGGGCAGGTGCTCAGCGCTGCTGAGAGCAGATGCGTCAAGGTGCACCAGGGCGGGTACCCGCACGTATCCAGCTATCCGAAATCCCAGGGTAAATGCATCAGCTGCTCACCTCTCTACCTCTCCTCACCCATACCGGTGTGGCATGCTTGTCCTAGCAGGAAACCCTCAAGATTTCAGGCCAAGCCTTCAAAGCAAATAAAAGACCTGCGTGAACACCTTGGCCAAGCAAGGCAGAACCCCGACATTAATCGAGGTGAGCAAGTGTCCCCATTCCTGCTGGGGCTGGCTCCCAATTTCCCTGCCGTTTGCCTCCATGCCCCACCGGCTGGTTTTTCTGCTCTGAAGCTCTCCATCTCTGATAAGCTTTAAGACATGTTTTAATGTGTTTTTTTCCCCCTTTTCTCTTTCAAGTTAATCCCTCTCGGTGGTTTCTGACATTGTCAAATGGCTTTTGTGTACTGTCAGAAAACCTCTTGATGTAGCTACAGAGCAGCTGCTAACAAGTTGCCCCTGGGATCCTACATCTATGAGGCTGTCTGCCTGGATAATGATTTTCAAATAAGTAAATCTATTAATGAGGTCTCGGTGGGAGTGGGGCTGGGATCCCGGAGCAGTGATGTCGGACACCCCGGATGGGTGAGCTTTGGGTGCCGTGGGTGCTGCAGCATCACCAGGGGAGGCACGGAGCTGATGTCCCCAGGTGGCAGTGGGGCACACGAGCTGCTCGGACCAGTGTCAGCGCTGGGTGCAGCACAGGTGCCTGGCAGTGACCCTCACAGTCCTTCCCACTCCGTTATGGGGGGAAAAGGGAGGGAACACACTTGGGTCTGCCCCTTGTGCTAGGCATGATTCAAGAAGGGAATCTGAGAAGCTGGTGTCCTCCCCAAATCAGGATATTGGCTATTCCATAGCTGTTCTTTGGGTTTGTCAGCTTTGCCCCAGGGCTTCGGAGCTACTGGGATCCATGCTTTTCTCAACAACATGGTGCTAAATCTTTGACATTAAAAAAGGCGAAGTATGTTGAGATTTGCACATATTCACATGACTCCAGGAGACAGAATATAAAACCTAAAGCATTGCATGTTGTGAGTGTTGTGGTGTAATCATAGGTTACAAGGAAGCCAACCTCCGTGCGCAGTGCCCGCACCCTGCTTTACGAGGGCAGCAGGACACGGCGCTGCAGGAGCCGTCCTTTTGTGCCCGTGCACAGCAGCTGAGAGCAGCAGCTCCTTGCTGCTTTGGCACTGCGATGTCCTCCAAAAGCAGCTCCTGCTCCTGGCTGCCCCTTGGGTACAGGACCCGCAGGCTTTGCAGCAAGCTCAGCACCACTGCGAGTCTGGAAAATACGTCGGAGGAGCCTGAGCTAGAAATTGAGAGCAGGGCGAGGAGTCCCTGCCACTCACTGCTTTGGTCAAGGGGACCAAAGCTCACAAGGATGGGTTGGTTGAGCATTGGGAAAGGGATGGAACATCAGCACAGAGCATGCAGGCACACACAGGTGTCATCTCGCTGCGTTTTTGGTGGCTGTGAACCCCCAGCGTGGTTTGGGGCTTAACCGAGCAACCTCTCAGCTGGGAGGTGAAAGCATCCAGTGACCCACAATGACTCTTTTAATTAAAAAGGGGGGGGGGGGAACGAAGCAGAAAGAAAATTTGGTGTGAACTTCAGGGCAAATGATCCTCCATTATCAAATCCCATCTTAAAAAGTGCATGGGGCTAATTGAATTACGCTTGCTGGATTTCTATGTAGCCATGAAGTCTTCTTAATATGGATTGATAGCATAAATCTGTTCTCCATTGAGGAAAAAGTGAACACTGGCCTCTGACATCTATCTTTCTTTCCAGAAATCCCATCTAACTGGACGTCTCCCTAGGCCACTTCCCAGAGAAAGATGTCTCTATCCATTACCCCTGACACGCAGCAGCAAAAGGAAGTGAGGTCCGTTCACATCTAATTACTCCCACTCCTGGATTTATTACGATCATGCCAGGATTAATTGGGAAAGTAAAAATGCTTAGTTGGGTGATCAATCTTCTCCGAGTTACTTACCTTGTCACTTGCTAATAACTGTAAAATAAAAATGCCCCTCTTCGCTGCATCTCAGCAAATGGATTTCTATAATACATTGCTAGGAATCTTTAAAAGGCATTTGAAAGCAGTAAGGAGACAAATTGGATTAGCTGGAGAGAAAGTGCAACCAAAGCATTTCTTTCGTTCCTATAAAGCACAAATTTCCCCTCCCCAGCGCTCCAGGTAGCGGGGGCAGCTCTTCCAGCATAGAGCTGCTGCTGGGAAGGGCTGGCTGCCATGGCAGGGTGCCGGGGAGGATGTTCAGGTCTTTGAGATCGCGACCTCTCGCCCTGTCACGTTTGGCTCAGCCCTTATTGCAAGAAACACAAGGTGCCTGATGCTAATAACCCAGCCATAGTTTTCCCAAAATGTTGTCCGAGAGAAATATCCCATTTTCCTTCTGCAACAAGCTCCTTCAAATAAAAAGCATCCAGCATCTCCCGCAGCCAGGACATTCCTATTTTCTACCAACCACGCCTGCTGCTCCCCGTCACCCAGCTGCCCTCCCCGTGCCACCAAGGAGCAGCTACAAAGCCAGAGGAACCACAAAGACACGCAGCATTTGGGAGCCCTCCTTTAACAGAAAGCCATTACGGGTTCTGGGAAGCAGGACCAGGGCTGAAAGAGAAGAGATTAAGATTCAGGGCATGCAGGAATGGGGCTTTTTCCTTTTTCCCCCCCTTTTTCAAGGAGCGAGGATCCAAGGTTTTAGAGCTCCGTTGGAGGGCACTTGGCAACCTTTCCAGAGCTGCTGGTGGCCGAATCTGCTGCTCTGGTCCCCTCTGCACCGGGCGCCTGAGATCCAGCGTCTGCATCGTGCCCAGCCAGGCTGCGGGGCTGCACGGTCCTGCCAGGGGGCCGAGCCCTCCCACCTGGCGGTTTCACACTCCCCTAAACCCATTTCATAGCTCAAGGCAGGATTTATTGGACCAGACTCTCAGGGAGATAGAGGCTTTTGTGTTGAATTTTATCCAAAACAGTTAATGCAGCTGCTGCTGTTGCCATTAGCGTGGGCAAAAAAAGAGACAAAAAAAAAAAAAAAAAGGAAAGAGAGAAAAGACATTAAAATTATCAGCCCTTAAAAGATTTCTTTTTCTATCTAAAAATCAATTCCTTAGCGCTCACCCATAGAATAACTGGGAAATATTTTATCCTGTCGGTGCCAAGCTGAGAGAAGCCAGCACAGGGGCAATGCTGCCTCGCGTTGCATCTCCCAGATGCTCTCCTCTGCATTCATTATTCTGCACACACACACGGAGCAGGGATTCAGGCTGAGTTAACCTCTTGCTGCCTGAACTTCCATGGCAAAGCGAGGAGATGCTGCGACAGAGCAGGACACTGCACCACGGTAAATGGGATTCCCTGGCCACCCATCCCCTGGGTCATAGGCAAGTCTCTGCCCTTCTTTTTAACATTTTCCCAGGGGACAAACAGAGATAATGTGAGGGTGATCCCGGCACTGAGCCTCTGTGGCACTGGAAATACAGTACGCTGTCTATGGGGCCAGCTGCAGAATTGTGCCACAGAGCGTGGTGGACGGAGGCAGCCCTGCCCAGCTGGCTCCGAGCACACCCTGCAGGACTCTCCCACCCTCAACCCGGCTGCTGGATGTGCTGCGAGGGGCTGAAGCCAAGCAAAAGGCCTGGTGTCATCCAAAAGTGACAAGAGAGACGGAGAAGAATTAGCCTGAGCAAAACGGGACAGTCAGCATTGTGTGATGGATTGGGCTGGGGCAGGAGTGAGGGATGGACCCGGCAGCGATCTTGCCTCTTCCCAGCACCCGCAGCAGCGACCGGCTGCCCCTGCACACCTTGCTCATGGTGCTTTGGCACAGCTCTGTGCTCCAGCCTGACCAAAGCAATGGTTGGTCCTGCAATATTGTGTTACTCGAGAGCTGAACTTCCCTTTAGCACTGCTCTTTGCACAACTGCTCCGTGAAGCGGCTGCTGTCCGGGCGTACGCTCTCCTATCAGTCCAGGAAGCACTGGCAATGCTGAGCAACCGGCCCAAACTGATAAAGTCTGTGGCACAGCATCAGCCAGAGAGGTGCCTTCCCCTCCGGTCATCCCAGCTGATGGGCAGCCTGGGGCCACCTGCGTTGGACATGGCCATCGCAGGACACAGCCTGCAGCCTGTGTCACAGCAGCTTGGCGCAGCTCTCATCTTGCAGTGCGAGCTGCTGCACCCGGCTGTCAGCAGGCAGCTGCCTTGCACCAGCAAGGCAAGAGCCCGTCTGGAGGATGCACAGGGGGATGCACAGGAGGATGCATGGGGGGATGCACAGGGGAATGCACAGCCCTGAGGCCACTGCAGCAAAAGGCTGGGGGCGAGCTACTGCCTTCCTGCCAAGCCACTCAGCTTGCTGCAGGGATCGGGAGGCGAGCCAGGAGCGAGCACAGCAGGGCTGGGGATGGAGCCGCCATACACTGTCATCTACTCAGGACGCGTCAGGGGAACCACATTCCAGCTCCCCTTGGCAGCAATAGGCAGAGCCTTTCAATTAAAGAAAGTGCCTGGGTGAATTGCCGCCTCATCCATTAGGCTCATCTGACTCAGGCACTTGCAGACTGTCTGCTCTCCACTGCACTTCATTTGGGAAATTAGTTTCTTTTAAAAAAGCAGAAAGGAAGAGGGAAGGATGACGTTTGTGCAAGGGGAAAGGAATGACCCCACCGCGACAAACCAAATCTTGCAGCCCCAGGCAGGCTGTGGTTTTAGCACTTGGACAGCAGAGGTGGCTTGTGGCAGATGGGTGCAATGTTCGAGGCAGTGGGAAAACGCGGGGATGTTTTTTCAGACAGGGAGGACCGGCAGGGAGGCAAACATGCGCAGCGCCTGCAGGAAGGCAGTGCACACTCATGCGTGTGGGTCTGTGCGGACACATCACCTGCACACACGTGGCAGCGGGAGCTGTAGCTGCAAGGCAGCCGAGAGGCCGAAACAACCCCTGGAACTGATGGGCTCCACCAGGAACCAGCTCAGCCCCTCTCTGCGACGCTGTTCCCTCTTTGCAGGCGCTGTCATTTCTTCCAGCGTGCAAATGACCACCCACAGGAGGAGCAGCCCAGCCCCTCGGTGGGCGCTGCGGAGGCGTTGGTTCTGAGCCACGCTGCCCCCGAATCAGACGGCTGTTACAGAGAAACCAAGTCCTGTTTTTTTTTTTTCCTGTAGTCATAAAAGTTTTCTTTGTTAGGCAATAGCTGGAAAACAGCTGCTCCCAGAGCTGAGGGCTTGTTCAGACACATAATCCTTGCTGAGGAGCCAGGCCATTTACAAGGGTGAACAGATCTGTGTTAGGATTTTAACACTGAGCAGCTCCTCATGTCCTGGCTGTATCAATGCATGCATGATCTCAGCCGCCAAACGGGAGGCAAGCCGGACAGAGAAGGGCTGCTGGCTCTCATCGCCCCATTCCAGAGCTGTAAGGAGCATTAAGAACAAGATGCTCTACTGCAGAGCTGTTAGACCTGGGGTTAACCCCATCTTATTTACTGGATGGTAAACAAGGTAAAGCTAAAGTAAAACTTGCCCAAATGGTGCAGAAATGGAAGAGAGCCAGATGTTTTAAGACCAGAGGCTTGGTTGGGGGGAGGTAAGGGAAGCTGAGTGGCCTTGTTGCTCTTGGTTCAGCAGTTTAATTCAAAGTTCAGACCTGGGACCAGGGATTTACCCTAGGCTTGCTTCTAGTCTAGTCAAGCACGATTTGTTGCAAGCAATTTATTCTATTTTGGCTTTTTAATTTAGTCGGTCAAATCCACTTTTGGAAACTGTTAATGCCCTGGATATCACTACAGCAGGCAGGAAATGTCTCCCTCGTGGATGCTGATGGCTACAGGAAAAGCAATAGCAGGGCTAACCTCAGCCTGAGGAAGCCTGGCATAACCCATCCCCTTCTCCCTGGCAAGGCACTATTATTAATAGCACTAATGCTTATTACAGCAAGCATGCCCAAATCAGGCTTGCCGGTGCTAGCCACCATACAGAAACAGGCTCACGAGACAGAAATCCTCTCCCATCACTGATTCACCGCTGTTACACGACCCCAGACCAGAGCACAGCTCCATTCACAAACAGTTTTAATTCAAACTGATTTTTCATCCTGAGCTCTGTTTCTCTCCCAGCTCAGCTGCCCTGAGCAATGCCAGCTCAGAGGAAAGACCAATAGCCACCGTGTCTGGAGGTGACATCTCCCACCCCTCACCTCGCAGCAGGGTGGGGGACATGCTGGCAAAGCCAGGGGAGATGCTTCAGAATGAAACTAATCCCAGTCCTGGTGCTGGACCAGAAGGAATACATGTTCTTGCCCACAGTGGCCAGACAGAAGGAGCTGCTGTAACAAAAAGCAGACACAATTCCATCATCCTGGGCTCTGAGGGCAGAGGCCTTGGCACGAGCTTGCCTCTGTCTGGACAAGAGGAGACAAAGCTCTCTGCAAGCAAAGTCCCCCGCACTTCCCTCCCACTTGTGGCCATCAGGACCTTCCAGTTCATTCCTCTCCTGGCTGGGGAGCCAGGACTCCGAACGTGGGTCCCTCGCACGGGTGCTGTCCCGGGGTCAGCCACTGCTGTATTCATTCTTTTCCTCCCTTGCAAAACTGGAAGAAAATCAAGGCTGAATTTGCAAAAGTGAGACAAGAAAAGAATGTTCAATTAAAAACACAATATGAGCAGGGCTGACCCAGGAGAATTAATACAGTTAAAGTAAAAGGCTGGCTTGAGGCTTTGGCAGCAGGAAAGCTTCTATGAAATGAAATGCCATAAACCTCTACCAAGTGGGGAACAATAACAGTGCCAAGATGCAGTACTTAGATATTACTCACACAGATTGAGTTATTGACTGGCTATTGCAATGCAGCCTTAGTGACAGAAATGAGGAAATCAGGTCCTAAGTAATTAACATGGCTATTTGGTGGCACGGGGAAACGCTGGAGAAGAAAGGAGCCAGGAAGACTGGGGCGTTGCTCTCCACCACAAAACATCAGCCCAATTTCCTTCTGCTCACAAACCGCGTCTCCCAAAGGGATGACCCCCAGGGGTGACCACAGAGCAGCACGGAATGGCAAAAGGCATTTAAGAGAGCCGCAGCCTTGATTCCTGAGAGCAAAGCCCATGGCAAGCGCCAGCATCTCGGACCTTTCCCCAGCGTTGTGGTCCAGATGCTCAGGGACAAGAGAGGTGGTGCAGGCTCAGCGACTCTTGCCCTGCTCCTGCTTTGGGCTGACAAGACCCAGCCATCGCAGTACTGCTGGCATTGCACTGCTGGGTACCGCTTGCCCGGCTACCAGCAGGGAAGGGCTCAGCTCCCCACGTAGCACCCAGTCCTGCGCCCATCCCGCAGGCAGGAGGTGGCTGTTCCAGCTCCGGTGCCCCGTGCTAGGGTGAGCCTTTCTGGGCTGACACCCAGCTGCACGGCTGGAAGAGAGAGACAAAGCAGAGCACCCCTTTGGGTGCGAGCTGGAGCTCACGGGGCCAATTAACATCTGCCTCCTTGCCCTGCGGCCTGCCAGGACCCGATGGCCATGGGTGGCCCTGAGGCTTCGAAGCATTCCATCTCAGATTTTCGGTTCTGTGCAGAAAGCCCTCCTGTGCACACCCTTTGGCACCCCCTAAGCACAGGACCAGTGTCCGAGCATCCCTAGGCGGGCTCACCCCGCAGGGCACAGCACAACGGTGCCTTGCTGCTGCTGGCGTGGCGCGGAGGCACTGCCCGCGTGGAGGTGACACGCAGCCCTGCGAGGGGGCTGCGCTGCCGTGTTTCTGCTCCCACCCTGCGGGACAGGCCCACGATGTTACCGCAGCAAGGCAGGCGGGAGGCACAGCTCCTCACCGATTGCTCTCTGGCTTGCACGAAGGCGTGGGGAGAAGCCGGGGGGAGGCAGAAAAGCACGGCCAGCCGCAGCGCGGAAGAGGCAGCCAGCCCCACGCGTGGGACGGGCGCTCCAGCTCACGCTCCCGAGTGCTCGCACCTCCTTCAGTGCGCTGCCTGGGGCCGGCTGGCTGCTGCGGCAGCAGCAAACGAGAGCGGAAAGTGGCCCCTCGTGGAGGAGAGCCGCGGTGCAGCGCAGGTCGCTGCCGCTCCCCCGGCAGAGGGCACGCGTGGCCCGCGGAGCCGGCTCCGGGCCGGGGTCGCATCTCGCAGCCCTCCCTTGGGCTAAAGGCCGGGCTGGGTTTGGAACTGCTCTTCGTTGCGTTGGTTGTAAACGCTAGGAGCATCCCACCACGCAGAGCGCATATTGATATTTTTCCCTTAACCTGATGAAAAGCAGTTCTAAAAGGAACGTGTTGCTTTGTGCATAGAGGAAGCTCCAGAGTTAGCTCGCCCTCAGCGGCAGCAACCTTATTAAAACATCAGAAAGGACAGACAGACAGCAGGAGACAACCTGGTGGAGTCAATGAGCCGTGCTGTTAGGACAGCTCTGGCTGAGCATCCCCTCCCTCCACACTGCCAGACCTGCTTGCTGCTTTGTGGAGGGAGGGAGCTGGCTTTATCCAGGTCAGCACAGAAGGAAAATGCAGCTGAGCTCTGCATTCAGAAATCGTTTTGTCCTGAACAGCAGGACAGAGCTCTGGGAAGAAGTTTCCTGCTGGTGCAGTAACTGCTTGTCACTGGGCATCTTTGGCAAGGATGCTGTGGGTTGCAGCAGCCCTTGGTGGGGATCCTAGCAGCTTTCCTGTCCCAGAGAGTGCCCAGTACCTCTGAACACTCCAAGTGAACACTCCAAGCACTAGAAGGCAGTCACAGCACAGGGCAGGTACACAACAGCTCTGCACATCCCCAACGAACCAGCAACAGAGCTCATTAAAGCACAGCTCACAAGACATCATCATAGCATGCGCCTGCCCCTTGTCAGGGTGCACGGTGCCTAAAGAAAGCACACTGGGTTGCAAAACACCAAAGTTTGGCACAAAGAAGTACTTTGCTGTCAGTTCCAGACCATGGTGACATTCCTGAAAGCCCCTGTGTTCACGTTTCTAAGAAAGCCAAAGAAAAAACCGCGATTTCTTATCCTTCTCCCCTTCCCTGGCACAGTCAGCTGCCAGCCGGCAGGGGTGACTGCGATCCCACGAGGGGGGCGATGCAAGAGAAAGAGGCGAGCGGCGTGGAACTGCCTGTGCTGGAGAAAATCAGCCCCCACTACCAACCCTGGGTCCCACACCCCTCACAATGCATCCTGGCCCCGCTATTGTCCAAGAGAGACAGAACAGGTCCAGAGCAGATATTATTCTGCTGGCTGAGATTCATCAAGTCGGTGGCTCGCTCATGGGCATAGAGTCATCAAAGCGTCCATCAGAGCTAACCGGCACTGACAGCCGCGCAGCGGGAACAAAGGGGCCATAACACTTATTAATCATATCCCTCCCCATTGAACCCGACCCATCAATCAGTCGCCTTGGTCTTGTACTTTGAATTCCCCAAGCAGCGAGCTGCCGATCCCATGGCTGTCCCGGTGGGGGACCGGGCAGCGGGACACACCGTTGCTGGGACAACGCTTGCTGCTGTTTCCTGTTTCCCCAGATGTCAGCCATGTGTTTCCATAAGAACCGGGATTGTCCCTAAACCAGATGGAGCCACAGGGCTCTTTCGTGGGCACTGCAGCAGCTGTGGCAGCCCCTCGCACACAGATGTTGTCCTGTACTCTCACCTTGCTGTCCTTGTGTCCTGGTGGCTCTTCCTTCCCTGTGCCCAGGCACACAAGCGTCCCGGAGAATCCCATTTATTTCAGACCTACTGGGTGGTTTTCATCAGCTGCTCAATGCAAAAATCCTTCTAGATCCAATGCCTAGACTGGCCTCATCTGCCACCCAGCTGCAGAGCTGGTGCCCAGGCAGCAGGAGCCTGCCTGCCTCCGCTGGGCTGAGAGCACCCAGCAGGGCTGCGGGGGACACAGGGACACTCCACATGCTGGATAGACACCCCAGCATGCTTGCTGGCCCATGTGGCAGCTTCGGAGGAGTGAGGTGTTCCTGAGAGCCCCCAAAATGCAACGCCTGCTCGCAACAGTCCTGCCTGTCTCCCATGCAGATCTCCAGCTGAGGGTGGCACAGCGCACAGGGTGGGGATGCTGAACTCGGACACACCGCTCTCCACAGCACCCACCCGCGGTGGGAGTCGGGATATGCTGATACCCATTTTATAAAACCTCAGGCCTTCCTGAGAAGGTGCAAGTCTGATCCCTCGAAGTTTCAGCCCATCTGCATCAAACAGCCTGAGGTTATACTGAGTAATGTATCGGAGCGTGGAAGTATGAGGTCTGATTAAAGCTTTTTCAACACATGCTTTTTTTTTTTTTTTTGAAGGGGGGCTGCAGGGGTGTCCCTTGGCTTTGGATCCATCCCCTCCATGTGCTCCAGACACACGCAGAGCACATTGCCTGGGAAATGGCGCAGCCAGGGAGCACTGCCAGTGCTGCTGTGGGACTCGCAGAGCAGAGGCAAAGCCACTTGTTCTCCACGCCTCCCTGCTCAGCATCAGGGGCTGCAGGGAGCTCATAGCTCATTTTATCACACAGAGGAGCTGCCCATTTTCCACTCAGCCATTCACCTTTCTTTGCACTTTGTCCTGCCAATGCCCTTTCAGACCTCTGGTTCAGAGGATGCTCAAACCCTTGTGTCATGCAGGGATGTGGCTACAGAGCAGGGAAACCCATGCAGCAGGCAGCTCAGGTAAATAAGAGACATTCTTGTCTGGACCTGGACCCAGTTTGCAGCATCCCCTCTTACAGCCAAAGGCTTTGGCCCCACTGAAGGAATCTCAGCATCCACCTCCGCTGAGATCCCTGGAACAGAAATCTCTGCATGTGAATGTTGTCCCCGCTTTCTGCCTGAAGCAGAACCAAAATGCTATCTCACAGAATCCTAGAATCATCTAGGTTGGAAAAGACCTTCAAGATGACCAAATCCAACTATTGCCAGGTCCCATCACTAAACCACATCCCTTAGTGCCATGTCCACACTTCTCTTAAATACCTCCCAGGTCCACAGCTTCGAAGTCAGGAGCCAGTCCTCCTGGAGCCAGAAGTTGCACCTTGTCCACATCTTGTGTTAGGAATGTCCCAGGAAAAGTGCCCCCAGATTTCCCTTCACTCATTAGGGAAATGTTGTCTCCCCAGGTGCAGGGCTGGAAAACTGATCGTGAGAGACAGGAACAGCCTGGAGCCTGCAGTGCGGTTCCATCTCCAAATTCCTGTTCTGTTCTCTTACTTTTCTCCTGCTGGTGGGAAACCACACCTAGAAGATGCTGTCCTCAGGCGATGGGTGCAAACACCCGTAGCCCTAAGCAGTGCAAAAAGCGGGTGCAAAGCAAGCTGGGGAGCACACTCCAGCACCGTGTCCACCCCGCACACGCAGTTCCCAGCCAAGCACCCTGCTCGTGCCCGTGGAGCAGGAGCACAGGGCCAGCGGAGCGGAGCCACCCTCGGCCTGCCCCAGGATTAGGGCTGGGAACAGGTGGCTAATTCCCCCCCGGCACAACGCGGCGTGGCGACCCAGGCAGTGCCGCTGCTGACCCACGGGCCACAGGAACATGATAACAATTTCCAGGTCAGTGGAGGGGAGGAATGACAATTTTTTTCTGCTCCAGAGGATAACAGGATATGGTTTTCACAGCCCCCCCCACGGGCCAGGAGGCAGATTCATGGCACAGTGATATCCTGCTCGCACCCCCACCTCCAGCAGAACCAGAGCCCCCCATGTCCCTGACCCTGTGCTCGGGTCCGTGCCCCGTGCCACGCACCAGCAGCCCCTTAGCCCCTGCTGCAGGGGTCAGAGCAGATGAAATGCAGGTGCAACGCAACAAGGCACCCCACCCACCCCAGCTCCCGTGCCCCTTACCCCCATGTGCCATGGGGATGCGACATCAGTGGCATCTGGATGCAGCATCGCTTCCACGGACGCCCCAGCTGCGGATGCAGCCCCCACGTACCTGGTGACACCGCGGTGTGCTGGGACACAGCCCTCAGCCCCCATCCATCTGCTCGGAGCAGTCACGGGCTCCTGCGGGCCATGCTCCCACAGAGCCCTTGTGAACAGCTCTTTCTCGTCCACGGGCCCTTCATGCTCTGCTTGGTGAGCAGCAGCAAGGCCAGCACAGAGCCTGGGTACTGCATCCCCTCCTCCCGGCCTCTCCTCCACAGCGGAGAGGTGCTGTGCAGCCAGGGCTGAAGGAATTTTCTTAGAAAGGGTAAAAGGCAAAGACAAAAATAAGCATCACTCCATTTCCTGCTTTCTCTCCACTCTTACCTTGACTCACACCAGAACGTCTGCATTTGCTGGGATCCATGAGGCTCCTGGCCCTGTGGGCAGCCCCACGCTAACGTTGTTATCCTGCTGGCTTCGCAACACTCCTCAGCAGCAGGAATAAGGCACAGAGGCTCACAGGAGAGCTAATGAGAGCCTGGCTTTAGGGCACCGAGCAGCATGTGCCGAGCACCAGCTGCAGGCATGGCAGGGGAGCTCCCTGGCTGCGTTTGCGCAGGGCTCAGCCCAAACCCGGGGCGATTCCCCTTGCTAGCAGCCCGGGGCTGCCATCCAACAGCCCACAGGGGCAGGGCAGGGGCAGCCCCAGCACTCAGGCAGGTGCGTGGATCCCAGGGGAACAACAGGACAGGCACCAATTTCAAGCTCCATTTTTTTTTGTATGATAAAACCTGCTGGTAACATCACAGCAACAGCTTCTTCAGGCACTTTCTGAAATGCCCGAGCTTAACCATTGCTGCTGCTGACACCAGGTCGGAGCCCATTCCCCTGCCCAATGCCTGTCTCCGTGGGGCTGGGGCACTTCTACCTCTTCAGCCCACTGGCGATGCCCACCTCCGGAGTGAGCAGGGCTGGGGGAAGGCACAAGGAGGTGCAGACACGCTGGGCTCAGCTCCCGGCTCTCTCCAGCTGCCCAGCCTCCTCTCTACCCCTACCTGTAAAGCTGGGATAAGGGTGCTTAGCAGTTTGGGGTCCTGCAGCCAAAAGGGGTGCTGTACAAGGACCACGCAGCAGCATCCCCCCTACACTGCATTCCCACACTCTGTTTTATGCTCTCTTTTTCTCTCCCCCTTAATGAGATTAAGAGAGAATAAATTATGCAGAGCCCACCCCTCTCTCCTCACCCCTACTCCCAGGAGGCTGCCCTGCGTGGTTTCTAATTAGCATCATTAATAGGGGTGGGGGCAGCCTTGCTGCCACAGTGCTGCAACAATCAGAGCTGTCAGCGAGGCCCTCGCTGCTGTTAAAGTATCCCAGGGCTTTTGTCCCTGGGCAGAAGGGAGCCTGGGGCTTAAGACCACTTTCCTTTTGTGTCGGGCAGGGGAACAGGAGGGGAGGCTTCTCCTTTCCCTCCTCTGCCCCCTAAATTATTCCTGGGACCACCACGAGAGGTGATGCCACCAGAACCTCTCCGGACAGGTGATGGGCCAGCGGCAGCAGGGGCCGGGGGGCATCGGCTGCTCCCCCTATCTCCGCCCTTCGCTCATCCATGGGATTTTGAACTGGCCTCACCAGAGGACCGATGCATGCAGGTGGCTGTCCCTACGCTTGTAGCCAGCCCGAATGCCACAGGGGGTGGCAGGGAGCCACAGCCGCCCCCGCCACGGCCCCTAATGAGCAGCAGAAGGGGGCACATCGGGAGCGGATGTGTTAACGGTTTCTGGTTCAATGGAGGGAAAAATCCCCACAAAGGAAGGTGTACAAATATTGTGGGAAATCTATTGGCCCCTTAATATTTGATGAAGGCCCGGGCCATTCAGCCGGGGTGAATTCCACAGCAAGGTCTCATTGAAGCAGCATCAATGGGAAACTTTTAATTGAGAGGCACTTCATTCAGGGCCTGGGGGTCATTCAGTGCGAGGGGCTTTCAGGAGAACAGAGAGCCATGTCTTTCCAAGTCGCACCAGAAGAAAAGCCACTGTTTCCTGCGCTTGGAGCTTGAATGCTGAGGGCTTTAATCCCCCCAAAGGGAAAAGTGATTCCATTTTTTTTTTTTTTTTAATTCATTTCTCAAATAACAAAAAAGGAGGAAAGACAAAAGGGAGGTGGCAGGGGCTGGGCTGGGCAGGGAGCGGTGCCCTGCAGGGGTGGCTGCGGTGCCGGGAGGAGGGCAGAGCACCTCGGGGTGATGCCGTGGTGGCCTGGCCGTGGCTGTCCCAGCAGCCACCCGCGTTTCAGCCTGCCTTCAGAGTGCGAGACCACACGTGCTTTTCGGCAGCGTGCACAAATACATCTCACTGCCCGCTCCCCGGAGCGCATTAGGACGCCCCAGTCCTTAATGCCTCATTTAGATGCCATGCTTGTGGGAAGAGCAGAACGAGAACGAGACGGGAAGCCCCATCTTTTCCCCCTCCAACGCTCCTTCGAGGGTCCCTCCTGGGGCATGCCGCACCCTCTGCATGACCTCCCCTCCCCAGCTGTAACGAGGCACGGCGATAAGTTATAGCGGCAGCTGCCTTAAAAGCGCGCTCTTCCGCGGCTAGGTGCCATAAACCCACAATGGGCTGGGCCGAGGGGGACACCCTGCCCCACCGCTCGGCTCTGCGCTTCTGGCGGCAAAGGAAGATGAAGAAGGAATTAAAGAGCGGCGGGAGGGGAGGGACGCTGCTCATTATGTCTCCCGCACGGCGGTTTCCAGGGAGACTGCTCCGCCGCCGCATCCCTCTCCCATCCCGCTGCGGCTCTTTGCAAGTTACAGTAGCGGCGGCTGCTGTTTTCCCTCTGTTCCCAGCTGTCTTCCAGGCGCTCTCCCAGGGTCTCCGGCCCAAGGTGGGCTTGGCACCATATGGGAGAGAAAAGAGCCCCCGGCGCAGACGACCTGTTCATTGGGGGAAGGAAGGGGAGGTCGGGTTCGTGCCGCGTGGAGCGGAGCGGGGAGGGACCGACGCGCTGGTGGAGTTATGTGCAGATCAGCTAGGGCCGTGCTTTTCTCTGTAAGCGGTGCAAAGTCATTCATATTGCCAGCACTGGGCGATAGGACTGGGATCTGAAGTCATTAAAACGGCCCGTGGACCAGATCACGCGCTATGAGAAAGACAGCAAACTTCTTCCAGAAAAGTTTTGTTTCATAAACTAAATGTAATGCAAAATATCCCAAGAACCATGCAATTCATGATGCCTGGGAGCGACAGCACAAATCCCCCCCGACCCCAAACACCCCCTTGATGGCACCAAGGGGCTTTCCCCAGGGCAGTGCCTGGCTGAGCTGAAGCATTTGCACAAAGCTGCTGTGCAAGGAATCAGCAATGCAAAGGCATTTCCCCTCCCTGCTAGTGGTGCACAAGTGTTATTCAAGCCCCAGGCTTTTGGGGAGCACACAGCTATGTCTGTCATGCAGGCAGACCCAGGGCACTGCCTGGAAACACAGAAATCCAGCAAGTGCATTAATTATACATGAATTAGATGCTATTTACTGTGTTTTCTCTGCATCCCCTAAAAGCCAGCTCATCGGTTTGAAGAGCCTGTGCGGCGTATCGCCGTACGCCAGCCCATGCTGAGAGCTGGGCATTGCTCTAGCGCAGAGCGTGTTGGTAGAACAAAAGCAGGGAGACTCGGTAAGGCTGTGGCTTCGAATATATTGCTATGTGCACGCTCGGGGTAAGATTATATACATTAAGACAAAGCAGTAAAGACGTGCCTGATGTATCCCTCACCCACGCCTGTGTGTTTCTGTATAGAACACTTAATAACAGATGCTTCAACACAGCAAAGCCGTTAGTGGTTACTGCTGTCTGCTGCATACACAAGAGTTTATGTGTCCAGTGATGCAGAAGCGGTAGCCAAATTTACAGCTGAGCTCCGACTTAGTCACGTGCGCTGGTTCAGGCATGCACCGCAGAGAAGGGCAGTCCAGAGCATGCCTCATGCTCCTTGAAGCTTTGTCCAGCCTCTGCTCTGGGGACAGAAATTCCCTGCCCGCCGTGCACCCTCCCCTGCCTCGCACAGCCTGTGAGCACCATGGAGGGGAACCCATGGGGGGCATCTGCGGGGGGACCCCAGGCAGCCCCCACCTGCTGCATCCCCCCCTGCTGCAGCTGCCGGGGGGAGGACCACAATGCCGGGCATGCCCCGTGGCCAGGCGGGCTCCCACCCCACCCCTTCATGCGTGAGCGCCTAATTGTGCATGCATGAGAGCCCAATTAGTTCATGCATGAGTGCCCAGGTAATTTATGCATGAGGGCCCAATCAGTACATGCATAAGCATCAGGTTAGTTCGTGCATGAGCACCCAATTAATTTATGTTAGATGACTTGGTTACGTCACACGTGAGCAGCCAATAAGTTCCCATATGGGCTGTTGGCTCTGCCTGGGCTCCCACCCAGTACGTGCGTGAGCGCACCGTCGCATCACACCTCAGCACCCAATTCATTCACGCACGAGCACACAGCAGCAGCACGCCGAGCCCCCTGTTACATCCCACATGAGCACCCAACCAGTTCTTGCATGAGCACCTGATTTGTACCCGCACGACAGACCGATTATTTCGTGCAGCAGTGCTTGGTTAGTGTGCAGCTGAGCACCCAATTAGCTCCCGTTTGAGCATTGCATTGGACATGCAGGGCTGGGATCTGCCCTTTGCCAATACAGCTGCTTCCAGCCAGCTCTGAACCCAGCGCCATGCCCCACGCCTGCGGAAACAGTGGCCGTGCACAGCACCGGCAGGTTCAGCAGGGTCAGCAGTGACGGGAGGAAGCTCAGGAGGGGACATGCAAGGAGATGCAGGGGGATGCTGGAGGAGATGCGCAGGGGGAGGGATGGCTGAGGAGACCTACTCCAAAACCAGCCTTCTGGGGACAGCTGAATTAAGAAGGGCAGAGGTCTTTCTAAAGCAAGCTAAAAGCCCGGGCCCCCTTAGCCCCCTCCCCAGCAGAAACCAGTGACACAGACTGATTAGGACGTCCTCTCGACTATTAAATACTGATGGATAGGACAAGTTTTTCATCAAATCTCTTCCCCTAATTAAGCCAGCGTTGAGCTTCTCTGCTTCCACTAGCACCAGGGGAAGCCCCCAGCCATGCCCGCTAATGGAAGCAAAGGCTTCCCCTCCTGGACAGCAGGATGAGACCAGACTCAGCCCCACGGGGACTGGGAGTCACTGGCCCCCAGCCTGCCCAGGCTGGAGCAGCATTATCCAAGTCCTAAAGCAGAGCTGGACTTCACAGTGCAGGTAGAAATGACCAGCTCGCCCTTGGATCGGGCTTGGCCAAGCCTCTTTTTGGACTAGTTTGCCCCATGAAAAATCAAGCATGTGCTTCTCCAGCTGTTTGTGCCGAACGTGAGCATTAGTTTAGAGAAAAACAGGAATAAATAACAAAAAAAAAGGAGCAAGAGAGGCATGGAGGAGGGAAAGGAAAGCCAGCAGAGGAAAGGAAGAAGCGCTGTGCCAAGTGCTCCCCACCATGTCCTTTAAGCCCTAAGCCGATCCAGCGCAGGCAGGTATTTACAGGACAGGCTCAGCTTTCCCAGCTTGTTCCCAGTCCTGGCACAAAGGCCAAGAGCAGGAGGAGAAGAAGGCCAGAGAATGGCAACAGGGCCCATGAAAGCCCCCGACAACCCCCATTGAAGTGGCGATCCTGTTCCCATCTGTCAGCAGCCACTCAGTGAAAGGGTGTGAAGGGGAGGGGGCGGCGGTGTGAATCAAGGGCTGACACAAAGAGGAAGAGACTGATTATGCTGTTATTTCTCCACTTTCAAACCCCATTAGGGGACATGCCGGGCTTTTCTCAGGGTCTTTGGGATGCTTAAGCTGCCCATTTAGCAGCGGGAACGGTCCAATTAAAAGAAAGACAAAGGAGGAGCCCAGCCTGTCTTAATTGAAATGGGTTTCAGTCTAATGAGGATTAGGTTCAAGAACAGACCTAAGGGAGCAATCCAATACCCATTACCCTCCTGGGCTGTACCACCGCCAGGGCCACGTTGCGCAAGCCTTTTAGCCAGCGGCAGCACACAGCCGGCCATGGGAGCCACAGCAGCCCCTGCTGCAGCCACCGGCCCCAGGGCAAGCTCTCACCTTTCGCATTCGCCCCATCCTTTGGAGGCAAACTTCACTGGGAATCCTTGGCTGCAGGGTGTGGGACCTGCCTGAGCAAGAGCCGGCTTCCCTCGTCCTCCTGTCCTCTGCCGTCTGTCCCTGCACCAGGCCGGCCCCCGGCTCCTGCTGCTTCTCCCCCAGCTCACCCTCTGCACGCTGGTTGCCTTTGCTGTGGGCTCCACCCTGCAAACACCCAGCCCTGCGTGTTTCAGGAAAGTCCTATTTGACTTGGGGTGGAACGTGCACAGCGCTGCTTCAATTTTCAGGCTGCTTAATTACTGAAATCCTGCAAAATTTCAACTCTACTGCTGTAGAAAGAGGTTATATACACGTATAACCAGGCAGTTGGACTTGATGATTTTGTAGATCCCTTCCAACTGAACCATTCCATTCCGTCTCTCTCTATATGTGTGTATTGTCCAGATTAGTTTGGATTTTCGCAGGGATGGTAAAAGCCATAGCTCTGTTACAGAAGTCTTCCTCCTTCCTCTCTCCTGTCCTGCTGCAAAGCTGGAGAATGCTGAAACAGGACAAGAGAAAAGCCATTAATGTTTTGTTTTGTTTTGTTTTTAATTTGCACCAAAACTGTTTCCCCCCCCCTTCTAAGGGCCAGCTGAATGATTCTGACAGACACTTTTTCCCTACCCCAGTAGCACAAAGCAAGAATATTATCACCCACATGTAAAAAACCCGTCAGACGCTTGGGGCGCACAGCGCGGATGCTGCGGGCAGCCCCCGGTTGCCGGACCCGGGCGGCCGCGTCCTGCCCCGAGCTCCGGCTCCGGCTCCGGCTCCGGCTCCGGCTCCGGCTCCGGCTCCGGCTCCGGCTCCGGCTCCGGCTCCGCGCGGGGGCGCTCCCGGCCCGGCCGCGCCCCCGGCCCCGCGGGTCCCTTCGCTGCCGGAGCCCTCTCGTTCTGCTCGCTTCTGCGGAGGCTGCTGCTCGTTATCGGGGCTGCTCCCGCTTCCCCCGGGTTTATTCCCAGAGGTGTCCGTGGGGAGCAGCCCCATCCCTCCGCCGAAGGGCGGCTGCCTTGGGAAACCCGGGAACAGCCCGCAGCCTCTGCCCCGCTCCTCTGCTGGGCTGCAGCCCTCCCGCTGCGGGCGGCCCCGGTGCCCGGGGTGCCCCCCCGCCAGGTTGCTCGGGGGGTCCCCCCGGGTTGCCTCCCCCGCCCCGGGCGGCGCGGAGCGCACGGCGGCAGCGCGGTGCCAGCAGAGGGCAGAGCGCACCCAGAGTCGGCAGCAGCAGCCGCAGCCCGCTCAGCCCCTGCGGAAAAGCCGCGGAGGCTGGGAAAGCTGCGGGCTCCGTGCCCCGGCGCTGGGAAGCCCGGCAGCGGCTGGAGGAGAGCCCGGACCCGGCGGGGCCCGACCCAGGGCGCAAGCTCCCAGGCCGGGCTGGTGCAGCTGCTGCGTGTGCGTGACCGTGGGCTGCTGTGTGAAACGCAGCGCGGCGATTCCAGGGCCTAGGGCAGCTTTGTTTATAACCTCGGCCCCTGTCACTGATGCGTGGTGTGGTCCTGAGGAGCTGCTTATATTCCCTGCTTCCACATGCGGCCAGGAGTGGAAAGATGACCTCAGAGCCCAGCTGGGACAGGGCTGCGCACACGCTGCACGACTCTGAAGTGCCTCGCTAAACCCCAGAGGGAACCTGAGCTCCTCTGCTGCTCCTCTGCTTGCACTGATTCCCGGTCTGCTTGGGCTGTAAGCAGCTCATGGCTGGCAGTAGCTGATACTATCCAGTCATCAGTGTAATAAATAGTAATAAGAAGGGGAGAACCACTTCTTGCTAATATGCCACTTAATTCTGCTGCCAAACCCTATATGGAGGGACTGACACAGGTCCCAGCACAAGCGCTGGTACTGGGCGTTGAGTATCTCTCCAAACCAGATCCCTTCCTCTTTCTGCATGTTCCTCGTCTCTCCTCACACTCCATGGCCCCTTTCCCTACCCCACACCTGCCCTCCACCCTCTCCCTGGCAGCTGCAGAGAGAATTTGCAAGGACCCAGCCCTCCAGAGCCCCAGGAAGCGAGGCTTTAGAGATCATCTGGATTCTTGTGCACTTCGCCTCTCAGCTGCCAGGAGCCGGGAGGGAGGGAGCAGAAAGCAGCAAGCAGGCTGGGCAGCCTGGGAGGCAGCTGGGATGAGAGACGCATGATATTTTCCATTTTCTCATCTGAATTACGAGCTCCAATAAATAACGCTGGAAATCTCACACAGTGCGAGCGCTGGCCTCCCAGGTATCCCATGGTTTGAGTCAACAGAGGTGGAAGCAGGTGGCATGCACAATTTATCATTTCCTTGGGGGGGGGATTTCTGGTGGTGACTGACAAGTGGGTCCTTTCTGTTATTGTCGTTCGTCTCTGTCAGCCCTCGCTTATCAGCGCATTGCTAGGTCTCTCTCTGCCTCCCCCCAGCATTAATCATGCTAGCGATGCTGCCCACGCCTCTGCTGGAACCAGGTCGTGAAACTCTCATCCCACCCACTTACCACAAACCAGCTCGAGTCACGTTTCAGCCTCCAGCATAACCATGTGGGGCTCTGCGGGCTGGGGCTCAGTGGGAAAATCCCAGCTGCTCGTTAACCCCCGCTGCCACGTCTGCAGCCCCCCGTGGCCGGCGTGGCGAGGGACGTGGCAAGGGACGTGGCAAGGGATGCGATCACGCCATCCCCACAATGTATCGGGCTGCAAGCAATTGGTGGAAAGCATCCCTGGGGCATCACTGGAAGGAGATGAAGGGAGATGCTCAGGGGTCTCTGGTGGGTACCAGGGAGGGGGAGAACTTGGGAAAGCTGGCCTGAGTCTCGCCTTTCTTCTCTCCTCCCTCTCCTGGTGTCTTGGTGTGGGCATCCTGCTGTGCTGGGGATCGGGGCCAGGGAGGAGGGCGAGGGGTGCAGCCGTGAAGTTTGGGTCAGTGCAAAGGGGCTGTTTCAGCACCTGGAGGTCTGTGCCAGGGAGGGAAAGCCCAGGTCACAGACACGTGTGACATGGCCAGAGGACCCTGTGCACTTCCCCTTCTCTGTGCAGACTCTGTGCTCATCTCCCGCGCTTTTCCAGTGACCACGCAGCTCTCCGTGGCACCAGCATGGCCCCAACAGTTCCTACTGTCCTGCACACGGGAGAGTCCCTGCCACCAGGCCAGGGGATAAAATAGGCAGAGCCAGGAGGCCGGGGGATTCTCACCTGGGCCTGGGCCCCCTTTGGGGTGGGAGCTGGAAAATGAGATTAAAAGTAGCGATTTGCTTTCCCATGCTGAGAGGAAAATAGGGACAAGGGATTAGCCCTGGAGTGAACATGTCCCGCCACACCTGCTGCTAAGGGCAGCCCAGAGGGGGGAATGGGGCCCCAGCCGTGCTGTCCCCCTCCTCCTGCCTCCCCCACCAGCAGGTTTTGCTTTGCAGCATCATGCACAACACAAGGCAACGCCACGGGGCCTGTGGTGCAGGGCACTGGGTGCCAGTGAGTCCGCGCTGGGAGATGGGAGAAGAGGCTTTGGGCCGGGCTCTCACAGCATCCGCCCTCCGCCAGCTCAAGGAGAAGCCTGGAAGGACCCAAACATCCGGAATTTTAGACCTAAACTCTAGCACTGGCCTGAGTGGCACCACAGACACAATTGACGGAAAAAACTGCTCTGGGTCAGGACCTGGTGGCCCAGGCTTTGCTCAGGCCAGTCTGAGTGAAGCAAGGCTTCTGATGGTGAAAAATGCTCCCATCCCATCCCTGGTCCCAAATTCTTGCTCTGCCTATTTGTCTGGCTACAATACAGCATTCCCAAGCACACGGGAAGGCCTGGAGAATGTCTTTTTCCAAAGGGGGTATCAGGCTTTGCATTAAAATACTGCAAGAAGCTAGGAAAGGGCAATAAAAGAAGATGAATGATGTGCAGGTGCTGGCTGGGATCCCCTGGAATGAGCAGCACGAAGTCCCCAGCTCCTCTCACCATCCCGTGTGCTTTTCCCACTGGCTTCTTTAGCAGGGATTTTTTTTTTTTCTATTGAAGTGTGTGGCTCATGTGCACTGAACGTGCTGGGAATTTCCACTCTCTGGTCCCGAGTTAATGGATCCAGCTGCAAAGATACTGCGTGTTCTGGTCCAGGGTTTGCTCGCTCAGGTCTGTCTCTCATTTCATTGTTAAACCAAGTGAAATGTGACAGATCTGAAAGTGAGACGCAGAGCAAAGCTTGGTGGGGAAGAACCTGTGGAGGTTTGAAAGCTGAGTAGGAAGCAAATGGAGCTGTAAAGCTAAGTTTGGGCTCCACAAAAAAGCCTGCCTTTCCCAGACCTGCCGTAGTTCCAAACCACTGTTGGTTGCAGGCCCTAAATTACAGTCTAACAGAAATTTTGAAACTCTAGGACATGGGAACATAGAAGCACGTCACCGATAATATACTGTAATACAAACAATGTGGTAATGCTAGATGGAGACACTAAATATTGCAAAGCAACGAGACGCTCTGACAGCTTTTTTGGAGCACTCCCACCTGCGCTGTCACCACACTGAGCTCTCCCAGTTCCCTCTCTGGGACATTTCCTGAGCGATCCCTCCAGCAGCCGAGGAACTGGGATGCAGCACATGGGAGATGGTGCCAGGGCCAGGGCTGGCCTTTGGAGAGAAGAGAGGAGTGGGAGAGGGAAATGTTCCCTTGGAGTTTACTACTGGAGGTTAGCTGGCTGAAAGGGCTAGACTGAACGGAGCCGAGCCTGCTCGATGCAGGGGTGATGGAGCTGGCCAGGGCAGGATCTCCGGCATCAAACAGCAAAAGCTCTGCGAGCACCCAGCCCCTTGGAGAAGCCCTGTGGGCAGGCTGCGGCTCCCAGGCCAGATCGATCAGCTGTGACCATCCAAGGGTGCCCCAGCAGGGTGACAGTCCCACTGCCCGTACATCTGCAGCTCTGCCTCGCAGCCTGCCCCGCGGCAGGTCCCAGCACTCAGCTGGGGCACGGTGCCGCAGCGTGTGGCCACCGACTAATGGCCAAAGCCACCCGTTTGCCCTCATCGTTCGATCACAGGGTTGCACAGCCGCGGCCTGTCCGCACCTCTGCGAGGAAATTAAGCCCGATGGTCCTGGATGCCCGCCCTCCGCACGGGTGCTCGGCGTGGCTGTGCGGAACGGATGGGGATGCTGAGACGCAGGGGATGCTGCAAAGGGCTCCGTCCCCTATCGCGCCGGCAGCAGCCCCGTCCCTGGTTGCCTGCCAGGCGGGGAGGGCGGGCTGGGCTGACTCAGCAGCTGGATGGAGCCTGATAACGCCGCGTTATCGCCGCCGAGACCCGATTGGGTTGATTGTTGCCTTGGGTGCTTTCCAGATCTTGATACTTCAGGGAGCTGCAGTGACTCACGGGGACGCGTCGGGAGGAGGGCACGCTTCCTGCGGCGTGTTTCAGCGCAGATTGCCCCCGTTTCAGTAAATGAGTAAATTTTATTTATCGCAGCCGTGGTGTGCTGCCTGCCACTGCCACGCAGCCGAGGGGAGCGTGCCTGCCTGACAGAGACATTTCGCAATTGATGCTGACACGCTCCCATATTTCAAACCGCAGTGCAGGCGCCAGGGGATCAAACAGCCACCTCCCTGTTTCCATTTGTGCAGCAAAGGCGGGGACGTTGCGTGTGTCCCTGCGTGACATTTATCACCGAGTGAAGGCAGAGCAGCTCCACAACACGTTCTCAGCCCTCTGGGGTGTCTCAGAAGGTCTCGGCTCCGCTCCCACACGTCCTGTCTAACAGCCGGTGCTGCTGTGTGAAGGGGCTGGATGCGTCTGACCCGTGGCTGCCCTTTGCCTGCCTCCAGGCTGGGTTTGCATGTTCAGTGCTTGCAGAAATCCCTGGTCCAAGGACAGCACAGAGCCCCTCAGCTGGGATTACCCCCCCGGCGCTCCCACCTAAAAGCAGCACCGCTTCGGGCGAGCCAAGTAGTCTGGAAGTGGCCCGGTTTGGACAGCAGTGGGCTGACTCACGTGCAGGGCCAGATTTGCAAGGAAATGGGGCTTTCTGCACCTGCTCACAAGGGGCTATGCAGACACCAGCCTCTGCTGCCCTTCTGTCCATCCGCCTGGCTCTCTGGCTCCTGAGATGCATCCCCTGGGATTCTGTGGGCAGACATGGGCAAGAAGAGCCTTCCAGGAAGGCTGGTACTCACAGCCCCATCCCTCCTGCCCTATTTCCCACAGGGCATGATCTGAAGATGTTTTTTTTTTCACATGTGCTGAGCACGTTCCTGCTTTTTCCTTATCAAATTTCATCTCATCGATCTGAGAATGACTGCTAGCCAAACTCAATTCCTTCCTAATGCATTTCTGGTGGAGAGAAACATCCTAGCAGGAGCCCAGGCAGGGCCTCCCCAGCCCCGGGGCTCTGCTCTGCCGTCCCAGCCCTGCAGCCCCACACTCTGCATGCTCCTGGCTGCCTCATCGGGATCAGCCTCGCCCTGCACATCCTTCCTTAGGTAGCCTCTGCGAGCTGCTGCTGTGCAGGCCACCATGAGACAAACCCCGTGAGGTCCTCCCATGGGATCTGTTCGGTCTCCACCAGAAAGGACACAGCTCGGTCAGCCAGGGCTTGCCGGAGCTAACCGGCATCTTGGTGGGACCGACGCTGGGAGCTCGCAGGCAGGAGCACGTCCTGCTCTCCAACAAAACCCGCTGAGCCCCACGGGGCTGCCTCGCAGCCCGGCGGCTGAATCACTTCTTTCTAGTTTCATGCCTGCTGGAGCGCATCTGTAGCGCAAGGACAGAGCCTGCCCGGCTTGTCGGAACATCCTGCGCTCATTGTCCTCTCGGAAAATTAACCTGTTGGTGACCGCCACTCCCCTCCGCCCCATCGGCCAAGTCACCGCCACGGGCAGGGCGCGCTGCTGGGAGCACAGTGTCCCCGGGGACCTCGTGACCGGCGAGCTGTGTGGCCTGGGAGGCTGGGGGCATTGCAAAGGCATGATGGCAGGGTTCAGACACGGGCACGGAGACCGCAAAGCCTGAAGGGCAGAGCACATCTCCCACGTTGACTCATGCCTTGAACACAAGCAGTTCATTTACTGCTCTATTGAGACATCTCAGCAGCCTCATCAATAGCAGCCGCAGTCAGAGACAGGACGTGGGGCTAGACGGCCCCGGCGCGGGGCCGAACCCCGCTGCAGGCAGCAGTAATGGTCCTCCTGGAGCCAGCGCGCAGCGCCGTCGATCGCAGAGATGCTGCACCAGCAGGACCAGGCTCTGCTGAGCCGGGGGATGGAGCATGGAGGCTCGCGTGCCTTCTGCTGGGAAAGCATCGCTGGAGAGAGCCCGTCTGCCAGGGGCTGCCTGGGTTAAACCAGAGGGGACAGAGCACCACAGGCAAACAAACGTTGTGGCCCAAAACACCACGGATGCCATTAGGAGAGGAGTCTGTAAAAACCTCAAAGCGTCTGTGCCTGATAAAATTTGGGAAATGCAAACCAGATCTGGGAGGGGGCTATTTTTGCATCTGGCATCCTAGGGCAGACGTCATTAGCGAAGCGTGCAACACAGATGTTCGTGTAGCAGGGACAACAGCTGGAGATTGTCTGTCTGCAGCGTGTTTATCATGAACAAAATGTTTTGGAAGGAAAGGGCGAGGGGAAAGGGAAGAGGAAGAGGAAGGGAAAAGGGAAGGGAAAGGGGAAGGGGAAAGGGGAAGGGAAGAAGATGAGAATGTTTGTTTCAAGAGGTCTGCTGCACACTTATGGAGGCTTCCCACAGGCCGGCAGCCAGGCAGGTAAGGACATTCGGATGATCTGATCGCACCCCACACCCTAATCAACACTGAGCATCTGAAAAGGAACCTCGAACCCCTCCCGAGGCAGATGGTGCCATCAGGAGCGTGTGGCAGAGGCAGAGCACAAGGGTGGTGGTGCAGCTTCCCGAATTACTGCACAAAGCCATTGCCAGCCATAGACACCAAGGCAGAAAGTATGAAGGTGTCTGGGACAGCCACGACCATTAGTAGTGAGCACTTCAGACATGCCCAGACTTCACAGGCTTTCTGGACTTCAGTTTATGGCCATCTGTGTTTTACTTTATAACCCTGCTACAGGTTGCAGGTGATCTGCAAAATAAAACAAGGAGGTTTTGGAGCATTTCCTTCATCTGGGAAATGGTTTGCAGCGTGGAGCTGATGGAAAGCAATGGCTGGAGAACCCCGTATTTCATGGTGAGGAATGAGTGTTAGGACATTCACGAGTTTCAGTGTTACTGAGGCATCCGCTGGGAAGAGGCAGACCTCAGGTACCTGCTTTTAATTGCTGGGGATCCTGTGCAAGAGCCCAGGCCCGGCTGCAGAGAGTTTTGCTCCATCAAGGCCACCGCTCTCACGTGCCCAGACCTGCTCCGTGGCGTGTTATTCTAGCCATCCTGCAGGAACAAGCACTGCTGCAGATAAGCAAGTAACTGTCAGGCCCAGGATTAGAGCCTATTTACCACCTCGCTGCCTGGACATGCAAAAAAACAGAAGCACTTAGGAAGAGGCGATGAGGACAGTAATCATAAATTGGGAGCAGGCTTGCATTTAAGTACCTGGGGAACCTGCGAGGTGACTTCAGCCCAAACCTGGTGCCCACGGAAAAGGCCAATTGCAACGTGTGAACGGCTAATTTGTTCTCAGTGGTGCAGCCACGGAAGGAATTTCAGCTGAATAAAGTCCTTTCTGCTCTGATTAATTGTCCCCCCTGGTTATGAACAATACAGAACAGAATAGGGATAATATTCATGCTAGGGAAATGGGGAAGACAGTCACCCAAATGCTGCCATTAACGAGTCTAAATAGCCAAGGCTGGTCCTGAATGCATTAAAGTGGTGGAGGAAGCCCTGGGAGGAAAGAATGTCCCCTATTAGCCAAGCCCCGAGTGTCCCCGCTACTACAATAGGGGAGAGATGCCTCGCTCCGCACTGCCTGCTGCTGCCCTGGGTTCAGTTAAATGTCAGCCCAGCATCCACAAGCTGCAAATTACCGGAGGGCGTGCAGCTCTTTCAGCCCCACTGAACCCTATCCACGGGGAAATAATCCCGTCCCCGGCTGGCTGGGATGGAGGCATGGCCCCGGCTGTGCCCTGCTCCGGATGGGGGGGGTACGACTGCTGCCCCCCCCTCCGCCGGCACCGCAGTGGATGCAAAGCTTGGTTTTATTAAGGGGACAAAGGCTGTGGGTGGAAAACTTTTGGTTTTCCTCCCAGCTCCAGCCACACGTGAGGCAGGTACGCAGAAAGGCAGCTGCAAACCTTGGCCAAATTTCTCAGCCCCCCTGCGGGCTTGGAGCCCCCACAGCTGCCCTGGGGCAGGGAGATCCGGGGAGGGCAAGGGGAGGGCGGGGGGGCAGGGACCCCACTGCTGCCTGCAGCATGCGGGATGAACTCCTTTCTCAGCAAACACCCAGCAGCTCGCTGCATGCCAGCCCGGGCACCACTGCAGAAAGCAGAGCATCCCGTCTCTAGGCTTTATTTGCGCTGCAGGTTCCCAAAACCATCCTAATGAGGGGCCCTGTTGGCGTGGAGCCCTTGTCCTGCCCAGCCAGGAGAAGCCCAGAGCAGGAGGGTGCAAAGCCCAACGCGATACCAGCGCCTGTGCCCAGCCGTGCACAAAGCAACCAGCCCTGCTCCCCAGCTGCCTTCCAGCATCCTTGCCCCCGAGTTCGTCCTGCAGCAAAAATAAAGCGATGTGGCAATGCAAAATCAATATAAGTTATTGCAAAGGTGCCCACACGGTGCGGGGACAGCTGTGCTCCAGCTGTGGGTCCTTCCCCAGGTACCGCGGGTCCTGGTGATGGCCAGAAGCTAGCATGGTGCGCACCACGTGGTAGAAACGCGCTGCTGTCCCCGAGCGTTCCCCACCGTGCAGCCGGGCCCCGAGCCTGTTAATAAATGTGCACAATGCAGAGCAGCCTGGGGCAGTTCTCAGGGGAAAGAGAGGCTCCAGGCGATAGCTGGTCTCATCAAGAAAGAGAAATATGCTGGCCAGGGCGTTGATACACTTATTTTGCCATTGTCCCTGGAAAAGAAGCCGGCGTGCTTCCCTGCTGCTGGTTTTAAACTAATTACATTCCCTTTAAAGCAGGGAAATAAAAGGCGCTTCGTTTACTGGGAAGCCTGGTAGCATTTTACAATTGCCACCAAAGCGCTGAGCCTTTAACCACAAACCCTGCTCACCCTACCTAAAGTCGCCTTCGGGCAGCGACCTCCATGGCAGGAGAAACACTCCAAGCAGTTGAAATGTGGTGTAAGGATTTTGCTTTATTCCTAAACGCTGGCTTTCAGCACATAATCTTTCATTCCACGGGTCTGTCTGGTGCTCCTGAGCCAACCCCTCTCCCTACCCTCACCCGTTGTTCTGAGCCGTTTATTTGTTTTGAATTGATGCATTTTTAACTGATTGCTAGTATTTTTTTGTTTTCCTTTTGTATAGGAGCACCCGGAAAGCACTGAGCTTTCCCTTCACTGCTCTGGGGTCTGTCCCATCTGCCCGCACCGCTGCGTCCTGCACTCTGGCCGGCAGAACACCAAGTGGTGATGCAGCTGGCTGTGGATCTGTTATGCTGTGGCATCGCCCATAGGCGCAGGGTTGAGGGGCAGCAGGGATGTGACAACCCCAAGCAAGCCAGAGGCTGCTGGGAGGAGGACAGACGTCCCCGTGCTCTGGAGGCACGTGGTGGAGGTGGCACCTGGCAGCAAAACACTGCGAGCAGATCCCAAACTTGCCACCGCTGCGTGCACGTGGGACCTGGCAGAGGTGGGGACGAGGCTGACATCCCCCAGGTGCTCTTACTACCTGTCCTGCTTCCCGAATCAGCATGCCAAGGGAGGCCTGATGATATCCTCACCCGTGTCCGCACCACCTACCCGGTTTGCTTCCTATTCTGGTCCTGAGTGGGCACTGGTGCAACCTCACCAAGACCTCGGACAAGCGAGCAGCCACCAGCACGGTGCCTGGGGGGAGGCAGAAGCTCTGCCCGTGCCTGCCCACGCTTGTGTCTGCTCCGGCCCCCCCGAGTCAGCTGCTTTGAGCGCACGGTCACTCCCGACAGCCTGTTAACTTCCCTTCTGCAGATCGCTACGGCAAGTCTCTAAAGGCCCCAAACCTATAGGGGATGTCCTATAGGGGATGTCCACGAGAAGCTAGGCAAGTGGCAGCGTGTGGCAGCTATTTCCAGTCGGAATGGGAAGGGTTTGTCGCGATGCCAGGGGCTCTGGCTGAGGGAATCTGCCCCAGGGGGGGCTCTGCCGCAGCATTCCCACGAGAACCAATTCCTGAGCCGAAATGCCCCCACGTCCCCTCCCTGCCTCTCTCCCCTGCTTAATTGGTTTGCAAATGTTAAATGTTTTGGCTCTGCGTCCAAACCCCTGTCTGGCTCCTGCAGATACAGCCTAACCCTGGGGGAGCGCTGGGGCTCCTGGCCCCTTCGGTTCCCCTCTTTGCCATAGCAGCGAGCCCCCGCCGGGCCGGCCATTGTGTCCCCCTCCCCTGGACGGAGCACCTGGAGACCTTCTTGTAAAAACTTCATTTGCTGGGGAACGCTTTGATTAAAGCAGCCTGGCGGGGGGCTGCCCCGCTCCCGAGTCAATATTGGTTTTGGAGCAGATGGGGGCGTCGAGGGGCCGGGGGGGAGCGGAGGCAGCGGGCGCGGGGAGCGGGCAGGGCTGCGCGGATGCCTCCGTCCCCAGCGCCGGGGAGTGGCGGGGGGCCCTTGGCAGCGCTGCCGAGATCAAAGTGGGGCAGCCCCGGAGAGGTGGAGCAGCCCTGTGTGCTGGAAACCTCGGGGAACAAAAGCATCAAAGTAAATCAAATGAAACTAATTGAAGTGCTTTAGCATTAAATAACGAGGGAGAGGCTTTCATGAAACGCCAGCTTCTTCCCGTCAAAAATCCAGGGACGTGCTTCCAAGAAAACCAACGTGACAATCCCCCCTCAATGACAACAACAACAACAACAACAAAAAGCCCCGAACCCAAACATCTCGCACAAAAGGGCGAGATCGTGGAGGCTGGGTGGCTGCACGCGCCCTCCCGCAGTGCAGAGGGGACCTGAGCAGCCACCAGGTGGCCGGAGCCCGCACCCCAAGCACGTGGCACGTTTTCCCAGGCTGCTTCAGCCGCCGAGACGCAGGCGCCGTCGGCATGATGCATGCAGCTAGGGATGCTTGGGGCTGCTGCCACCGCCGCTGGGACCCTGCAGGAGCAGCCGTGTGGGTCCCCAGGGGCAGGGGGAGCAGCCTGCATCGCCAGCGGTCCCCCAGCTCTGGTCCCCGACTCTCCAGCTGCCAAAGCGTCGCACCCGTGGTGCTCTGGCTGTGCTGTGAGGTTGTTGCGCGGGACCTTTGTGCTGACAGGCCTCGTGTTCTGCATTTTGGGGGTCGGTTTAGGATGGAGAACGCTGCGAGGTGCAAAGAGGCGGCTGCCACAAGGGCACCTGCTGGAAGTGCCGGCGGCTGGGGATCAAAGGCAGGACCTGGTGAGACCACCGCAGGCTGCCCTGGAGAGGGGCAGAGCAAAGGGCTCCAAGGGAAGACCTTGGTTTATTTTTTCGGGTCCCTGTCTCTGGCCAAGAAGGACACCAGTGGCAGTTTCTCATCCTTTTGATCAGGGTTTGGGGTTTACACTTTTGTAATCACCCTCAGCTGGGCACAAGGCGGCTTCTCCCTCCCACAACGAAGCAGGATCCGTCGTGGGATCTACACCAGACGAACATCGTCCCTCTGCCCCCCGCTCCGTGCTCAGCCCAGCTCTTCCCCAGAGCATCCCTCTTCCCTTTCAGAGCCGCTGCCAGCTCTGCCCTGGGAAACGAGAAGAGAAAGAAGCAGAGATGGACTAGAACGAAAGCCATTGAAATGTCCTTGTTAGCCGCTGGCTAAACCGGATTGTGGCCATGATGAAAGAAACCCACATGAAGACAATTAGACTAAATTACGTCCAGTCACAGAAGACAAGTTAACAGTGAAATGTGAGGCAGTCCGACTCCAGCCAGGCTCAATGTCTGGCTTACCCCATCGCTGCCACTCATACATCACCGATCAAGGGAAGCCCCTGCAGGTTGTTTTAAACCAGGGCCAGCAGGAGGTTGGGCTAATGAGTAAAATCTGAACATTCCTCAAATTTCCCATCCATCCCAGGGTGAGGGGAGGGTGGGGAAAGGGGGATGGGGACAAAGTGCCTCTGTGGAGAGAGACGGATGCTAAAGGAGGGACAAAACACTGGTGCTGGCAGCGGGGAGCTGCTAATCCCAGCCGGACCTGAGCCATGCCAGCCTCAACCCAAACCACCTGGAGGTGGAGATGTCCTCCAAGAAGGGCATCCTTCCACCTCCCTCCCCATGCGCATCCTTCCCATAGCAAGACATGAAGCTGGGGGGGGGTATGAGGAATTTGGTTGCTCCTGTGGTGGGAGCCGTGCCCGGGCTGGCAGCGGGTTTATCGACCAGAGCATCCTTCCCTGGGATAGCCCCAGCTCCCAGCCTGGGGCTGCTGGGGAGGCACAGCTGGCGCAAGGGATGCTCGCAGCAATAAGGGGGCTTCTCGCCCCCCCAGAGAGCCGCCCCAACCCCCAGTTATTGCATTATGCCCCTGAAGATGACTCACTCAAGAGCCTGTTCAACACCCAGCCTCATCCATAGCAAAGCCAATAAATAAACCTCGCCCACCTATTCAGAGTTCTTTAAAAGGGGGATGTGGAGGAGGGGAAAGGTAATTAAAAGACATCAAAGAGAGGGCAGGAAGAAAAAGGGCATTTTAAAGAGGAAAGAAGAGGGAAAACAACCATTCCTGATCGATACAATTACACTGCTTCAGCAGGCTGCCTTAAAGCTCAAGCGTGCAAGAGCCCGGCCCCAGGCAGCTCAGCCGCATGTCTCTGCTAAGGGCACACCAAGCCTTCCAGGAGCACTCGGCATCCCGGGGTTTTGTGCGCCAGCCCCAGGAGCTTGAGCAGGACCCCAGCACACGAGCTCCTCAAGGTTTCTCTCTCCAGCTCTCGGCAAGCTGAGGCACCTTTTTCAGTCTTGGCCTGGATTTGCAGCCAGCAGTCACCACCAGCTCCCCTCCTCTAGTGTCCCTGCACGGTTATGATGGCAAAGGTGAATTTTGGGCTTCCTGAAGATGAGAGGATGGGCAACTCTTGCTGCAAGAGAGCAGGGTAGGGACGTGGGGAACCAATAGGACAGGGAGCAAGGGGAAGAGCCCTCGAGCTGGGCTTGCTGCTGCTGGGGCAGCCGAAGGCAGAGGAGCAATGTGGGGCAGTGCGGGAGGAGAAGCAAAACCTCACGTCTGGATGCAAAGCCCACTGCGGCTGGGTTTGCACATCAGGTCAGACCGGAAGGCTGTGCTTGTCCTTCAAGCCTTAAATCCATGAAATTAAAAAAAAAAATGCAATTAGAAGAAAGGAAAAGACAGGAATTAATCAGTAACAAACTTTTACCCTTTTTCTTCGTTAATGAAACCAGCATATGGTCCCTATGCTGAAGACAAGCCGCCTCATGTTTTTGGTTCCTTGCCCTCCACCACGCTCTCTCCCTCCGCTGCTCTTCTGCGCGTCTCCGTCTCCATCGCTCTCTCCCTGGGATTTTAATTACATTCATCTATTTCCACTCACTAGGTCTGTCACTTTGCAGCAGGACTGCTGTAATTATGCTGTGGGAAGCACCGCTCACTTCGCTGAAGCCTGAGCGGATTAAGGATCCTCCGCGCCTTTTCCCACCCCTCTCTGCCAGGTACCTGCACAAAGATGACAGATGGTCAGGGGCCATTTATTTCCCCTAATGAGCTGGTACAAAAGGAGATGGCTCCCAAAACACATGTATATTTTCAGTTAACGAAAAAATGCCCCAAACTCCCAGGGCTTTGGCTGGAAGATGGGAAGGGTTGGAACCCAGGCGAGGAAGTGTGCCAGCAGCAATGGGGGCTTTGGGGCTCTGCAGGCTCAGCTTGGGAAATGGGGCAGGCGACTTTTAATGCTTTTGCTCGTCTCAGCTCAACCATGGTCCAGCAGAAGCCAACACAAATGTGGGGCTTAGGCCGATGCGGATGAGAGCGGGCCGTTGGTGGGCATCGGAGGATGCTGAAGGATGAAGAAGATAATTCCAAGCGTAAACACGTGCAGAGATTACAGCATGAAAAGGGAGCATGGCTGCCCATAGCCTGAGCTGATGTAAAGCACCAGAGCTTCGAAGGATCTGCACAGATTAATGCCAGCTGAAGGCTTAGCTGCAAAAGTGGATTCGGTTTAACCCTCTGGAGGCGTGCTGTTAGCGGGAGGCACTGGAGATGCAGGTACAGCTATTCAGCGTCCCCTGAGGTCCAGCGGTGAAGGCAGGCACCAGGTTCTGGGGTTTGATCTCCACACGCAACTTTTTTCCTGGGACGAGAGTTTCCTTGTGCCCACACATCCTTGGTGTGTTGCAACCAGGCCATGCAGAGCGCGCGTGCAGTTTTCAGAGGCAGCCTCAGAGCACCCACCTCCAGCCCACCTCCTCCGCGCATCCGCAGAGCAGATGCCTAAGGCCCCGAGCCTCAAACCTACTCATGAGGTAGTACATATTTGCAGCTTCCATACGTTTTCTCGAGGTAGCACCTGTACAATGGGTACAATTCGGTGCTCCGAAGGCAGCACTGGGGCTGCTGCAGCGGCCAGCAAGGCTGTCCTGGAGATAAAACGCGCTGGTAAAACCCAGGGTCCTGACCTGCGCTGGTAATTAAAGATCCCACAGCAGTTTTTGCAAGAGTAAGGGAACTAGCCCTGCTGTCCTGGCCGGACTCCAGCTCGGGTAATTATATTCAGACCCTCGACCCCACGGGCTGGGTCGGTGGCAGCTGTGACATGACACAGTGCGTGCCGGGGCTGCAGAGCCCCGCGGGAGCCCGGCCGGCCGCGACTTGGGGGGACCCCAGAGCAAGATAAAAGGTGAGCTGAGGGTATTCGGCGCATAACCCTGCTGCTAGCTCATTAAAAGACAACATTTGCAGGTCCCCTTTAAACTGTTTATCCATTATTGAAAATACCATATGTTACATGTCCATGAAGATCAGCTTTCAGCCGCAAGATAAGCTGCCTCCATTTATTGTTCTTCCCTCTCTCCCTCCTCCCTCCCTCCCCCTGGGCTTTTAATTACATCCATCACCTCCCACCCCTCCGGTGGAGCTGGCTGCATGTCTCACCAGCCCAGCAAGGGAACAAGGCCCATTTTTTTCTCTTGGAAGGGAGCAATTGTTTCGCTTCCCGCACACAAGTCCTAGAGCGAGAGACATTTAGCAGCCGCTGTGAAATTTCAGCCAGGATTGGAATTTATTTTAAGACGCCGGCCTTTAAATTTTTCATTAAACCTTTTCCCCCTGTGATGCAGCAAGCTTCTGCGGGGACCGGGGGAACGGCGTGTTTGCATGCCCGGCACGTCGGGAAGGGAGGGAAGATTTCGCTTGGGCAAAGACTCCCCAGCACATGCGCCCGTGCCTGGCTGGAGCGGGGCTACCTGGCGGGAGCGTGCCCCGGGGGCTCCCTTTGCTTCGGGTGGGCTTCCACCGCCCAGCCGCAGAGCAGCGCCGCGCGGTCCCAGGCACGCTGCCGGCTGTAGGGCTTGCTGCAAGCATCCTGCTGTCAGCCCTCGGGTTTTGCTGCTTGCAGCTCTGCCAGACTTCAAGTGCCTGAGCTGAAATTTTCCATGCTGGGTGCCTGCTTTTGCAGGAAAGGCGATGCCTGAAGCGAACTCAGAGGGGATGAAGCTGCCTTCAGGACATCTGCCGCCTTCTCCCCACGTGCCCCGCTTGCATTTTCCTTCCAGCTCCTGCAGCAGGCACGGCAGGCGCTCTGCAAACATCAGCCAAGCCCGTGCAGAGGGCGAGGTGGGGCTCCCCGAGCGCGGTGTCACGGACGTCAGCACGCCCAAAGCAGCTGGGACGGGGCTGCCCACGCAGGCTGAGCGCAGCGTTTCCCACCGGCTGCGCCGCTCTGCAGCCTTAACTACGCGCTCTCTTTTTGACGTGCAATAGTTTTCTAGTGTCGGCTCTTTTGGATCTTCGGCCAGGCTTTGGCTTTTCCTGGATGTGACCTGAAAAATGCCAATATGACTGCTAACAAGCGTGGTAACTCCTACCTGAGCAGTTTCAGCACACCGAAATGAAAAGCCTGACCAACCCCCTGTTAGAAAGGAGCTAGCACAGATTCGGTCGCTGTTAGATCGGTCATTCCCATCAACCGTGATTGCAAAGCCAGGAACTTCTCCTGCAAAGCCCATCCTAGCCCGTGAACAGCAGTGCTCGGCCAGGGTCCCGCACACCCTTGTGTCACGACGGAGCTCCACGACCAGGGACAACTCGTCACCAGCCATCCCACGGTAACGAACTGATTTGCCTGCACCCAAGCGCACGGGGAGGTTTGTGCAAGGCAGCAGGTTTCAGCTCAAGCTGCCGTCGTATTTCGCGTGCAGCAGTGAGGTGTATCATTAATTTATTAATTATTCACAGAGCGCCAGACGGGCGCACAGGAGATCAGACAGGGATTGCTGGCTCCCAGCAAGCTCCCTGACTCTCCTTATGTCAAGACTTGCTCTTCAGTCACAGACACATTGTCGCTGGCCACCTGCATGTGACAGGACAATCTTTGTTAAAATCCCAATTAGCAGATAATAAGGTCGGCACAAAACCAGATTCTCCCAAGCCAGACTGGCACCCACTCTCCTTTTATTTCCCCCCCTTTTTAAATAAAAGGTTCCTTGTCAAAACTTCAGGGTAAGAAGCAGCTCAGGTGAGCGGAGGAGGGATGGAGCAGAAGGATGAGGGACGCTGGTGGGTCTCCTGCCCTATGGATACAGCCCCCACCTTGGGGTCCATCCCTGCCCCGAGACCCCGGTGATGGGCACAGCGCCACAGGGAATGAAGAGGGTCATTTAAAGGCCCCCATCAGGCTAAGCAGTTTCCCTTTCATCACTTGCTTCCAATTGCCATAAACCATTAATGCAGGGTGATAAAGGGCAAGTAGAGCAAACAGGCCAGACAGCCGCTGCCAGCCCTTTCATCTGTGCATAAAGTCACGGATGCAAATGTGGGAGCCAGCTTCCCGCTCATCCAGCTGGGGCACGTCAGCGGGGACACAACAAGGAAAGGGCAGAGGAACCTGCACGGACAGTTCAGGACGGGCGGCGTGGGCAAGCTGGAAAATGTTGGTGTGCTCTATAGGACAGGGTTCCTGCTGACAAACAAGCCGGTGGTGCAAGGCACGGACATGGAAAACATGGGATACCATGTCCCCGAGCGATGGATGTAACGCTGCGAGTGGCAAGAAGTGTCTGCGGATGCTTTCCACTGGTGATGTTCCCACCCAGGCACTCAGCAAAGCTCAGACTGGCTTTGAGGGGCCAGCGTTTGAGCACCGCGCTCCTCTTCTGCCACGCTGCCAGCTCGGAGATGTGGAGGTGTTTCCACGCTGTCCATGCAAGCTGACAGCCCTTGGGAAGGTTTCTTGCCACCGGGATCTGGGCTGCCTCTCTCTGCTTTTGTCCATTTTCCTGCCTCCCACGTCTCATGCACAGCTCCTCAGAGCAACCAGCCAATTCAGGTGTAGGCTTAAGAATGATTCATTGGAGTTCTCCTTCCTTCAAAATATAAGTCCTAGCATCATTTTTTCTCATCTTGTTCTCAAACAGGTTCTAATCCAGTGCTAATGTCTTCAGTAAGAATAACTGGCAGAAACCAGCACAAGGGTTCATGGTTTGCCTGTTCAGAGGAAGCTTGGAGTGTTCAGGTTCAAAGTACGGAGAGAAAAACTACGTGAGAAATGGCTGGAGATGTGACATTCCCTCTGCAGTGCTTAGGGGAGCAAACGTTGGACCTGATGGCCTTGAAGGTCTCTTCCAACCCAGATGATTCCATGATTCTGTGAAACGTGCCCTAACACCGGGAGTTACCTGGGCACCGCTGCTGTTTTGCAGGGAGCAGGAGGCGTGCCAGGCTGGGTGTCCCGTCTCTGCCACCCAGTTAAGACAATTCCTTTTGCCATTCCATGCAATTTTCAGCATAAAAGTGGTACCATGAAAAATCACGGTCTTTTCACTGCGGGCCAACAGGGCATTTTTCAGGGAGCTGTTTGCTCATTGCATGCATCATGGGGGCTCGTTTGCTTATTTTTAACTGGGCAAGTCTTATCAAAGGAGCGAAATGACTCCAAGTCAGGGTGACAATGGGGGGGGGGGGGGGTGGAAGGACA
>VXAA01005388.1:103462-116684 GCA_013399115.1 Anseranas semipalmata | reverse complement strand
GGGTCCGCAGCTCTCGCGGGGCGGCGGCTGCCGGGCACCCCCGGTGCTGGGGGCCGGAGACCCCGCCGTGTCCCGCGGGAGCCTTCCCGAGCCGCCCGGGGCCGGGTGAGTTGGCAGGTTTGTCCCCGCAGCATGTGACCGCGCTGGCTCCCGGTGTCACGGCCTCCCTCCGGCCTCCACCGACGCCGCGCTCGGAACGGCGCGATGGGCCCGGCGTCACGGGGAGCTTTGGGCCCCAGAGCCGGGGCCGCGTGCGGCGCTGTGCGCGGCCGAGCCCTCGCTTCTTGTTCCGCTCGGTTCCTGTGGACTCGTGTGAAAGGAGGAAACTCGGGAGGAGCGCGCTTGCGTTGCCGGCGGTGCCGCTGCTCGTGGGGCTCTGCTCGGCTTCACTTGTGGCAGCGGTCGCGTAAAGGACCTGAGGGAACCTAGGAGTAAGGTGGAGCCGCGGTGGCCGCCGGAGGACGCTGCCCAGGGCCCATCAGGAGGCATTGCCTCTGACGGAGGAGTGGGTTCGTGCCACCCGCGCGTGCCGCCGTTGTTGGCGTGAGGCTCCTTGGTTCCTCTGGCCTAGGGGCCGCGGTCTGCGGATCCGGGGAGGCAGGATCTGCCCTGAGCCCCACACGGGCTGGGCACGGTGAGGGAGATCCGCAGCTGGAGACCTGGACCTGGACCAAAACACGCGGGGACCAAAGCAAACCGGTGTGCTGGAAGCTGCTGGGCTCATCCCTGCCGGCGGGATGCACGATTCCCCCGAGGGAGCGACGCGATGAAGAAGAGCGACAGCTGCCGGCCTTGGGGCCGAAGAGCGAAAGATTGGCAGGCGTCCGTCACGCCCCGAGAGACGCCGGGTTCGATGCGTGCCCTGGCCTCAGCAGAACCTGGAGGGAGAAGAAGTTGCTGCAAACCACGGCTCGGTGCGAGGCTTCGAGCCCTGCCCACCGCTCCAGCTTCGGGGGAGCTGGGACCCTCTCCCTTCGAGCTCGCTTACTGGAGCTCGCCGTGGGGGAGTGCGTTCCTTAGCCCCTCGTAACGTTCCCTTCCGTAGGGGAGGGCTCTTGCCCAGTCTGTGAGATTCCAGCCGAAAAGTGTGACGCTGACAGCGAACTACTTCCTCACCTGGAGCGGGTGCAGGCTGTCCTGGCAGGGATCCACCCTTCTGCCCCCTGATGTGTTCTCGTGAAGCCGAGGGAGGCTCAGCGCTTAATTAAGCTGCTATAAACAAGAAGCTCCACCTATGGCTGGCATTTTGCAGTGCCACCTACGGAGGAAAACCACGATTTACAAACTCATTTATTTACATCCAAGGGGGGTGGTTCTCCGGTGCCGGTGCCACCGCGGGCTGGCCGGTTTTGGGACGTGGCCGCGGAGGAGCCGTGCCGCGGGGAGGGAGGCGGCGCAGGGTGACACCAGGGGCCACCGCCACGCAGCTGAGTCACGTCCCGCAGCCCGGGACGAGGTGCGGCTCGGGCCCTGCCTGCCAGCACCGAGCGTTTTGCTTAGGGATTTATCTCACGTTTTTTACACGGCGGGAGGTTTAAATCCGCTTTGTGAGACAGGCTGCCGCACCGCCGTCGGTAAGTGCTGTTGGGAGCGCGGGCTGCGCCCTGCTTCGCTGGCCGGTGAGAACGGAGGCGATGGTGGACAGCGGGGCGGCTGCCTGCCTTAGCTGCCCCGGCCGAGATGCAGAAACGGAGAGCGAGGAAAGTTCCCTCGTCTCTCGGGCGCTGAGCTGCGTTATGCGCCTTAACCCAGCGGTGCCTGGGGCAGAGCGAGCCCCCGGGGGTTCTGCTGCACGAAGCGGCGCGAGCTGCCCTCGGTGGGAGCGCTGAGCTTGCTGAAAGTGCTGTAAGCCAGGAGACTCGCAGAGCCACAGCAGGGTTTGGGGGGGAGGGACCCCAAAGCCCCCCAGCTCCAGCCCCTGCCATGGGCAGGGCCCCCTCCCACCAGCCCAGGCTGCCCAAAGCCCCATCCAGCCTGGCCTCGGGCACTGCCAGGGATGGGGCCTCCACAGCTCCTCTGGGCAGCCTGCTCCAGCGCCTCACCGCCCTCAGAGGGAAGAATTTCTCCCTCACATCTAACCCAAACCTGCCCTCTTGCAGCTTAAAGCCGTTACCCCGTGTGCTATCACCACACCCCTGACAAAGACCCTCCCCAGCTTTCCTGCAGCCCCCTGCAGGCACTGAAGGCCGCTGTAAGGTCTCCCCGGAGCCTCCTCTGCTCCAGGCCAAGCAGCCCCAGCTCCCGGCCTCTCCTCACAGCAGAGGGGCTCCAGCCTCTGAGCATCCTCGTGGCCTCCTCTGGGCTCGCTCCAGCAGCTCCACGTCCTCCTGGTGCTGGGGGCCCGGAACGAACGCTGTGCTCCTCACGAGAGGTCTCAAACCCTTTGCTCGAGACAGTTCTGGGGCGCTCTGTGTCCTCGGCAGGGCGAGCAGATGGGGATGACGCCCGCCCGGCAGCCCTGGGGCCGTAACTCAGATCCGGCTGCTGAGCACAGGGTGCAGGAGGAGCATCTGCCCCCAGGCTGCTGCCCCTCTCCACGGTGACTTTCCCGCTCACGTTCCCAGGGGTCCCTACGTGCTGTGCCCCTGCGTGTGGGCTCATGCTCCCCGCTTTCCCTGCCCTTTCCCTTTGGGCCTCGCCGTGACCGGCCGCCTTCCTGGCCAGCCGCCGGCCTGATGCCTGCCCTTGCGAGGTCAGCAGGAGGCTTTGCCTTAACCCAAGCGAGACAGGCACAGACGGGGGTAACGGGTGACTCCAGAGGGACTTTTCGTGGCCTCGCCTTCAGCCAGGTCCATCCTGTTTGCCAGCGACTGCTCAGGACCCTGCAGCCACCGAGGTTTCCTCGTTCAAGCTGTCTGCCCACAGCTTCGGTTTCCATTTAAGCTGTGCTCTCGCGTCCCCCCGTGTCCACGTGGCGTGTTGCCTCCCACGCAGCGTGTCCCACCGCGGGCTCCTCTGCTCTCTGCGCAGTGCCCGGAGCCACCCCGTGCTGCCAGGCTCTGTCGCGGTGGCTGGGGTGCCCCCTCCTAAACGCTGCCCTCCCCGTTCCTGCGGCCACGCGGGGCGGGAGGAAGAGGCGCGTTCCTCCCACTGGACATGGGCTGGCCGGCGGCTCTGGGTATCGCTGTCGCACAGGGCTGGGCTCTCACCTGGTCTTTCCCTCTCCAGTTCGTCCTGAAGAACTATGGGGAGAACCCAGAGAACTACAACGAGGAGCTGCGGAAGCTGGAGGTGCTCCGGCAGGTAAGCGTGGCGCTGCCGGCCCTGTGCGCGCCGAGACGGGCGCTGTCCCAAATCGCCAAATCCCCTCTGAAGAGGGGATGGTGAGAGGCGCACACAGCGCTGGTGCCAGCGCTAGCAGGGCAGCCCCGTCTTTCCCTTCAGGAGGGCTGTGCGGGGCTGCACCTGACAACGCGTACAAAGCATCCCCTTTTCAACGGGATTCCTCCCGTTTGTTATTTCACCCTTAGGAGCCTGTGTCAGGGAGAGCACAGATCCTTCCTCCTTGAACTGGTTCCATCAAGCGCTCCCATAAAGTCTGGTTTTTAGGCAGACAGACCTGTTTTTCTAGGTGTTTATCCTGAGGGAGCCGACCGGTGTCCGAGTCCGGCCGACCCCTCCAAGAAGGCAGCCGCTCCTACCTGCAGAGACCCTGCTGCAGACCACCCGGTGTGGCCCCGGGCAGCCTGCTCCTTCCTCCCTCTCTCCCCCAGAGCGCCGTGAACGTGCCCAGGGACTTCGAGGGCTGCAGCACGCTGAGGAAATACTTCGGCCAGCTCCACTACCTGCAGAGCCGGATCCCTATGGGCGCCGAGCAGGAGGCCGCGGTCCCCATCGCGTGGTGAGGGCAGCAGCGCCCTGCTGTGCTGGGGCAGGGGACAGGGGCATCCTCTTCGTGCCTTCGTGGGGCACGGTTTTCCCCGATGCGCGGGGCTCAAGGACGGGAGGGTTGTCAGCCGCAGGGGACTGCTGCACGAAGGGCAGCGTAATGACTGATCTCTTCTTTTTGTGATGGCACTTTTTGGCCAGCTTCCCCGGCCGCTGAAATGCAGCTGTGTCCTGGGGGTGTCCTGGGGACCCTTTGGGAAATGGCACCCTGCCCTGGGGAGCTGGCAGGAGGCCTAAGCTGAGCCATACACGAGACAGTGGCTGGCTCTGAGGAGGTGCAAGACAGAGCCGGTAACTCCATCGGTAGCTGGTAACCAGCCTTCTCTCCTTGCAGGACAGAGATCTTTTCAGGCAAGACAGTGACTCACGAGGACATCAAGTATGAGCAGGCGTGCATCCTCTACAACCTGGGTAAGGTCCTGGGAGACCGGCTGCCCTGCGTGTGGCTGGGCACGAGGGACGTCCCTCCTCTCTGCCCTGCCTTTGGTACGTGCTCCATGCGAGCCCTCCTCGGGGCAGCCGGGCAGAAGCACGAGAGGTTGAATTTGTTTTTATGCCAGAAGCTTCTTCCCCTTTCCTCCTGGTCTGAGAGCGCCCTGCTTGTGCGCTGCCCTGCAGCTTGGTCAGGGCTGGGCTGCGGGTTCAGAGGCCGCACCAGGGAGGCTGACTGTGGCTTGAAGGTGCAGCACTGCAGACGTGCTTTCTAGCACGATGACAGCCTCAGTCAGGCTTTGTCCGTCTCATCCAGCATCCCGTCTCCTCCGAAGAGATGTAAAAGCAGCAAATGCAACACTTGTTGCCCCCTTGCTCTCCAGCCTTGGACAATCATGGCTCAGAGTGGGTGGTTTTTTTTTGGGTAGACCCAAAGGGAAGGTCACACTCAGTCCAGAGATGCTGTCAGTGCAGCCGAGGACACTCCCATCCCCGGGACTGCAGCTTGCTTTCCCAGTCAACAACACGCAGAGCAAAGCGGTTTAGCTTAAACCCTGCACAGCGCAGGGCCATACGCTGGGCAGCCAGAGCCAGCGGGAGCTCGTGTGGTTCCTGGACCCCTTTTGAGAGATGCTGGCCCCCCGAAGTTGGTAGAAACAGGTCTGTTTGTCCGGGAGGGTGTTAGATACTTGCAGTTCAATACGGGGGGTTTGTTTCCAGCTTGGGCCTTTCCTCTGTTGAACGGCTTGCGTGTGCAGTCCTTCAGCAGAGCTGGGCATCCCGAGTGCCCTGGTGCCCTGCGCCCCGCTGGCACAGAGCAGGCTGTGCCGCTGGCTTCCTGTAGCCATCTGGCCACAGATTTGGGCTTCACCGGTACGAGAAGCCCCGGCTTTGGCACCATGTGCGGGGCTGAGCAGGGGCTGGCCAAGCGCGATCGCCCCGCTGAGCCGTGGTTCTCTTTCCCCAGGTGCGCTGCATTCCATGCTGGGCGCCATGGACAAGAGAGTGTCGGAGGAGGTAACAGCCCCAGAGCTGTCTGCGGGTCCTTTGTGATCGGCTTTTTCTCTCCCACGCGGTTATAACAGCCACAAGCCGGTAGCGCTCGGGACTTCTCTGTGACGTGGTAGTTACAAGCGTCGATGTCAGACGGCAGCTCTGGATGCCCGCTGTGACTGAGCGTTGCTGTACGGTGCTGCGAGGGCTGTGCCTCTCCCTGCGCCGTCGTTGCCGTCCTTGCTCCAGCGAGGCTCTGCCTGCTTGCTGGCCGGGCTGAGCGTCCTCCCAGCACGTCGGGTCAGGAGCGGGGAGATCTCACAGGGGGCCTGGCCGCAGCTTCGGGCATGTACAGGCAGGGGAAAGGAACCACCACACCACCGAGAGCTTTCTAGGCTCAAAACTGTGAGCCCTAGGCTTGTGGTAGCTGCTTTTTGGGGTCTCAAAGGAAGCATGAACAGCGCGGGGAGCATTTAAGCCCTGCCGAGCTTGATTTTATCACCCTAACCCCTGGTGTGAAAGGAGGTCACGGCCTCTCCAGTCTTGCCAGGTCTGTCCTCTGATTCCTTGTGTCTGGCAGCACGTGCCTATGGGCTTCCGCTGGCTTGGCTTGCGTGCACGCCTGACACGTGTTCTCCTGTCTGCTCAGGGCATGAAGGTTTCGTGCACCCATTTCCAGTGTGCTGCCGGGGCCTTTACCTACCTGCGGGATCACTTCCCCCACTCCTACAGCGTAGACATGAGTCACCAGATCCTCAACCTCAACATCAACCTCATGCTGGTACGAAGCGGGCTCTGCTGGCACACCAGGCGCACCGGAACGGCTCCTTGCATGCCCCTGGGGGCAGCTGCCGCTCGACTGGGAGCGGGCTGGGGAGGCAGCAGGGAAGAAGAAGGGCTCCGTGCCACGCTGCTGGTCCCACGGGCTGTTGGGGCATCCCTTGGGGCTTCTCAAGAAAGGGGCTGTAACTGGTGGGTCCTGCCAGAGGCCGGGTCCTGGTGTTGGCTCGGGTACAGGAGGGTTTCCTGAGGAAAGCGAGTGTGGGGAAACCCAACGTTCCCTCTCGCCTTCGGCAGGGCCAGGCGCAGGAGTGTCTGCTGGAGAAGTCCATGCTGGACAACAGGAAGAGTTTCCTCGTGGCTCGGATCAGTGCCCAGGTGAGCTGCTGGAGAATCTCTTCTGTGCTTGCAGAAGAGATTCTTGCAATCTCTTCTCTCTTGCAAGAGAAGAACTCTTGCTGCTCCTGCGTGAGCGCTTGCTGTTACCAAAACAGCCCCGCTCTCACTGGGCACGGGAGCGATGTTGGGGTCGGGAGCCTGGGGACAGGGTGTCCAGACCCTGCACAGCGTCAGCGCAGTCAGGCAGCGATACAGGGGTGCTGCCATCACAACGAGCCGTGAGCGCAGCTGCCAGCTCCTCAAAGGAAAGCATAAGGACAGTAAATTTCCTTGAAGAACGCAAATATTTTTAACCCACCCTGTGGGGCAAGCTTAGCGCAGTGCTGGTGGTAGTCCCTGGCTCTGACCCAAAATGCGTTGACAGGGTACCCACCAACCATTTTGCTGTGCTGGCTGCGTGACCTCAGGCTGGTGTCAGTGAATCCTTTCTGTTGCTGCTCTCGGTTCGAGCTGGGATCTGGCTTTCTGTGGGGTTTCCAAATACCCATCCTGCTCTCCACAGGTGGTGGATTACTACAAAGAGGCCTGCCGGGCATTAGAGAATTCAGAGACGGCCTCGCTGCTGGGAAAGATCCAGAAGGACTGGAAGAAGCTGGTTCAAATGAAGATCTACTACTTTGCTGCTGTGGCCCATGTAAGTGGGGAGACCCGCGCTGGGGTGTGAGAGGGGACCGGCCTTTGTTCTCAGCCCGGCTGGCGGCTTGGGCTGCTCACGCCTGCTGTGCAGTGGTGCCCACCCTGACGCGACCAACGGGCGGGCTCTGGCGGGTCTGTGGGGTTGTACTGCCTGTTGGAAAGCTCTCCCTCTAGTGGGGAGCCCTAACGCTGCTGGTGCTTGTTTTGTTGCAGCTGCACATGGGAAAACAGGCGGAGGAGCAGCAGAAGTTTGGGGAAAGGGTAAGCAGAGCTGCGTCAACCCACATTGTCTGGATCGAGGTCCTGCCCTGGGAGGGTTGAGTCCTGGAACAGATTGTCACACTAGTGACCTTGGGTATCCGCAGTCCTGGAAGAGTGCGTCACGAACAATGTCCTGCCTCCCGCAAACGCTGTGGGTGCAGCGCAGTGCCTCTAAGGCACAGGACGGTGTGTGCAGAGCTCCCGCTGGTGCTCGTCTCTCCCGAACGCCCAGCAGTTCCCCGGGGATCCGGGAGGAGCAGGAAATTGGTACCTGCTGGCTACCGGCCCTGTCCCACGCAGGCCAGTGAAGCTGCCCGCAGCTGCCGGGCTGCCAGCCGTGGAGTCGGGGCTGCAGCCCCTCCTCACTTAGTGCTCGCCCCAGCCCTTCCCCAAGTCCTTGGCTGCCCCGAGGGCTGGTGCCCTGTGGGGCTGGCTTGGTGGTGCCGTTTGGGTGTTCTTGGGAAGCCCCATTACACTGAACAAAGCTGCAGCCCTTGGGGGCTGGTGGTGCTCCTGTGCGAGGCAAAGGCAATTACTTCTGTGCCACCTCTGGCACCTCTAACAGATTTGGGACTAATTCCTCTTTCTGCAGGTCATCTACTTCCAGAGTGCTCTGGATAAACTCAACGAAGCTATCAAACTGGCAAAGGTGCGCTCCTTCACCCTCTGGTAGCAGGAATTGGGTTTTTAAAGCCCTCGGTCTGTTACTGCTTCTGGGGACCACCCTTGTGCTCAGCTCCTCTAGGAGCAGTGCTCAGGGAAACCTCTGGGGCTGCTGGTCCTGGCACCGGGCACTGCTGTCCCCTGCTGAGGAAGGGACAGAGTGATGCAAGTGACTTGTGCTTCGCTGGTGTGAGGCTGGAGTGCAGTGCCTTTTCCTGAGGCAGGGACTGAGTCACTTGGGGTCCCTGTGTGTGGCAAAAGAGAGGTGAGATGAGACATTACTATGCTGGGCCCTGCTGATCAGGATCCCAGTGGGATGCCAAACTGGGAAGATGAGTTGGTGGTGCCAATTGAAAAGCTTTCCTTGCCATTGGGTAGGTTGGCAAACCTGTTTTGGCTTCCCAAAACATCACTTTGTTTCCCTCTGGGACTTCCAAGAGCCTGGCCCAAAGCTCCGGTGTCTCCCAGCTGGGCCAAGGCAGGCCTGCAGATAGGGCACGCTGAAATGTGCTACCTGGAGGCAGGCACAGCCTCTTCCTTAGGGGTGGGCATTTGTTTTGTTTTTAATCATTCGGGAGCACGTGAGCAGCTCCAGAAGGGCCGTGGGTCTGCAGTGCTCAGCCCTGCTTTGTTGGTAGGCTCCTGCAGAGCCCTTGCTGTCAGTGCCATGGTGCTCTGGAAGCCCAGCACAGCCCTGTGACAGGGTCTGCATTGAAACCGTGGGACACAGGGGATTTGGGACTGCCTGAGAGGTCAGATTCTGCCTGGGTTTCTCGCCTGGCAACTCCAGGGTCTGGAGCTGAGCATCTCAGTTCCGTTACTGGGCCCGAGGAGATGGCTGGTGAGGCTGCTGCTGGCTTCTGGGGTGTGCTCGGGCTGTGGCTCACGGGGCTGCAGTCAGCCGCTGGGGCAGCAGTACCCATTCCTTGCCTGTGCTAACTCGCTGTCACTGTCATTTCTGCAGGGCCAGCCAGAAACTGTCCAGGAAGCCCTGAGATTCACCATGGATGTGATCGGTGGCAAGTGAGTGTGCGCAGGATACCCCTGGACACAACCATCCTGCTTCTCTGTGGGCCAGAAACGCCCAGTGGCCAGAGCAGCCCAGGGAGTGGCTTCAGCATGGCAGCATCCTCAGTGTCCCTGGCGCATGGAGCCAAGCACCCCGTGCTGCCCGAGGCCCCTGGGGCGTGCGGCTGCTGTGGAAGTCGCTCTTGGCTCTTCCTGGGGCCATCCCAAGAGGGGCAGGGCCTGACTCCACCAGGAGCGGGCTCAGGGAGCCAGGGGTGGTGTCTGCTCCTCATCAACCTGGCGTCACTTCTTGTTTCTAGGTACAATTCGGCCAAAAAGGACAATGACTTCATCTACCACGAAGCTGTGCCCGCCTTGGACACCCTGCAGTCTGTGAAAGGTGAGAGGACAGTGCCCTCTCCTGCGAGCTGCTAACGGGAGGGGTGCACACACAGGGATGTGCGGTGGATCCAGGGGCTCTGGGGACCCTCTGGGCCAGCGGGGCTTTGTGCCGTGGTGCCCTGCTCTCCGTGGGATCTGCCAGGGCTGACGGTGTTGAGCAGGAGGACCTGTTTCGGGAACAAAGGAGTTTCCTTGTGGATGTTTGAGACCAGCGTGTGTTTTGTGTTCAAACCACAGGTGCCCCGCTGGTGAAAGCCCTCCCTGTCAACCCCACGGACCCAGCTGTCACTGGCCCCGATATATTTGCCAAGCTGGTGCCCATGGCTGCCCACGAGGCGTCTTCGCTGTACAGGTGTGTCCCGGGCTGTGCCGCAGCAGGGCACAGCTCTGGCCAGAGCAGGGCAACCAGCCTGCTGCAGCGGCCATGGAGCTGCGTGCAGCTCTCCAGCACCGAGCTCAGGAAGGAGCCTGTGCCCCAGCTCAGCCTCCCTGCAGGCTAGTGGGATCTGGAGGGGACTCAAACCAGCTGCAGTGGTTTCCCTGGGGAACCACCACCCTCCCAAAATGTCCCCGAGTTGTCCTCATGTCCAGCTCCTGTCCTGCCTGCCTCTGCTGGCAGCTGGTGCTGAGCTGCTCTGGCCATGCTGCCCCAAAGGGACGCGTGTGGCAGGCCCGGGGGCGGCCGAGGCTCTGACTGGTTCCTGCAGGGCTTAGAGCACTTGCGTTTTATGGGTGGAGGCTTCCCCAGTCCTGTCGCAGCACTAAAGGATTTTTCTCTGCTCTGTCGTAGCGAGGAGAAGGCCAAACTGCTGAGAGACGTGATGGCAAAGATCGAAGCCAAGAACGAAGTGCTGGAGTACGTGTGAGCTGTACCTGACCGGGGCCTGGCCTCCTCCTCCCTGCTCCGTCTGGGCTCCCTGCAGCCTGGCACGGGGCTGTCCTGCTTACCCCCTCGCTGTGTCCCGCCCGCGGGCGGTTACCCCAGTGCAGGAGCCTGTCCTGGCACTGATGGGAACGCAGACACCTCTGATGTGTCATCCCTTTGCCCTCATGCTGAGTATGGTCATGTCCCAGTTTGCCCAGCTCCGGGCAGACCTCGGTGGCTGGTCCCCAAATTCACCCCATGGCTGCGCTCAGGCCGTGGTGTCTCTCGGGGGCGATGCCGCAGTGCTCTGCCCCGAGCTGGCTGCGGTTTGGGACGGGGAGGTGGGGAGGTGGGGAGCCCTTCCCTGCTGGCTTGCGAGGGGGCTCTGCCACCGCTCAGGGGCTTGTTCCTGCCTGTAGCCAGTTCATGGACTCCATGCAGCTGGACCCCGAGACTGTGGACAACCTGGACATGTACAGCCACATCCCTCCCATCCTGATGGAGAAGTGCGCCGCGCTCAGCGTGCGCCCCGACACCGTCAAGAACCTCGTCCAGTCCATGCAGGGTAAGGTCACGGGGACCTGCGGGGGGACCGGGGATGTCTGTCCTTGCCCTGGCTGGGGCTTGGCGTTGGGAGTGGCCGCTCCAGTCACAAATCCTTTGCCCATACAAATTCCTTAACCCCAAAGCATCCTTCCTGTTGGCTGTTCGTGGCGGGTGATGCTTCCTCGCAGGCCGGACCAGCCGTTGGCCACTGGTGCTTCAGGGTTGGAGCAAACAGGGGCCAGGAGGGCTTGTGGTGGGAATGGTTCAGCTCTTTGCCAGCCTCTGTGTCTCTCCCTCCCAGTGCTCTCTGGGGTCTTCACCGATGTGGAGGCCTCCCTGAAGGAGATCCGAGACCTCCTCGAGGAAGACGAGGCTCAGGAGCAGAAGCTGCAGGAGCTGCTTGGGAAGGGCCCGCCGCCGCAGGGGTCCCCTCCGCCGCCCTCCGCGGGGCTGGCCGAGGTCAGCAAGGAGTGCTCCAAGTACATGGAGGTGCACGAGAAGGCCAGCTTCACCAACACGGAGCTGCACAAAGCCATGAACCTGCACATTGGCAACCTCCGCCTGCTCAGCGGGCCACTGGAACAGGTCCGGGCCGCGCTGCCCTCACCCACGTTGACCGAAGGTGAGCCGTGCTGCGCCCTGTAGGGACCGGCCGTGCTCACAGCCAGCCCAGCATCGCGCTCGCGCCCTGGGCTGGTGGAGGACGGCGGCTCCGCTCCCCCGTGGTGCCTCTCCAGGGCTCCCCTCGCGTCAGCCGCTCTGTGCCGCCACGTGGGGAGCACTGTCACAGCATCAGCCTGCTGCAAGCCAGGGTGGGGGCTTGTCCCCCACCAAAAAGCATACAATCTGGGATCCTGGCATCTTGGGATCCTGGCGTGGGGACAGAACATGTCCGGCAGAGGCTCAGACGTCCTGGCTGTACTGCTGGGTGTGCCAGGACAGGCTGCAGACTGGCTCCCTGCCCTCGGTTCACATCCCACGAGCAGGCTCGGGCTGGGGACACTGCGTTGGCTCCAATGCAGCCGCTCAGTGCTCCCTGTCCCCCAGACGACAAGCAGGTGCTGCAGAACCTGAAGCGGATCCTGGTCAAGGTGCAGGAGATGAGGGACCAGCGGATGTCCCTGGAGCAGCAGCTGCGCGAGATGATCCAGAAGGACGATATCACCACCTCGCTGGTCACCACTGACCGCTCCGAGATGAAGGTGGGTGCCAGCTGCTGTGTTTGGGAAGCCCCTCCATGTGCCACGCGTCCCAGGAGCTCTGCTCCATCCCAGCCCTGTGGGTCAGGCACGTCCCAACCTACCCTGAGCCTCCCCAGTCCCTCGGGTGGCCATGGCTGCCTGCAGCCCCTCAGATCCTCCCCTCTCTCGGCAGAAACTCTTTGAGGAGCAGCTGAAGAAGTATGACCAGATCAAGGTGTACCTGGAGCAGAACCTGGCCGCCCAGGAGAACATCCTGAAGGCCCTGACAGATGCCAATGTCAAATACGCAGCTGTGCGCAAGGCCCTGGCCGAGGTGGAACACAAGTGAGTGCACGGAACAGCCCTCACCCCCCCCAGGGAGATGCTGCCTGGCCTGGGTCTGGGCTCACGAGGGCTGTTTTTGTGCAGCACCCGCTGACTGTCCTACGTGGGTGCTGCGTACTGGGGCTCCCCGGGTCCCAGGAGCTGGGGAACACGAGGGCAGCAAGGGCAGTTAACGCACAGCCCTGGTTTGATGTTGCTCCACGCCAGCTCTCCATCCCCACTCAGCCCTCTGCCCCATCTCCCCAGGTGGAACACCACCGTTCAGACCTTGGTAGCCTCCTACGAAGCCTACGAGGACCTGATGAAAAAATCCCAGGAGGGGAAGGACTTCTACACGGACCTGGAGGGGAAAGCCGCCAAGCTGCTGGAGAAGGCGCGGGCGGCCTGCCAGGCTGCTGAAGCCAACAGGCAGCAGATCTTGGAGAAGTAGGTGGTGCCGTGCCCCTCGCGCTGCGGGGCTGGAGGGGGCGCGGGGCTTCACAACGGGGTTGTGTGGCACCCCAGCGAGGTGGGAAGCACCTTTGGGTGCAGGTTGGTGGTCGGGGCTGTGGCTGGAGGGTTTTGTCTTCGGTGCCGCGGCTCCGTGAGCCCTCCTGTCCCCAAGGGGCAGGTGCCACCACCCACCTGGGCAGGGATGGGGACGGTTCTCAGGGCTGGCCGCCCCGCATTGACGCGTGCTGCCTCCCGGCAGGGAGATGAAGAAGCACCCGCCCCCTCGTCCCACGGCCCCCAAACCGGCCCTGCAGAAGAAGCCGCCGGAGCTGGAAGCCCTTGGGCCGGAGGCTGGCGACCTGCCGCAGCTGGGCTCGCTGGGGTTGGCGGA